>AZYM01000070.1:0-87165 GCA_000611715.1 Scolecobasidium constrictum UM 578 | reverse complement strand
GGCCTACTTGTAGATAGCTTCCTACAACAATTAATGCAATTCATGTTTGTAGCACAGTTCTTGTAAAAGCTGCAAGATATGCGATGTAAGTACATGCAGTAGTATACTGGCAAAGGGCCTCTGTTAATATGAGGCTCCTTTCTCACAGGATCCAAGGCAGTTCGTCCCGGCAACTGGGCAGGCATGGACATGTCTCACCAAGCTCAAATCGCAGAACTTCACGAACTCTTGGACGCGTGATAAGGTCAACCCGAATGTATGGTTCATCCAGAGCGTGCCCGAGACGCTGCCAGATCACCTTGCCGGCGTGAATCTCGGGTTGACTAGTGGGATGGGCGCGCTGAAGATCGGTATAGGACAGAGGGCTATCTTCTTGCAAACCGAGCAGGGCAATGTGCTTTGGGATCTGGTGCCGTTCATTGACGATAGATTCGTGAAGGAGGTGCAGCACAAGGGTGGACTGAAGGCGATTGTGGTATGTCCTACAGTTCATGCATGGTAAAGGAGTTGGACTAAGAAGAGAAAAACAGATCAGCCATCCGCATTTCTACAATACGCATCTCGATTGGGCGGCTGCATTCGATTGTCCCGTATACCTAGCTTCAGACGAGCAGGAATGGCTCTGCCGCACCGATACTGACAAGCGCCGCAAGTTCATCGACGGTCCCACTGGCACGGCGCAGGAAATCGTCCCAGGCGTCACAGCCATAAAGTGCGGCGGGCATTTCCCAGGCTCGCTCGTGCTCCACTGGGCTAGTGCTAAGATCCTCTGCCTTGCTGATACGATCATGACTGTGCCGTCTGGCCTGTCCTTCCACGAGTCAAGACAGCCAGGCACGAACACCTATAGCTTCATGTGGAGTTACCCGAACATGATCCCTTTGAATCCGGAGGCGTTGTTGGGTATTTGGGAGGCGGTCAAGCCGTTCGAGTTTACGACGACCTTTGGAGGGTTCCCTTCGCAGGATGTGAGGAGAGAGGATGCGAAGAAGCTTGTCCTTGAGAGTGCGCAGAATTGGGTGACGAAGGCGGGGTGGAGTGACGCGAAGATTCTGCAAGCGAAGCTCAATTGATCGCTTGGGAAAGCGTTCGCTACTGAGTCTTCCGCAATGTAAATGTACATGTCGTTCGTCGGATCAGGCCAAGCCGTCTGGTCTTCGCCCTCTCTATTTGCTTGCTAGAATGTCAGATATCCTCAATGCCATATCGAGCATCGCCAGATGTTCATCAGCCCCGTCAATCAGCCTCTTGTCCACCTCTGAGAACACCATAGCTATCCGCCCCTTCTTCAGGTCTGATGTGCGCTCCTCGTAGATCACCTTATCGTACATCTGGGCCAGAACCTGTGTACCACTCCAGCCATCTGCCACAAGCTCCTCAACCACTTTGCTGACTGCTTCGTACGTCGCACCAGGTCTCTTTTGAGGTTGCATGGCAGCGAGAAGGTCTTCGATCGTGTCGTCTGGAATGACGCCTGCAATCTCTTCCACGATCTTGACCGTGACTTTGGAGCCTGCTGAGTCGACGTCCATGGCATCTTCGTCTGCGTGCCCATTGCCATTAATGTTCATGGCGCCGACCAATCTCGCCGCGCTCTGCAGATAGGTGATCGCCTTTCTCAAATCACCCTCTGAGCACTTGACGAGCGCATCGACAGCACCTTCTCCCAGCCCCACCTTCTCCAGCTGCGCAATCTCCTCCAGTCTCTTCCCTGCATTGCTCTTGTCCAGACTCTTGAATCGGAACTTGGAGCATCGGCTTGCCAGCGGATCAATGATTCTCGTCACGTAATTGCATACAAGACAGAATCGTGTGATCTTGGAGTACGTCTCCATTGTTCTTCGTAGCGCGCTCTGCGCATCCTGGGTCATGCTATCCGCCTCATCGAGAATGATGATCTTGAACGGCGGCACGGGATATCTCTTCCTATATTCGACACCTGCGGGACCTGATGGCGGATTCGAGAGCTGCTGTCTTGCGAAGTCTTTCACCTTCTCTCGCACAATGCTGATGCCACGCTCATCGGAGGCATTGAGCTCGAGGACGCGAGTATGGAAGAGTTCGGGGCCGTAGAGCTGCTTGGCGAGAGCGAGAATTGTGCTGGTCTTGCCCGTGCCTGGAGGTCCATAGAACAGCATGTGTGGGAGGTTCGAGGCTTGGAGGGTGCGTTGTAGGACTGTGATGGTGTGGTCTTGCGCTGTCACGTCTGAGAGCGTCTTTGGGCGACTGCAAGCTTGTGAGTGCTATGCTAGCATGTCTGAGATAGAAGCACATACTATTTCTCAACCCATGGTTGCAGTCGATTTGACTCTGGCTTTGCTGCTGTCTGCTTCGATGAGCCGGCTTCGGCGGCTGCAGCTTTGCGCGCTCTTATGTCGAAGAAGCTACTGGCCATTTCGTCGGGTATTGGGATTCTCGTCGGTTGATGCTCGCTCGAACTCTCGCCTATTCAACCAAGGACGTGCTTGACGCGACGACGCGAAGTCACGTTTTGGACCACTTCTGCCTCAGGCAACTTCAGTAGGGCCGGGTATCACCGGAGCCAAGTGCCGCAACAGCGACTCGCCTTCTATCTGACGCTCCTCGGAATCTGAGACATTACTCTCAATCGTCTCCATGGGGTCTCCATGTCGTCGATCTCGATAGTCCTCGCCGCTTTGCGCAACACAAGCACATCTGACGCGAGGACTCATCGGTTGCATGTCAGTTTCCTCGATTCGAGATGTCTTTCCAACGACAGCTTCCCAGTGCCTTGTTACAGCCATGCTTCATCCACAAGATCGTCTAGCACTCCAATCCGGGGCATTAAACCATCTTAGTTCCCCGGATCACCTGCATCATGCCCTCATCGAGCAATGACCGTGCCTGAGCGTCCGGCCGCCGACCTCACGCACCACACCCCGCCAATCCCACTATACCTCCCTCAGCAGTATTCCGCCGCGTGTACCCAGGTACCAGCCCACCCATCGGCTTGACTCGCGAGCAGCTCCACGTCGCAGCGGCCAATCGGTTGCATTGCGTGACGTCCCAATGTCAATTCTTGCGAATCCTTCTGACGCAAGTTCCCTCGTCGCTGCTGCTGCTCCTCCCCACTGCGCAGCAGCTTCTGCTCTTTGCAGATACCTAGGCTGTTGCCGGCTCGGCCCTAGCATTAGCGCTTTGCTCTTGCAACGATGTTCGTGACATGTGCCTGCAGCTATAGCTGCAAACTGTTAAGCGATGCCAGCCTTGTCTGCTCGGGGCAGGAGCTACGAGGAATGTTTATAATGATCGCTTCTCCTCTCTTGTAGTCGTACTTTCGTCATCTCGAAATTTTCGCTCACCTAGACTCCTAGAAGTTAAAGACTGCAATCATGGCTGCCCCACCAGAAGTTACACTGAAGAACCTCACTGGACACTATGTCCTCGTAAGCACTCACTTCTCGCATGCAGGAAACAGACGACTAACAACATCCCTCAGAACAAGCCACTCTCCGACGACCCAGATCCAGTCCTCGCCCTCCAGGGCATTGGCTGGCTCGTCCGAAAGGCCATCAGCATGATGTCCGTCCAGCTCGACATCAAGTCCTACCAGGACTCTGACGGCCTCTGGCACATCGACGTCGAGCAGCCAGGCGCAGCCGGCATCAAAGGCACCACCGAGCTCCGCACCGTCGACGGCAAGCCAGCCGACCACGAGGACCACATCTTCGGCCACGTCGTCGGCACCACTGTCTGGGGCACCACCGCCGACCTCAAGGACGACGGCGGCGACGACTCGTACCTCAAGGCTGACTGGCTCGAGCCGGAGATCATCATCAACAAGGTCGACGCTACGAATGGCTGGACGGCGACGCAGATCTGGGGTTTCCAGAATGTGAATGTGGGCGGTGTTACGGAGAGGAGGTATGCAAGGAACATTATTGTGAAGAAGAAGGACAAGTCGGTCAAGGCTCGCTTGATCTATGATTACAGCCCGGCTAAATAGAGGGCTTGGATTAGCCTCATGACCGTGATATCCAAATGATAACGCCGAGCTTAAGGTCTGTCAGGACCTGAAGCCATTTATACCAGACTCTTGACCATAACAATATCCGTAACATCACTTCGTTGCTTTCATTATCTGGGATTTCTCTCCGAGTGTCCGAAGGATTACGCCATCCAGCGCATATTGTACGGGATCTCAGGACATGTCGAACCAGTTTTACTCTTCTCAGAAGCAGTAGAGACATCCCAAAGATCTTTCTTCTCGCCATGAGATTCATGCGCTGATTGGCACTGCCCTCTACCCGTAAACATATCACATCGCGTAGTTGAGGACATCTCCAATGACCCAGACCTCGCCATTTGAGACCTTATCCGCAACCTGGATCACTTCGACATTGCCAGGCTGCAGCTGTTGCGTAGAGTCAGCACTGCGTTCCATCTCATTTCAGCATCCACAAGCATGAACTCACCAGCATCTTGCCATCCTTATTCTCCCACCACACTTCCCCGCCCTCCCCGCTCACTCTCCTCACCTTCTCGCCCTCCTTCCACGGACTCGCAGCCACCACATGCGCCTCCACAAACCTCTTAAGGTTCTCCTGCGCACGATCCACGCCCTCCTGTCCCGCATACGCCGCCTCCGTCCCAAACTTGTCGTAGTCCGCCGGATCTTCCCACGGCTTATGCGACAGGCGCTTGATCGCCGAGTCCTGCGGGGCGAGGACGGTGAGATTCTGAGATGTCGACGCTAGCATAGAAGATACGCTGGATATGTCGTTGCAGAAGGAGGAGAAGATGCCAATGGACTGCGAGCGTGGGAGGACGTCGGAAAGGGTTACTGAAGAGGACTGGAGGGTCGCTTGTTGGTCGGCCATTTTGAGGGGCCGCTGGTCGGCGTGTGCTATGGATGTGAGGGCGAGGAGCGATAGTAGGGGGCCTGTCGAGCGTAGTAATCTGTACATGATGTGTGGGATTTGTGTTGCGTGAGCGTAGACGGGACAGGAATCTTGGAAGGCGCCGAGGGCAATCGATAGCGATGACGCTGGGAAGGTGGGTCTGCTCGCGTGATCTGATTGGCCCGTTCTGGACGCGAGGCTGCGAACTTGAGTTTGGGAAATTCAGAGCATCAGCATCGCAGATTCTAACATCCTAGAGTCGGACCGATTGAATTGGGTTCTCTATCTTGCTCGCTGCAGTAGTGGAGCTACGGTCAACGTGTATGCAAGAGGTCTTTCGATGATGCAGACGCCACAAGCGAGTCGAAGTGATCGGTGATGGCGAGTGGCATCGACTTTGTCGTGCCGACAATCACTGAAGTATATCTAAAATCAGTTCCATACATGAATTTTCAGCTAACACCATGCTTAGGATGACCTGAGGATCTTCCACTCGAGATACTTTCCCGGCACATCTTTGCCATCTCAGTTCTTCATCTCCACCACAGAGGACGATGCCGAAGCAAACCAAGACGGGTACTACGATGAAGACGACGATGGACTTGGCTACTACTCTGATGGCGTGAAGCGTACCCTCACGGACTCGCAAATATCCATCTTCCGTCACAGCGAGATCCAGCGCATACTGTGGAGAGAGGCTGGTGAATACACTGGGCCCATCTTTCCGAAAGTCACAAAATTATCGTCTTTGAAGAAGAACAAGTCGAAGAAACCTTCAGACACGAACAGGAAGACAGCAAAGGATGAAGCTGTGAAGTCGAATGCAAACGATGGAGCCCTAGCTGAAGGTGGTACCGCGTCGACAAAAGAGTCAGAATCAAAGCGCAAAGCCTCAGCTTCTCCTTTCGTACCTGGATCGAACTATACGGCGCCGACCGCAAGCAAAAAGAAGCGAAAGCTCAACAAAAGGAAGAATCATCGAAGCTCAGTGCAATCCCTCAAGTCGAAGACGGAGCACATCCAGGCAGGATTGCGGCATCGACGCAACAGCAGTTCGCCTGAACTTGATGACCAGCCTTCAAAGAAAGCAAAGACGAGCGGATCACCAAGATCTGGGATGGAGCATGCTGGGATGCTAGCGGACGTGAGGAACGACCCTGATGATTTCAAGGAAGAGGGAGAGGACTTCACATATAGAAGACTTGCAAGAGATGAGGATGATGCGCCGAATATGGCTATTGATCTTGACTACTAGCATTGCTCGGAAATCAAGTCCAATCACATACAAGATGCATTACGACCCCGTTCTACGCTGGAGCTCACGAGCATGCGGAGCTGTTTGACATCGATTGGAACACTATCGACATGCTTGATCACGGCATCAAATAGCCTCTGTATGACAGGGAAACCAGTTCAGCCAATGGCGCAGGTCAACTGGCTACGATGACACCGTCCTTGATTGTGATCCTTGCTGGTGGCGGATCATACACCACTTCTGCTATGCTTCTCCGCGTTCGCATCTTTGTATACGACTTCTGGAAAATGACCAAATCTGCTACATCGCCTTTCTTCAGATCCAAAGATGCCCGACCATCGAGTCCGATCGCAGCTTTGGCCCTACACGAGACACAATCGAACAGAAGGTCTGTGTCTGCCTTCGTGCCGGCCGAGTATGATCCTACGCCTAAGCTTGCAATGCTCAATGGATCACAGTTCCCCTGTGGCGTAAAGGCGTTGCCCACGTTGTTGACTGCGATCGCGGCGTTGAGATTATGCTTCTGGATGAGCTCGGGAACGTGGAGGGTACCTCGATACCGGTGCTCTGTGCGCATCATGAACAAGTCGCTGGTAGGTAGGCCCACAAACGAGACTGGCAGATCCGCAAAGTCTTCTCGCACTTTGCTCCACTCCTCGGCAGTGAAATGTGTCAAGCGGGTACAGTGGCCGAGCGTGATTTGCTTGTTGCCTTCCGAACTCCAGTCCTTTACCTTCAATACCCGCGAAACGTCCCAGATCAATGGTCTCTTATTCTCATCAAGATGGTAGTCCAGGTGCAGATCGAGCATTTTGCCGTTGTTCAGCGCCAGATCCACTATCCATTCCAGGTTTTGAAGCTCTTTCTCCTCCGACTCCTCGACGTAGGGTGTGCTCCCCACAACTTCGACGTCTGGTCTTGTTGCCGCTTCCTCCATCAACCGCCTCACTTCAACTCCATCATCGTCTCCCGAGAAAGCGGGCAGCTGCGCGAATGCGCAGATCTGGATATCACACATGTTCCTGAATTCCTTCTTCAGCTCTAGACCAGCATCCAAGCACTTCATTCCCACGATTCCATCAACTTCGCAGAAGGCCCTGATCGCGGTGACCCCAGCTTGCACACTCTCGACAATCAGTTGCCGACCCCTTCGTAGTAAGTCCGTTCTTGTGAATCGCGCCTTCGCGCTTGACGTCATACTCATCGCCTCCTTGAAGTCACCGTCCACAATCTGGAGATCGCTGAACTTGGGGTCCTGCAGAAGGAAGCACTTGTCGAGGTGAATATGCGCATGGCATAAGCTCGGTGCAATGAGACATCCTCGTGCTTCGAGGACCTGCTCATCGTTTCGTGAGATTGGAGAGTTGAAGTCGTGCGAATCTATCGATGCGATCTTGCGATCTTTGATGTGTATATCCCATAGATATGGTCGTTGAGGTAATCGTACGCCGACAATTGTTTTGAGAGCTTGTGCGCTTTCGAGATCTTCTTGCTTAATCTGTGGTGTTTCTGCCTTGTGGTTTGATCCGAAGTTGATCTTTTGAACTTCGTCTGCGAGGTCGAAGCCATGCTTTTTCAAAAAGTCCATTGCCATCTTGTCGTGCTACGGGAAATTGTGGAAGCCGAAATATGCAATCAGTGAACAAGGAAGAGGCAATTGTTCTCAGCTCTATGTTACGGAAGTGTAGGAAGCATCGCGAGTACGTGGACCTCCATCAACGGAGCTTTGTAATGATCGCATGATGCATTGAGCCGAATGATGCATTCAATAGTGTCTCCGCGTGGGAAAAGTGGGTCCACCTCCGTGCTATCACCTAGAGTCTCGAGACTTTCTCCTGCACAATTCACTGACGACTTCGAGCAAGAACAGGATCATCTTGATCAGATAGAGTCTGCATGTTGAGAAGTTGAGTTTTGCGATGACATCAGCAGCGCAGCAGCTCCACCATACATCTCAAACCGGTCAATGAAGGAGCGATACGCGTACTAGCCATGTGCTTATATTAGAGCCCGAACATGCTAAGGCCATGCATTCGCACATGCATCCTCTACAGAGAAGACTTCAGCATTTGCAACGAAAGTTGACAAGATGCCCGTCATCCCCGTCGAACTGTTGAGTCAGATCATCTATCAGTACGTCCTTGGGATACGCTTCAGAAATGTACTGAAGCTTCGTCTCGTGTCAAGTAACCTGATAGTAACATCATATCTGAGTACCTAGACTAACACGCGAAAGAGTTCTTCGACGCCGAAGTCATTCTGGCACTGCTAGAGACGATAAAGTACAGACCACGAGTTTCGATCAACTGGTACCCATTGACCCGGCACGTCGTCCAAATTCGCATCCAGCAATCAAGCGGTACAGATACAAGCTCGTTTCATCATCTCAGGAAGGCAATCGAGGCTTCGGCGCTGGAATTCCCTGGGCATTCTGATCGCGAGAAGTGCTATGCGAAATATGCAGACCAACATGCATACTGCATTTCTCCAGAACGTGTGCTCCACAGTCTAGCTCGCCCACACGGCGACCAGAGCAGACCCGGAGAACATTATGCGTCGCATGTAAAGCTTCATGTGGCCATCCTGGCCGATGCTTCGGACCTGGTCGCACGATTTTGGAACGAAGATGTATTCGATCGCGCCGGATGGGAGAAATGGCGCAATCTCGCCATCCAGGTCGACAGCGAGGAGGCATTGGAGTTCTTACTCGGCTTACCGACGGCTAGAGATTGGCACAAAGACAATCTGGGACGCGTCATCTCCACGCCAATCGTCCTATGCGCGCGCTATGGTAGGCTGGCGATGGCAAAGGCCCTTATCGAGCATCCGGATCACTACAATGGGGAGACACCGATGTGTATCCAGTATGTCATGAATGAAGCCGCGGCAAATGGGCACATCGACTTACTCAAGTACTTCATTGGAGTGGTACGAATGGATCCAATCAGAAGAGCTGCTACGACCCCATCTGCCTCACCCGTGCATGAGCTGATCAAGGGCGCTTTCCTGAAAGCAGTCGATGCCGGACAAATTCAAGTCGTCACGGAGATGCTCAGCGAGGAATTCAAGACGAAGTATGAGGTTGACATCGCAGGAGATGTGCGGCATATCGAAGCGGCACTCACTGGTGCAGCACGCCATAGCCACTTGAAGATCGCGCGGTTGATATTGGAACAGGCTGGCGTTAACTTCCCAAGAATAAGGCCCTACGCTACACCGGTGGCTGCGGCATTGTTCACAGGCAACGTTGAGATTGCGGAACTTCTACACGCGTTTGGGATGCCTCTGGGTGCCTGGCTTTGCAATATGGCCGCGCAAGCTGGTCAGGTCGCATCGCTTCGATGGTTGGCGAGCAAGCGACCCGAAAGAGAAGTTGGTATCCTTCCTATTAGCATCGCCAGGGCCGTGATGAGAGGCTATGTACCCATGGTCGAGTACATCAAAAAGGAGTTGTGTGTTCTCGCGCCAGACCCTGACGATGGAACCATGGATCTGAAGGAGGAGGATATGCACGAGGGCCAGCCGCGCATCTTTCTGGATGATCCGATCCTTACGGCGACGGTCAATGGACAAGACCACATGGTGGATGTGCTTTTGCGGCTTGGTTACGAGCGCAAGAGAACACCACCAACGGCAGCAGGTCGATTTGCAGATGGCACATATCCGTTGTCGAAGGATAAACTCACGTGTGTAAGAGCATTCGAGGATCCTGAGAACGGGACAAATGTTCAGATGTGGGCTCGGAAAATACCCGATGATTTCTTGAACATTAGAGGTAGGCGTATCCGAATGTTCTGAACCATCAAGGACAATTTGGGCCTGCTGCGACTTGCATCTCATCATGAATTAGGCTTCAATGATGATAGCGTCAGATAGAACTGGTATTGCTCGATACTAAAAATCGCGTGAAGATGCTGCGCTAGCTTCCACTTCACGTTTCCAGCATACCTGCCATCGGATCATGAGACGCGAGCTTCTTGCGTCGATACTCCTCCATTTCCTCCTCGGTAGTCCCATCCCTCATCTCATCGATTGTTCTCTTACGCCTCGCTGCATCCTCTTGAGCATTCCGCGTTGTCTTCCTGTCGTCCCCAACCTCATTAGGAACATGCTCCTTGAGCCTCTCTTCGTCCTGCCATGCAATCTGCTTGGGCACTTCCATTGATTCTGATTCGAGGTCTGCACCGGACTTTAACCGCTCATTTTCCTCGAACGCCTGCTTGCCCTCTTCGCCGGTACAATAGCTGTTCTTGACCAAAGAATGACAACATGCATAGCCCCATTGAAAATTTGACCACCACGATCCCCATACTGAAGTGTGATTGTTGATCAGGACGTCCTCGGGATATTTCGATTTCGCCTTGACCTTCGGCAGGCCTTTGACTCTACCGCGCTCGTCATACTCCACAAATCGTTCCGACTCGACGACAGCTGTGTCCTTGAGTGGCGCCGCGTCTGGCTGAACACCATACTTCTCTAGCAGCATCTTCGCCCGTGCCTCTTTCTTTGCCTTTGCCTCTTCCAGCTCCTTCTTTCGTAAAAATGCGCCTTCTGTTGGATTTGCTTGTAGATGAATCTTGCCTGGCCCGCCCTTCTCCTGCGTCTCCCAGGCATACTTCTGTGCCCGCTCGAACTCTTCTGCATCGCCACTTCTCCTCACGAAGCCTTCCTCGGCGATCAACGCGGATGCCGCATCTGATATCTGCCCTGAGTCCACCATACTTCTCGTCTTCGGGTCATATTTCGCAGAGTCGAGGTCCAGGTTCAGCAGATATTTCGCCGTATCTTCTCGTAATCGTAGTTGCCTTGTGCTGTTCTGCTGTTGTCTGCCCATGTCCGTCTCCTCCTCGTAGCGGTCGCCCTCGCCATCCTCCCCTTCGTTCTCGCCCTGCGTGGCCTTCTTCAACGCCTCCAGCTCATTGTACTCTTGGACCACCTGCTCGTACTCTGCAGCATCATAGCCGTTCCACCGATCTCTCTTCGCATCCCAACCCAGATTCACGTTGCCCACACTCTCATCCGCAGCAATATCTCTGCCCGTGAACTTCGCGCCGACTTTTCGTTTCCGCTGCAAACAGTCCTTCGCCTTATGTGTGAGCGCACCGCAGTTCTCGCATGCGCCTTTCCTGAACTTTGTCGCGGCCGGACCAGTCTTCTTGCCACGATCGTACCACTGCGCTTTTGCTAATGAGTCGTCCTGCTGCTTCTGGAGACGCTGATGCTCAAGGTAGTCTTTGGAGTCTTCGCCAGTGCCTGTGTCGGGAACGTAGAAGGGTTTATTGGCTATGAAGCTGGGGATGTATTCGTTGCGCTCGTTGGCGGCTTTGTTGACGTCGGGCTTTTTGGGCTGGCCGCGGAACGTGCCTGACATTTTGGAGTGAGTGGTTGAGCGCCTCAATAAGAGTGCGCAAAGAAATATGGAAGTAGTCGCAAGCGCCAGTGGCGATGCTGTAGAGGTTGGAGTCGCGATGAACTATTATCAGGCAGCAAGGCGGCAAATCAGGCTAGCTGCATCCCTTCGCGCCTCGCCATCATCATGTTTTGGTCTAGGCTGCGAACCTCTACATCACGCGTTTCTGATCGGACTCCTGGAATCTCTGGACGGAGAACCTCGCAAATGACATGATGAGTGTCTCCAGAAGAACAACTTGGTCGAAGTACAGTCCTGGTTGACAATGGCGGCGTTCCCGCGCCCCTTCCGTTTCCGCCTCAACTGCATCGACCACTATCAAGCCACACCGACATCATTCGATCCGCAACTGCACCGGACAAAAGGTCTCAGCCAGAAGCAGGCGCCTACTGTCCCTGTCATTCGAGTCTTCGGTGCTACGGAAAATGGACAGAAGGTTTGCGCTCATATCCATGGAGCCTTTCCATATCTGTACTTGCCTTATGAGGGAGGTCCTGGGGAAGATGAGGTCAGAGGGTATATTGAGTCGCTGACGCTCTCGATCAACCATGCGCTGTCCCTGTCGTATCGGCGGAACCCATACGATCATTCTGCTGGAACTTTCGTGGCCCATGTCTCCCTCATCAAAGGTGTTCCCTTTTTCGGATACAATGTCGGCTACAAGACATTTTTGAAGGTCTATCTGCTCAACCCATTGAACATGAACCGGCTGGCCGACCTACTCATCCAAGGCGCTGTCCTGGCGAAATTCATGCAGCCTCACGAGAGCCACATGCAATACCTAGCGCAATGGATGTGCGACTACAACTTGTTCGGATGCAGCTTCATCGACTGCGAGAAAGTGCGCTTCCGTGGACCTCTGCCGGAGTATGAAGACACAGCCAGCGCCAAAGACAAATGGCATGTTGAGTCTGTCAAGCCGGAGTGGATGTCGGACGAGTCCGAAGTTCAGCGACAGAGTCATACTACCCTCGAAGTTGATGTATGCGTACACGATATCCTCAACAGACGCGAGATACGGCCCAGAAACATCCACCACGATTTCATGGAACGGTTCCAAGAGCTGGCGCCTGACGAGAAATTCGTGCATTCGATGGCTGGGCTGTGGCGTGACGAGACAATCAGACGGAGGAAGAAGATGGGAATCAAGGATCCGGGGAGCAGCCCATTTCCGGCTGAGGTCATGGTCAGCATGAGTGCGAATCCGAGGGAAGAAAAGAGTGATTGGATCCATGAAGAGGAATTCAGGGAGCTGATCCGATCGCTTGTCGAGCAGGAGGCCCGGGCCGATGGGAGGCGACAAGTCGACTTTGATGGCTTTCTTCAGACGAAGGATGGTCTCGCAAGGGTGCAAACAGCTTTCGAAAGCAAAGAGGACTTGTTTCCAGAACGACTAGCGAAGATGGAGCTCAATGGTGGGACGTCACGAGCCACGCAGACACCAGCTGTGCTTGTCAACGAAGAGAGCATATCGCAAGCACCAGCGAACATCGATGATGGCTATCATTCCGACGAGGAAGCCGCGAAGGAGCTATTCCTGTCTCAACAGCAGGCGGCCGATGCAGCCGCACGAGAACAACAATTAGGCCGCGGTAGCAACGACACAAAGTCAAGCAGTGCTAGCAGCAATGTTGTCGATTTCGCTGTCGACAAGGCTGATCATGATGGAACGAATGGCACGTCTTCGAATTCTACATCTGCCTCTCCTGCGAAAGAAATGCCACACCCAACGCTGAAACGGAAGCAATCTCAGAATCAGGATATCTTCGATGACATCGCAACTATCAAGCAAAGACGACTTATGGAGACGCCTATACGTAATCGAACGCTACCTGAGAACATTGCAAATGGGACAGCCCCCGAGGGCAAGCCTTCAACTGCGCGCAAGGTCACCTTCAAGGATGCTGTTCCATCAGGAAGCCAAGCCGCTCCACCTTCGTCCAGCCAGCTCTCGCAAGGAAGCATTAAGGCTCAAGGCACGAAGGCTCCGGGGTCCCTATCATTTCCAGTAGTCAAGAATCCTCATGATCCGGACACTGAGCTAAGATTGAGCCAGCGGGCCGAGTACTCGAATATGCCACCTGAGACGAGGACTCCAGCTCCACAACAGAAGAACGGCGTCAACACGAAAGAGTCTCCGATCACGCCATTTACTGGCTTCAAATCTGCTTCATCCGAGAAGAGTCCTGGTATCATGCGCGTCCCGCCGATCATGCTGCAAATGACGAGTCGATTGCTGAAAGTCTTCCCTCTTCGCGAGGACAAGGCTATGTATTGCTGGTCAGAGCTACCACCTTCAGCTGCTGAGGTCACTTCCTCAATGCTGGACTTCGGACTACCGCCCGTTATCTATCAGGATGCATACTATAGCGACGAGCGAGATGTCCCCGAACGACCACGAGAATACGCTGGACGAGAATTCAAGCTCGAGAGCACCACCGTGCCATATCTGCCTGAGTTCGATCCCCTTGGCAATTCCGCTGCAGTCATGGGTGAGAAGGCCCCCATCGTTCGCGACAAAAAACGAGAGGAATTGGAGTCCAGTCGGCGGCGAAAGCAATCTAGTCTCCGAAATTGGGAGTATGGAATTCCACCGCCTTCATTCGCAGAAGTCAAAGAGTGGTCACGGCGCCAGCCCAGGAGGCGGATTGCGCTCGAGCGGCAGGATTCTGGACAAGTCGATGGGCCGCCGGCTTTTGGTGAGATCAGAAGCTATGCGCACCCTGGACTCTCGCAGCTCGATGGACCAACGCAGAAGAACAAGCATGGCTTCAGGTTCGAGCAGAAGCAGAAGACTACGAGCGTCGAGCATGAGACACAGTACATGACTCTCATGAGCTTGGAGGTTCATGTCAATACGCGTGGTAATTTCGTGCCGGACCCTGCGGAAGATGAGATCGCTTGCATCGTGTGGAGTATTCAAGCTGATGTGAAGACATCAAACACGAATTACAAGACTGGTGTGCTCGTGCTATCTGATGAGGATGGCATCGCAAGGGATCTTGCCGCTTCTACGACTGCGGTAGTTGAGCACGAAGAAGAGGAGTTGGACTTGCTCAATCGGATCGTGGACATCGTGCGAGAGCTGGATCCGGATATCTTGACCGGATACGAGGTACACAATGGCTCGTGGGGCTATCTCATTGAGCGAGCGCGCGTCAAGTACGACTTTGATCTTTGCGATGAGCTGTCTCGCATGAAGAGCCAATCCCATGGACGCTTTGGCAAAGATGCGGATCGATGGGGCTTCACGACCACTTCAACAATCCGGGTGACTGGAAGACACATGATCAACATCTGGCGGGCCATGCGAGGCGAGCTCAATCTGCTGCAGTACACCATGGAGAATGTGGCGTTTCATCTGCTGCATAAGCGCATTCCTCACTACACTTTTGCGGGCCTCACACGCTGGTATCGTAGTGGCAAGTCACGAGATATTGCGAAGACGCTCAACTATTTCCTCTCGCGATGTCAGATCAACCTGCAGATCTTAGAGGCGAACGAGCTTATTCCCAGAACTTCGGAGCAAGCTCGTCTGCTTGGTGTAGACTTCTTCTCTGTGTTCTCGCGTGGTTCGCAGTTCAAGGTCGAGTCGATCATGTTCCGCATAGCAAAGCCTGAGAACTTTATCTTGGTATCACCATCGAGAAAGCAGGTCGGGCAGCAGAACGCCCTGGAGTGCTTGCCATTGGTCATGGAGCCGCAGTCTGCATTCTACCCATCTCCGTTACTGGTACTTGACTTCCAGTCACTGTATCCGAGCGTCATGATCGCCTATAACTACTGCTACTCCACATTCCTAGGCAGAGTTGTCAGCTGGCGCGGCACGAACAAGATGGGCTTCACAGACTTCAAGCGCGAACCACGACTCCTCGAGCTCGTGAAAGACTATGTCAATATCGCACCGAATGGCATCATGTATGTCAAGCCTGAGATGCGGAAGAGTCTGCTGGCGAAGATGTTGAGCGAACTACTCGAGACGAGAGTCATGGTCAAAAGTGGCATGAAGCAAGACAAGGACGACAAGACGCTGCAGCAGTTGTTGAACAACAGGCAGCTTGCACTCAAGCTACTTGCGAACGTCACGTATGGGTATACCTCTGCCTCGTTCAGCGGACGGATGCCGTGCTCAGAGATCGCGGATAGCATTGTGCAGACTGGTCGAGAGACACTGGAGAAGGCTATTGCATTCATTCACTCGGTCGAGCGATGGGGCGCGGAAGTTGTCTATGGCGACACCGACTCGTTGTTTGTCTACCTCAAAGGCCGGACGCGCGATCAAGCGTTTGATATCGGACACGAAATCGCCGAAGCTGTCACAGCGACGAATCCGCGCCCCGTCAAACTCAAATTCGAAAAGGTTTACCACCCTTGCGTCCTACTCGCGAAGAAACGCTACGTGGGCTTCAAGTACGAGCACAAGAAGCAACAAGAACCGGAGTTCGATGCGAAGGGTATCGAGACTGTCAGACGCGATGGCACTCCTGCAGACCAGAAGATCGAAGAGAAGGCACTCAAGCTTCTGTTCCGCACACAGGACTTGAGCGAGATTAAGAGCTACTTCCAGACACAATGCACGAAGATCATGACAGGCAAAGTGTCCGTGCAGGACTTCCTGTTTGCGAAAGAGGTCAAGCTGGGAACGTACTCTGACCGTGGTCCGCCTCCGCCTGGCGCGCTCATTGCAACAAGAAAGATGCTCCAGGACGCGAGACAAGAACCGCAGTACGGCGAGCGAGTGCCTTATGTGGTCATCACGGGAGCACCAGGCGCACGGCTCATCGATCGATGCGTGGATCCTGAAAGGCTTCTCAACGACGACCAGGTCGAGCTTGATGGCGAGTACTACATCACGAAGAACATCATTCCGCCACTAGAACGCATCTTCAATCTTGTGGGAGCCAATGTGCGGGCTTGGTACGACGAGATGCCAAAGGTCCAGCGCGTACGCACCGTACGTGCACCAGCTCAACTCATTACAGCAGGAGCTGGTGCAGCGAAGAAGACTCTCGAGTCATATCTGCACAGCACGACCTGTCTCGTGTGTCGAGCGAAGCTACCTCCGCTTCCACCAATGCCAGCTCTGGGCGTCGGTCATATGCCGCCGCTCCCGATCTGCGAGGTGTGTATCCAACAGCCTGAGCTCGTGCTGTACGCGTTGCGAATGCGGCGATCAAGAGGCGAACAGCGAGTGCGCAACGTACGGGATGTCTGCAGGAGTTGTGCTGGTCTGAGCTGCGAGGACGAGATCAGGTGTGATAGCAGAGATTGTCCTGTGTTCTACACTCGTATTAAGGAAGAGGCTGCGCTGGAGAGCTTGAAGGAACGAGTTGATAGCGTTGTTGAGATCTTGGAGGAGGAGGGGAGTCTGAAGAGCTTGGAGTGGTAGGCTTAGACGTGTAACTGGTTTACTGCATAGCGACGGATTTTGGTCGTAATCTCATGTTCTTGCACTGTTTGGCTTATTGCACTCGGCTGGATCATGTAACAATACGCAACTGGTGTAGACTACTGCATTGCTACCCAGGCTTCGTCCGTAAGAACACATTCGACGGTTGGCTGCGGTCCTTGAACTCTTCGTCCAGTGCATATTCGATCTCCACAATCTCTTGAAAGCCAAGCCGCTTATAGACAGATCTGCCCATAATTGACGCCTCCGTGATAGCTTCGAGATCGCCCAAGCGTTTTGCTTCGTCGAGGCCCCACTGCACCAATTTGCTCGCTACTCCACGGCCTTGGCAAATGGGATGTACCGCACACAAGTCAAGAACCATGACAGATTTCTGATCTGACTCCAGCTTCTCTTGCAAGACCTGCCGGCGGTACCTCTGCATGGATCCCAAAATTTGGGCACAAAACTTCGCCGTCTTGGGATCTTCGGGATGCAAGTCACTGAAGTCCAGTGGAGCTGGCACGTCGCCATGCTTGGGATCCAGAGACGCATTGACCCAGATCGCTACACCAACTATGTGTCGCTGAGAGCTTTGGTCCATGGTGACACTGGCTTTGACGAAGTGCACGTGTCCGGCAGACTTTGTGGCCCGCCATCGATCTGCCATGCGTGCGGCTCCCGCGACTTTGCCCTCTTCTGTGTCCCATCCAGGATTGGCCGCCGTCCAGATGCCATCAGCTGTCTGCTCGCCGAATGCCTTTGCGCATACTCCGAAGACAGCTTCGAAATCCATCTCATCAGTGATCTCTTCCATGAGAACGTCGAGATCATATTTTTCCGGCATTGCGAACCACTCGACAGACTAGGTGCTTTGCTCGTCTGCCGCTAATGGTTCCGAATTGCGCGTTGGGCCTGGAACTTTATATCGAGAGTATTGGACTATTAGCGAGTGGTTGTTGTCGGCGGAGATCAAGCGAGTACTGTTGGCATCCTGAGAGCGAACGCGGATAGTCGTGGTATCGCGGAGCACCGCGAGATGTGCTAGGAGGCTTGAGATCTGACTGGAGACGGTTTAGATTCGAGTAGAACGACGTCCCGCAAGATAATAAGGATGTTTTTCATGGTGCTGCGACACGGGTAGTCGGAGACTCGGACTAATAATCAATTGGCCAAGCTCTTTTACGGAAGCTACCTCCCTGACGAAGCCATTGGACATAGGCGTCGTAGCTGGGACCATCATCAGATGGCCAACTTCTGCACATCTGAATGGGATCGAACACTGAATTGTTTCAAGCCTGCACATGCAAAGACGAGTAGGTGCAGAGTTCGAGTGCTGAGGCTGGAGAATCACATGCAAAGCACGTGGTGGCGGGGCTTCACCTGAAGACCCTGCCTTCCCTGTCCCTTATCGCGCTTTGCTCGCATCAAACTTTTTGACATCGATACCCCAGTCTAGCACGATCTCTCAACGACGGGTAGAGACATTCCTTGTAGCGTGCCGTTCTTCCTTCATGCTTTTCAATGGTTCGGAGGATGTCAATCCTGGACGCTCGACGCGCTAGTTATGCAGAAGGTTATCAACAACCTTCACATGCAGCTGTTGCGGCTGTCAGAAACGTGCTTGGGGTCCTCCCTTGGGTGGTTGGATGAGACCGGGACCGTACGTATTTTGATAATGAATCTGATCTCACTTGATGTTCTCCACTGCTCATGCTCCCCGCTTGATCTGATCTTTCGTTCTCGCGTTCAATTGTCTTGATCATGGCAGCAAATTTGGAGACTTGCGGGCTGTACGACTTAACGGCATCTTCAGGGGACGAAAAAGCGAGTCTGCTGTACTCGGTCCTGCCAAAGATAGTCCGTACGCGAATTCGAAGGCTGCCGTCTCTGCGCCGCTCTATCAGCCAGTATGCTTTAGAGTCAGAGGCTTCATCGACCAGCAGCAGTAGACGATCGAGCCGACTATACTCTGATCTTGGGACGCCTCCGCCAGGCTATCAATCACGTATATCACTTTCGGAGCCCACATCGGATAATGAGGGGGAAGAGGATCTGCCAATCCGGCCGTTGTCGTCGTGCTCGTCTAATGAGCCTGTGGACAACGAAAGTGGCATCATCTGGAAGTTTGCAAATCAAGGTCGGTGATGAGGATCACTTCTTTGCAGGCAAAAGTATTGACTGGCATGCAGGATTGAGTCTTCTCAACATAGCAGCTTCAGAGGACAAGAAGAACAGACGCAGCAGCACGAGCACAAGCATATCCTTGAGCCGTCAGCTCTATGTTCACGGTGTCACGTACATGCTACGAGGGTTACCAACGGATCTATCCGCCGATGAGAGACTTGGTATCTGGTCGTCCATCCCACCTGATGTCCAACAGATCGCACCGATCACGAATAGCGCTGTCATGGCTGCGGCCTCGAACTCCCAGATTGAAGCGTCGGGAGTAAATGCAAAGCCTTCTGTGCTCCAGCAAGCTGTCGCGAGCTTCATTGTGCAGCTTTTCGTGATAACGCAGTTCCTGTTGCCATACATCAAGTGGTGCTTCGCGATCCTATACAAGTACGAAAGACAACATCGAATATCGGAAAGAGTCATTGCGTCTAGCATGCAGACGTGTGAGGGAATGATGAAGACCGGGCTGCAGGTTACAGACGCTATATCGAAGATGAATGATGGGAAAGTAGGACAAACCATCAACGAGATGACAGTATGGTGGGTTAGTGGTGTCTCGGCGGGCATCCACCAAGGCGTGGGAGACGGACTGACTCTGCTCGGCGCGAAGAACGAAATCATTGTCACACCTAAGGGCAGAAAGTCCCAATGATATTACGATGTCGTACGATTTATGATTTATGATAATGTTTAGACGGACTTCAGATTCCATGCTCAGGCAGCTGCGAGAATATCTTCTCGAATAGACCAGATTCCAAATTGAGCATGTTCTCGTGATCGGTGCCGGCGATGACACTGCTGCTATATTCAATGTAGTTCCCTCTTCGCTCTTCGCTCCAACAATGATCAAACCACTGTGGACCAGCACTGGTACCAATCATAAGATCGCTCTCGCCATAGAATACTTCTATCTTCAACGGTTGAACCAAGTCTACAGCACCAAGACCGGCACGGTAATTCTGCTCTTCTTCTGCCAGCAAAGGGACGAACAAATTAACGTCTTTCCACGGACCCCAAACATCGTCTGGTAGGCTCGTCTTCAGCAATAACCTCGCGTCCAGAGTCAAGCCTCGAGCACTTTCTGAATAAATCTTGGAGACGAGATGAGGGATCAGTCGCTCCTCGAACTCGACAGCGGTGCTCTCAGCCGAAGTCGCGATGTGGTTCTTTCGGAGACCTTGGTTCAAGCCAAAGCTGAAGCCAAGCATAGGCTGGATTCGCTTGATCATGAACCCGGCCGCTGTATCAAACTGCTTCAGAAGCGCAACAGGTAGTGTGCATAAGAACCTGCCCATTGGTGTGCCTGAATGGGAAGGGTGGACCCACGGAGCGCAAAGCGCGACATACGGGTTTGTTGGGTGCAGCAGATGTCGGAGGTAGAGCATGGTGTTCAGAGCGTATATCGCTCCTCCACTATGCGACACTATTGAGACTCGTTTTATCTTTAAGTGCTCCAGCAGCGCAGGCACGATCTTCAACCATGCTTGTACACGCTCTGTGACATCGACATTCGTGGTTCCGCCAATGCCTGGCCGGTCTGGACATATGATTCGGACTCGATGTCGCTTCGCCAGCGCATCTTTGGCGATGTGAAGCAGACGACTGGCTCGTGTCAGCTTTTGCTTAATATAGACACCTTGGTGTTCGGTTCACCTGCCCAAGAGTGGACTGCAGTATAGCAGCACACGTTCCTCTTCAGGACTGGTTTCATTGCGGTACCCAAAATCTGAGTACGTTACAGTGAATGGCGACTCCTCGCCATCTTTGGCAGGCATCATAAAATTGCGAGAGAAACGCTCAGCTTCAACGAACGAGACAAGCTTGTCCTTCGAATATAGATCTGTTGGAGATGGCTCCGATGAAAACGCCTGCTGGCCTCCATCGCTGAGAATTGTCGACTGCGAGGCATCAGTAGACATATTGAGTTGATTAGATGTGGAACGAGTGAGTCTGCTGCCAGAGGGCTGCCGAGATCAACGTGTCCAAAAGATCTCTCTGTCACCAGGCGGCACCGATGCGGTTCTCAACACAGAATTGCTCCGATGCCCGAAGGTCTCAAGTTATAGCATAGAAGCCATATTCACATCAAATGAGATCTTCTGGGCATCGCATTGCGGCATATCGCCCTTCATCTGTCAGAGTAGATCCATCTTGAATTATCGTTTGGACAGTGGTTCATGAGATGGAGAACAACTTTATCTTCAGCTCCACGAGAATCAGACAGCAGGCCGGAATCCCTGCTCCGATCCCGACGGCCCGATTGATCCCTTTAGCACCAGCGCGGAGGGATATCGAACGCGTTGAGATAACTTCTGAACAGAAATAGTTCTGCATGTCACGCTTTATCATACTCTGATGAAGTCACCGCTGCGGGACCATATGACCAGGCAAGAAAAGCTCGTCAGCCACAATGCTCGCGTCACGCTGCCAATTTCGATCCGCGGTGCAAGCCCGTCGGGAGTTTAACGACTACTGATTGGAAGCGCGATGCCTTATCGCATCCCATTGCTAATTCGCCCGCATCTATCACCTCATGGATTTGCGCACCACAAAGGCACCGCAGACTTGCCCAATCACGATCTCATCGACCTGCACGGCACCCAGATTCAAGGACTGGTGAGTCGAACTGTTCTCGCGGGCCCCTACGGAGCTTACACCGCACCTGGGCTTGCTCGCTGAAAAAGAAGCTTTGCATGGTTGAGACCAGTAGACGTCGTCTGTAGGTTAGCGAGGCCAAGTCTTTGTGCATCCCACCGACTTTACCTCCTAGGACTCGCTTGTCAGTGGTTGACCACTGGATTTGCGTCATACCTCGTTGCGACGAGCTCGTGTGGCTGTCGATTGACTAAAAACCCACTCGCTCCATCCTCACCTGCGATTCACCTCTCACTCTCGTACTTCTTGTCATTCTTCAACCCTCTCAGACTCACAATCATGGCAACTGAAGCACCAAAGGCTCCAGTCCACTCTGGCGGCCGTGGAGGTATGCGCAAAGCTCGAGAGATAAGAAGCGCGAGCTAATGCAAAACAGGCGCTGGAAACATTGGCCCAGATACAACTGAGTACACCGATGGCGGTATCGTACGCGAAGGCGTCCAGGGCGAGTCCCCAGACGGCGAATACTCGAGCGGCGTAAGCGTGACAATTTGAGACCAAGAGATCGTACAGCTCACATATTTATTTTAGCGTGGCGGCGCCGGTAACATCGGTGCTGTTTCTGTAGGCAGAGCTTCCACCGATGTCGTTCCCAAGGAGAACGAGGTCAAGGCACAGGAGGATTTCCACACTGGAGTATGTTCTTTGTCTGCAGGACAGTGGATCATCTACTGACCATCCCAGCGCGGTGGAGGCGGCAATGTCCACAAGGAGAAGTATGGCGGTCACACCCACGACCCAAACAAGCCCAGTCTCATCGACAAGGTCAAGGGATTCTTGTCCGGCAAGAAGAAGGAGAAGAAGGCGGAGACCACCACTCCAGCCACCTAGTCGAGCGCGGCAAACATGCGCGAGTCTTCACATATAATGCGTCGTGCGTCTTATGATACCAGGCATCTCATGCCATGCCATTGCAAATGGAACGTAAAGAGGAGGCAGTAATTCGATCTCAAGCAACAGCAGATCCACAAATACAATACATATCGAAGCGTTCCTGCCTCGTTCCCATCCTCCAAGTCTGCCTTCAGTCGCTCTATCTGCAAACTTCGCGGTAGCGATCCATATTGACAACTCATGTATTTGAGACCATGTACAGCCAGACCGAGGTATCTCTGTCGCATTCATCAAGTTCTCCATATTGTCGCAAATCGCGCAAAAGCTCGCCATGCTTTCAGATCCAAGCTCTGCCCCACGTGCGTCATCTCGAAGCGCGAAAGACCCTTGATCCTTGATCCGGAGTCGCGTTTTCGCGGGCGGATGTGAACAATAATAATTCGCGATCTTAGGAAGACACCGTTTGGTGATTGAACCGTAAGATTTTGTGATCAAAATGGCAGAGACAGTGGCTCTCGAGCATAAGAACGAGCAAGACCAGTCTTCAGACGCTCTCATCACGTCTTCAGATCCAGAACATCCCGCAAATCTGATACCAGATCTCTGTCGCAATTTCTACAGATTAGGCTGGGTGAGTTGCAGTATTCTCTCATTCTGCGATTCGAAAGCTCATAAAAGTCCTTGGTAGGTCACAGGCACAGGCGGCGGCGCATCAATAAAGCAACCGTCCACTGGCCATATCTACATAGCGCCCTCAGGTGTCCAGAAAGAGAAACTCAAAGCCCGCGATCTCTTCGTCCTCGACCACGCCTCAAAGAACTATCTTCGCAAACCACTCGTCCTCAAACCTTCGCAATGCACACCACTCTTCCTCGCAGCCTTTGACCGAGGCGCCGGCTGCTGTATACATACGCACTCGCAATGGGCTGTCCTCATCACACTGCTCGTCGAGCGCCAGTCTGGCAAAGATGCTTGCTTTGAAATTGAGCACCTGGAGCAGATCAAGGGCATTGCGGCTGGTAGAGGCAAGACTGGCGCACTGAGCTATTGGGATAGGCTCGTGGTGCCGATCATTGAAAATACTGCGCATGAGGAGGATCTGACAGAGAGCCTGGAGGCTGCTATGGAGAGATATCCAGACAGTTTTGCTGTCCTGGTGAGGAGGCATGGCGTGTATGTTTGGGGCGATACGGTGCACAAGGCGAAGACGATGTGTGAGAGCTTCGATTACATCTTCCAGCTGGCAGTTGAGATGCACAAGTTAGGTCTGCCCTGGGTCGGAAGCGAGAAGAACGGCTTGGTGGAAGGTTGAATGATGGTGAGAACTTGTGCGAAATACGAGAGGTGACGCCAAAAAAAGAGAAGACGAAAAGACGAAGGCATGAGTCTCCGAAGCGATGGTACATTGACCCCAATACCAAGACACTCCAGTACAAAGTCATGATCGAGGGCGAATAGCGCCTCAATGTGGTCGGCCGATACCTCCACATCCCATGTAAAGCAAACCATTGCGCGCGTGTGCAGCCAGACATCTTGATATTTTTGAACGCCCAAACCGCTGAATCGAGAGATCATGCCCACGCCAAATTCCACGTCACCCTTAGCAATCCCATCCCTTCCATAGGCGATCCCCTGTTAACATGATCGACATTATTCTATGCCAGTAGTACAGATTGTTCATCTGATAGACCGTAGGCCGCTTCTCGCAGCTTTCAATGAACCGACGCGCGACACCGTACAGCTGTTGAGCGTCAGCTGAATGCCTTTTCTCAGCACTATACGATGCGCGGCCGGCTATTCACGCCACCGTTGGTTCGACAGGAGCTGCCGGCTCCTCTGGCTTCTTCTCTTCCGCGGCTGGTGCTGGAGCATCCACTGGTGTTTCGTCCTTCTTGGGCGCCTCAGACGCTGGAGCTGGAGTCTCGGTGGGCGTGGCGGTCGAATCAGCTGGCTTCTCTTTCTCATCGTCTTTGACGCCATTCGTAGTCGGCGTTGGCGCAGCTGCGGGCGTCCCAGCAGCCTCATCCAATTGCTTGCCCCAGCTCGTAAGGATGTCTTGCGAGCGCTTCTTGAACTGGAACTCGGATTCGCGTGGAATGGTGCCGAGCTTGATGATGGCCTTGAGAACCTTGTTGATCTTCGTAGACTTGATGATTGAGCCGTCGAGATCGCTGTAGTTCTCCAGAGTCTTCATGTGCGTGTGCATGCCCGGCATTTCACTCTCTTCTGGTGGCTTGTCTCTTGAGAGGAAGCCCTTCTGGAGACGGTGTCGCAGGAAGAGAATGGTCTTCTGCATCTTCTCATGCGCTTCCTCAGGCGTCTCCACAGGTGCAGGCTTTGGCTCTTCTTTCGGTGCCACCTTTTCTTCCTTCTTCTTCTTTTCCTTCTTGGGCTTCGATGCGCTGTCGGCTGCAGGCGTCTCCTTGTCTTGTGGAGGCTTGATCTTGATCTTCTTCGGCGTCTTCAGTGGCTGCGACGAATACATTAGCCACGAAAGATTTCATCGAGCAGAAATAAGCTTACCTTGCCATCCTCGCCAACCTCCTCTTCCTTTGGCGCCTTTCGCTTCTTCTCCTTCTTAGGCTTCTCGCCATCGGCATCTGCCATTTCGACATCCTCATCTTTCTTTGCTGCTGCCTCAACCTTCTGGCGCTCTTCCTCTTCCCAAGCTTGATGAGCTGCGATAGCTTGCTCTTCATGCTCTGCGAGCATCTGCTTGAAGTATGCTAGATCGTGACCCTCTGAAGCGACCTCGAAGGCGTTGTGCAGGGTCTTGGGCTGGAGAGGCTTCTTCATGTGCTCCTCCAAAGTCTTCTTGCAGTCCTCTGGGGTGATAGCGCGGAGGTCTGTGTTGACATGCCATGCGCTGCGCCAGATGTTAACCGCATGATCGTATGCTATCTTGAATCGAGAACACTCACAACTCATTGGTACCCAAGAACATGATCGGGTAGCGCCTATCACGAGCATTCTTCGCGCCAGTCTCGAAGTCAGCACGATACGAGCCGTCTGGTCGCATGGCGCTGACGGGACGCTTGCTCAACAAGCTCTCGGGAAGCATCTCCTCGTCGCAGATTATGCATGGCCAGTTCTTGTAGCCCTTCATCACAGCAAGCCACAGCTCACCAGGCTTGACATCGAGATTAAGGTCGATCTTTGACTGCTTGCGGTTGAGCTTCTTGTTCTTGTGCTCTGGCACACCGCCACCAATTGACTTGCGCTTCTCCTTCTTCGCTGAGGACGCGCCGTTGGTCTGAGGGACTGGGCCTGTGAAGATGCGTCAGCATGTTGGCACGTTAAGTCGTTGTGATGGAATTGTGCAAGCAATGAGAGAACTTGGACAGGTGCAATAGTGCAGTCGTGCCTGAAGGCGCGAGTAGAGAACAAAAATCTGCCTGGGCTTGGCATTGGCATAGTGACGTGACCACAACAAATGGGACAATCCATGCCAATGGAAGCCTTTGCTATATTAACGCGCGGCTTTGAAGAGCGAGCTGCACTTGCATCCTCCTAATTCTTAGTGTGGTGGTAGCTCGATCGAGCGGCGTATAGCGACGCGGTCGTGGTGGTGGACGAAGCTATAGTGAGGATGACATGACAAAGAACGTGATTGCAACAATAAGAGTCGTTGTGATGACGCGCAATGAAGGACCTACCATCTTGTGCAGAGTCCTTCGAGGCCTCCTCGCTTGGTGACTTCGCCGGCGTGGCGTCGGGGGCAGTTTCAGTGGTAGCGGTAGGCGCGTCGCCGGAGCTGGGTGCAGCGGGCTGCTCAGTCTGCTCGACTGGCGCGGTGGAAGATGCAGGCGCGTCGTCGGACATTATGCAGCGTGTGCAAGTAGGTGAGACACCTAGTGTATCGTGTGCTTGGTGCTGAGTACACGCGTCAGAACTGGGTGCGCCAGCGAGCGACGGCAAAAACACCCCAGAGTTCACTCGAGATGTTGCGCGCGATGGCGAAAGGATACGAGAAATGGATGGTGTGATGGAGTTGATGACAACGTCACGTTTGTGGTGTGGTGTTGTGTGTAGGTGGTTAACTTTCGACGAAAGCGAAATGTCAAATGTCGCTGAAGCGGATGCCTCAGGCAAAAGCGTTGGCGGAGAGTCGGTGACTGAGGAAAGTACCACCTCAACAACAAGTGAGAGCCGACCACATAAAGATTCGATCTGAAACTTGTTCGAGGTGTTTTATTGAACACGTAGATATTATCCTATGAGCTTTTAGCAATTGTTGTTCGTCGTTGTGGTGTTGTCGGCGATTCTGAGGCATGGATCGCCCGACCGATAGGTGGAGGGAACTGCCAGTCCTGCTGCGAGCTTCCACGGCAAGCCCCAACCCAATACAACTTCCCCACTTAGAGTCTGTGCATCCAAGACAGAGCTGGTGCCTCGTGATACAGTGGCCTCTGTACAATTCGCCAACTTCTGCTGCTGTCCTTCGCTTCCGCATGGCTCTCATTCCACATTCAACTGAGTTTCCAAGTCCAGTTCGAGCTGCCTTGGCATAGCCACCCCGCTTCTGGCATGGCAGGCTTCGGTAATCCGGGGCCCTGCACATGCAGATCTAAGCCGTGGGCTTAATCATGCGCTGTACTGTGGTGGACTGAGCATGTTGCTGCCTCATTCGCCTAGATCTGTCACTTCAGTCCTTCATGATCACCCTGGGAGCTGTGGAAAGGCCAAGAACCGGGTCCCATGTGAGGTCCACGAGCGTGCGAGCGCAGCATTGGATCCAATACGATTCAAAGGCGCACCCAGAGGATTGTCAATCATGTTGCGCGAGCCCTGACTTGCGTGCTTGTGCAAACACCAAGACTCGAGACAGCTTCTCAGCTGAAGATGAAGACCAAGCTCTTTCTTCCAAATTCGCGTGTGAATCGGCCTTACGCTGGGCACAATGACCAAGCCAATACTGCATTTGGACACTCGCAATCAGCCCGCGAATTATGACTGCGATCAGCACGTCACTTCTGCGAGTCGATTTTCTGTAATCATTCAGCGTAGAGGCGCCATCCCGTTTCTGGAAGTCAAAGTCTTGGGTGAAACCTTAGGCGGTGACCACGATTGAGAAGTCCATGCTGCCGCTTCTCGTATCCTTAAGTGCGCTGGTGTGCGTCGTCTGCACCTACTCCTTCCTCTTACGTGATCGAGCTTATGAACAGCGGCCGTGAAGGACGTGGCAGCATGCTCTGCCGACATGGAAAGACCATGAAAGGACTAAGACCATCTCATCTCCGGTGCATAATGCCGTCCAGTAGTAAAATGTGTATCGTCCAGTAACGCATCTCTTGCTTCATATTTTACGACTCCAGTCATCGAGCGACTATGACGGATCATGGCCAAAGACGTCGCTCGTAGCATCGCATGAATTATGGCCGTTTCGAATGTGCTCTTTCGTAGGAAGGCAGCCTCTGTCTTCAGATCTGAAGAACCGAAGCGTGGGCGGATGACTGGCGTGGTAGCCGCTGCGCGCGCAAAAGTCATCGATCGTCATCGTCGCATGTTAGAACTGAGCACCATAGAGTTTTTCATCCTGCGCCCAGCGAGAATTAGTGTGGTTGTGTGAACGCCAGAACGTCGCTGTTCTGAACGGATTACACGTCGTACGCCAGAAACGAAGGTGGTGCTGAAATTGGTTGCCTGAGGCGCGCCCCAGATCCAGGCTCGCCACCAACCTCTCCAAGAACCTTCTCAATCGACTGCTGTTTCTTGTCCAGATCCTCGCCTCGTTTCGATCAAGAGCTGCTCTATTCGTATGACGGTGCTGATATCTTCAGATCATCCACCAGAGAGAGACGCAAATTAGTGCATGACAGCACGCAAAGATCACAGAAAGAGGTGTGCGTTCGTCGCTGTTCAGTATTACATTATCCTAAGCTTATTATATCCCATCATGTCTATTGCATCTACAGTCTTTGTGGTATCATGCCTTGCGTTGCGCTCTTCTTTTCATTTGAAAACGAATAGAAATCATTCATAACTTGACGCTCGCCAACATCAGTCACCCGCTTATTGCGTCTCCTGCTTAGAAGTTTCCTCGTCAGACTTTTTCCTCTTGTCCTGGAACTGCTGCTCAGTCTCCAGCACTCTGTCTAGCGACAGGTCCTCAGTCAACAGGGAGACAAGGAATGCGACGCCGGCAAGCGCGCAAATCACGATCCAGATCATCTTGTTGGCATCGACATAGGCTTCCTTGAGCGCCTGTTTCGCTGGACCGTTCTCCATGGCTTTCAGAATTGGCACCAGTGCGCTAGCATCTCGAGCCCATTCAGTCGCGTTCGCCGCGATGACTGATCGCTTGAGAATCTCCTTCTTCATTTGATTCTGGAAGATTGTGCCACCGATGGCGACACCGACTGTCTGGCCGAAGCCACGGAAGAAGCTGAAGAGGGTGACGGCGTAGTCCATGTTCTCGTTCGTGGAGGCTGCTTGGGCAGCGAGAGCCATGGCAGAGAAAAGAACACCTGTGCCCAGGCCAGAGACAAGGTTGAGGAATATCCATGCTGGAGTTGATGTGTCGACCTTGAGGAGGGTCAAGAGGCCTAGACCGACAACGGTGACGGCCCAGCCCACCCAGGTAAAGCCACGATATCTGCCAGTCACGGAGATGACGACACCAGCAACGACTGACGCAGGCGCAACAGTGAAGGTCTGTGGAAATAGAGCAACACCGGCCAAGATCGGACTGTAGCCCTTGACGGCTTCGTAATAGAGTGGCAAGTAGTAAAGGATGCTCCAGAGGATGATGCCGTGAACGAAAGTCGTAAAGTATGTAACAGCCGCTGTCCGTGGCTTGACGACACTCATGCGGATGGCTGGCTCAAGTCCACGTCGCTCGAGCCACTCCTCGTATGCAACGAATGCGATCAGTGCAACGGCGCAGACGAGAAGTGGAACCAGCGTGCGCCAGGAATCCCATGGATACTGAACTCCGCCCCACGTAATCGGGATGAGGAAGCCTGTCGAGGCGGCGATGAAGACGACTGATACTGTAAGTCTGGGAACATGAGAAACGCGTTCAGATCAGCTTGCGACTTACCGGAGCCGATCCAATCTACGCGACGTAGCTTGTCCATGAAGGTACTTGTCTTGAAGCTGAGATGCAGGAACAGGATCACCATGGCGGCGCCAATTCCGATGAAAGGCAGGTTGATCCAGAAGATCCATTCCCAGTTTCCAGACTGCGCAAAGCCACCTCCGAGCAGAGGACCAATGACAGTTCCTGACACTTCATTAGTGATGCTGATACCATTGAAAGGCGTCAATAAGAACTTACCGAGAGCCCACATGCTCGAAATAAAAGCAAACCATTTACCTCGCTCTCTCAGAGGGACAAGATCGCATGCAATGATCTCTGTCAGCGCGATCACGCCGCCTCCGCCAACACCTTGCACCGATCTGCCAACGAGAATAACAGTAAAGTTGTTCGCAACTGCAGCTACAATAGCACCGACGCCAAAGAGCACAAGAGAGCCAAGAATCAAAGGCTTGCGACCAAAGATATGGCTGAAGTTACCGATGATTGGCTGGAAGACAGTGCTTGTGAGCAAGAAACTCGTGCCGGACCAGAATGCCTCGATGGCGCTACCGCCGAGTGTTTTGGCCATGATCGGAAGCGCAACCGACAGTGATGTGGCGTCGAGGGCGACCATGAGCGTCACGATCGACAGAGACGTGAAGGCTACCTTCAATCGCCATCCTGGATTGAACTTTGGTGGATCTGAAGTCTGTGATGAGGTTACTTGTGATGAGCCTGAGCTGATCGGCTGCTCGTGGTTTGTCGTCTCTTTCTCGAGGTGAACCTCAGCAGGTGAGGCGAGCGAAGCCATGTCGGCGAGGTCGTGGAAGTGATGCGTCTACGACCTATCAGGAAAGGAGGATGCCTCCTTTACGAAGAATGCTCTGCTTGACAAAGAACTTGATTCGATTCTGCTGATGAGTGATGTTGCTCCCCAGACCAGGAGGCGACTCGCACAAAGTTATATAGAAGGCAGCCATAACGGTCTCCGCTATGAAAAGCCAACTCCGAAGCACATTAGCCTAACGTTCAGCCCGATTCAAGCAATCGTATCATGACTGCAAGAATGTATTTCCAAACAGACTGCCTAGAGAGTGGGTCTCGTATATTTTCGGAGATTCCCATTGTTCCGCGCTGGGAAAGCAGAAGCAACGCACGAACAAAGGATAGGTAACAGAAGCTAACATCACCATAGCGTTCCTGCTACAACTTCACGTTATGCCGCAAAATTTGGCGAGAACTCGAACGATACGAGCAGGAGTCGCTTGTCGTAAAGAGCTGAACGAACCGGCCAATCAGACGGTGTTCCAGATGCAGCCCATTCTTGTCGCGGGGCTGAATCTCGGCGCGATATTGATCCGCGTCTGGTTTCCGGCTTCATGTTAGCCCGCCAAGCACGTCAACAACACGTTTTCGATGTGCATGTCGCTGGACATGACTGCTCTCATTAATCATCGCTCGTGTCCACCCATCATCGTGACTAGCGGAGACGGGATGCAAGGTTCACCCGTCTGTGCTAATGAGAAGGCCACGCCAAAGTACGCACTGCTCGATTGCCTGATAGTTGTGGGCTGCAGAGGCTTCTGGCTGCAAATTCCACGGAAACTCCATGGATAGGCAATCTATGAAGCTTCACTTCTCGGACATATCGTAAAGAGACACACATCAAGTCCGTTCTCGCGAGCCGACATCGATGCATTCTGATTCTGCAACTTTGGCCATCAAGTCAAAGCCAAACGCTAGCACATCGCATGCCTCTCCCATACCTGGGCTGTCACCATGACTCGCTTATGGTTTGAACTTGTTTGATCGATTGAGTGTTGCGTTCTTGACAAGAATGCCTTTGTTCCGCTTGCGGTGAAAAGTGGCTCATGATGGTGTGTTCTTTGTTCCACGCAAGTTGACATTAGCAGAACTTACGCTCGAGGGATTGCCTCCTCCATCCACCAATGGCTGTACCAACGAGATCGCATGCCGTTCGCATACCGCCTTCACGAAGCGAACAGAAGGTACCTTCTCTCGAGACATTCGTCAATAACGCACCACCAAGCCTTCGCAAACTACTCCCTCCCGTGTCGTCTGTAAACACTGCAAAGGCTCTCCGACGTACCTCTAGTGTCTATTCTCGAGCCACTAGATGTTGGGATGAGCCCCCGCTCTGGCCAGAAGATGAACCCCTGCCGCCCATACCAGCGCTGCCATTCCTTGCTGAGAAACGAAGTTGCCCTGAGCTGACCAGTCCAGATGTATCACCACTGACACCAGAGCTGCAAGAGACTCTTCCGCCACTACTTGAGCCGAGGACCTACCAGCCAGTCTTGCCTACTCCTTCGCCATCTCTCGCGCCAGCGTCCATGAGAAAGAGATCTTCAAATGTCACAACACTTTCTGCTTTGTTACCACGGAAAGAGTCGGATCAATCATGGGGAGGTCACTCGAGAGACGGCGCCCAACTATCTCCGTCTCCACCACCAATGTCACCATACGTCGATGAGAAGTTCTCACTATTCCGCAACGAAAGTCAGGCATCAGATGACCCTAGCCCCCCAGGGTCGCATCAACGTTCGAAGTCAGACAATTTAACACCAACAGCGACACTATCTGCCCCTTTCGATAGGCCTGCGACTGATACTCATTACCGTAATAATTCTATCGACCGCGCCCTCTCACATATGCGATCCGGCATCGACGTCTCAATGAGCCTACAGCGGTCTCCGCCAACTCGACATGAAGATGATGAGGATACCGATGACCCATCCCAAGACCCAGAAGATGTCTTGTCATCGACGTATAGAGACTCTCTGATCAATGAGTATAAGGATCTAGCCGCACCACCGGCCGGACATTGGCGAGACGATGGCACAAACAGCGATGCAGATACAAGTGGTCATGAGCTCAAGATGGTACCGGCTCCGCTCTTCTGGGAGAACAGACAGAAAGAATTGTACCCGCAGCGGGCTGCGTACGCCCAGCAAAAGCAGTCTGGACAAAGACATGACACCAAGCTCCGAGAGCTGGCCGCTGGGCCGGAGCCTCCATCACCAAGGAAACATAGAAAGAAGATATCTTTGTCCGATGCGCCGCTACAGATGATTCTGCCTTCTCAGTACAAACGGAAGAGCATCAACTCGGAGCCGGACGATTCACCAACTACGGCGGCTTTGAAGAAGGCACTAGCTCTAAGATTGTACAGCAAGAAGTCGACAGTGAATCGCCACTCGACGGAGGATGAGCCTCGACTTTTCCATGGTAAGCCAATCAGCAAGCCGATTCAGGATGGACCTATGCCACTGCAGCTTCCAAAAATCGCTTATCGCGATGTTGAAGTGAAGAAGGCAGTAGTGCGACCGGCTACGACGAGACATGCTAAGGAATCGCATGCAAGGCGTTCAGGAAATGAAGCCGCATCGTATGGCCGGAACACCCCCGACTCGGCAGATGATGAGCTTGAGTACACGGTGCCATCAAACAAAGACATAAGCCGTGTTGATCCATCAGAGATGCACAGTAAAAGTTATCGGCATCCTGAAACGCGTTGTAGTAATGACCACCGTTCGGATCGGGATTCTGGCAAACTACTGAGCTTCTTGACAGTACCACCAACGCCGGGTCTGGGCAGTCTTTTCCACAGACGCTCCGGATCGGCAGAGACCAGTGAGAAGACAAGCTTCAAGAAAGGCCATACTCGAGATAAGTCCAGTGGCAATGGTACAAGCGCGGACAACAAGCTGCAGTCGACATTTAGTCCTGTGGATGAAGATCGAAAATCCATGAGACCGGCCATCTTTGATAAGGCTCTTGATGCGATCAGGGAACGGGAACGAGCGAAGAAAAGGAAAAACCTGAAGTCACAAATCAAGTTCGTTGGGCAGGTCGATCCTGCTCAAGTGCAACAGCAGCCGGCTGAGAGGCAGCGGCGAGAAACGTTTGGAGAAGGGTGGATATGAGCAGCGGGTAGGCACACTAATCTGGGGTCATATAAAATTTCACAAATGACACATCAGGGTTGATTAGACGTCCCGTGTTCTGCGATACTACTTGACATGCACAAATCATTTCTCGGATCCTCGATAGTGCTACATTCCGTACGCCACCTTAGCCCCCAAGCGCCGCGCTTTGAATTCGCAAGAAGTGCTCAAGTCCGCAAGTGCAGCAGAGCCAGAAGAGCACACATCGTCATGAATGTCGCACTCGCAAACACAATCATTGATCGGTCTTCGCGTTTGATTGCGGCTCGATCGTGCATCGTCATGTAGACAGTCGCAAGAACCTGAATTTATTAGCAAGCTGGTCGAAATCGATAGCGTCCAAGAACATACTGTCGCGATGAACACCCAAGCCGGCAAAAGACGCCGTGCATGATTCCAAGAAGAAGAGAACTCCAAGACGCAATTCGAACCAAGGTAATAGAGGAAGCTTGCTGTGATTAAGCGCACAATCGATGCCATCGGAGTGTAGTGGAACAGCCATCTGACCATGAGGAGATCCATGGAGAAGAAGGAAACGTATCCAGAGACCGCACACCACAACGCTGCCAACATCACCTCAATGAAGATAAAGATAGGATCGCCTTCCTTGCTGAATGCTTGCCACGTGCGCTCGTCACCAAGAAGAAACGAGGCAAGTTTCCAGAGCATAGGAATGCCGAAGCGCAACTCAGGAAAGACTGATAGCAGACGACAGAAGAAAAGCCATTTATGCCAATGCGTCTTCAGGCCTAGAATAACTGCTGCCCGAGGATGAAGTCTACCAGTCGCTGATTCCGGCGGGTCTGGTAAGAACGTCGGGTCGTGTAAAGGGTGAGGTGTGTATGCTGGCGGGTCTGGATATCCTGGTGGCGGCGCTCCATTCAAGAAAAGTCCTTGGTCTTCTTGAACGCCATCGTGACCAACGGCGAGGTCATCGTCGACTTGGCGTCGAGTCGTCGCGGCCAGCAGAGGCAGAGATTTACGGCTTATTGCTGCCGCAGAGCATGCTCACTCGACTATCGATTAAGTCGGATCGCGTCGCAGTAGTCCAGAAGATACAGACTCAATTCAATCGGTTATCCGGCTCGATTCTTGTCTTCGCGTGATCGTGTGTTACAAAAAGGTGGCGGAGTAAGGAGGTGCATGGGTGAAATCGCAGGAAGCTGAGAAAGCGCGGCCGTCCGATAGTTCAAAGACAGCACGAGGGAATGCAAGGCAGAAGACTCCCGAGAAGTGAATATTTGATTCTCGATGTATTATTGTTCAAGTCCGGGTGGCTTGTCAGATGCAGCTGAAGGTCATCAAGCGCATCTCATCGACGTGTCGACCAAGTTCAGTTTGTGTGGGGGTCCAGTCCAGAACATCGTCACCACCTCATCGTCTACAGATGGAAGCACCACCTGGAAACTTCCGCTACGAGCTCACAGAATGTCAAAATGAAGAAACCGACCGCAAGGAACAACGACCTGAACGATGTAGTGAACGAGAGTGGAGAGCACGTGATCAGCTTCCGTAACCATCCATTGGGCTGACTTATAGTTCTGGCTGGGGTGACTATTAGCATCACGATCTCGAGTCGCGGTCGTGATCTGGTCGTCTTCTCTCATAACGTGATGATTTCTCAATCTCTGCTGCTTATATGCTGCTTCATGATACATCGCACATGAGCTCAACGTCTCGCGCCGCGTGCCAGAAGTCTGGAACGATCGCCAATCTATACTCCTCCAGGCGATCCCAAGCAGATACGACCAGGTAGCATGCAATGCCTAAGAGCAGCTATGGTATGGCGGGGACATTTGTGATCAACCGCGACAGAACTTGTCGCGGCGGGGAGCACAATTTGACCAACGACCTCTATTAATCTCCTCGCCATCTGCTTTCAAACGTCTACTTCCAGTCTACTTGCGGTCTCTAGAGCACAGGATTTAGCTCAACGACGAGGCTTGAGCTTTAAGCGGTCCAGGACTTGATCTGCTTGACCGGTCTATGTTCACATCTAAAGACGCCGTACGCGCATGAAGGACGAAATCCAGAAAGACTAGCCCACGACATTCGCCATCTGGTTTGGAGTACGGTGGACGCTCTAGACTACCGTGCGACATTGGCTGTTTCTCAGCCTCAGCGGCCGAATGTCGAATTGACCTAATTATAGCCCCAACTCGCGCAACACGATATAAGGCCTTACATGCGAACACTCTGCTCCTATACTGCCGTACAAGATCGATCGAGCACCTAGCCTCATGTCTGCAGAAACAACGCCGTCTTCAGCGGCGCCGGATAGGGCCTCCGCTGCGCCAGGCACCTACGTCAAACACACTACCTCCAGCGCCGCACCGACACATCCATTCATCGATACTACACTTCCACCTATCAACCTTGGCGCGCCTGCAGAGCTGGATAGCACACCGGTCTCTCCTGTAGCACGAAAGGACAGCTGGAAGCTACGACCTGGTGGTACAGTGACGACACCGGGTGTCGACGAGGCAGCCTATGATGAGCTGAGTGGTGAGACAGGCGCGACGGAGGCAGTACGGCAGGTAAGGAACAGCTACCTTCTAGTTTTACGAGGTGTGGGCACAGACTGATCTCGTGCGCAGAAACGCAAAGAGCTGCTCCAGGAGCGCCAGAAAGATCCAAGCGTCCTCGTAGACATACCGAATACACCCGGGCCGGAAGAGTATGGAATTGCACAAGTTGGCCTAGGAGAGGGCGTGGCACGGAGGTCATCCGTGTCAGGCGTGACGCCAGCAGAGGTCAAGGCTACAAATGGGAGAGGCGTGCCGCAGAGCTGACGTGCAAACGGCATGTACGTCGTGGAGGATGAAATGAACGGACAATAATAACCGGTTGTTGTCGGTGCGTAAGACGATTGAATGCTACAATCATGACACCCGTGTCTGCATCTCCTATGGAATCTTATTTGACGTTCTATTGAAGCTGATGTTTTGACACGCTGCAAAGTCGCCCTAGCATTCGATTTCTGACGAGGGATCCAAGGCGTTGGAATGGATGTCGACAGCTAGCCTTTCTCCTAATAGAAAGCAGCCTACAGGGTCATAGCAAGAGCGTGGAAGGAATCCCACGAACGACATGGGGTCTCTCTCAGATCACAAATTCAGCCGTGGAAACTTGTGTCCCACCTCGAGATCTGATTTTAGCCCCCGGACCAATCATGCGTACTTCAAGCGAGGCTTTCAAAGTATGTCCTCACTCCGCCGAGCACGTTCTCAACTACATGATCACCGATCGCGCCGTCCTGCCAGGTGGAGCCAAAACCCAAGTTTGCATCACTTGATATTACACAAACCACCAATGGCGCTCCAGCAGCGTAAGCACATCGACTAAGCGTGACTGTTCCTGCCTTCCACGTCTCAGCGCCCTTTGACTGGGCGAAAGTACCCAGGTTCGATACCTCGAATGACTCGCCACGCGGACCTCCTGGTAGACCTTTTAACGCGGCGCCGAGATCTGGGATCATCTTAAACCAAGCTATGTTGGTGTATGGCTGTCCTGTTGGCGACGCGTTTGCGAAGTACTTCCTTGTAGCCTGCGCAACCTTCTTCGCATGCGCCCAGATGTCTAAACATCCTGCAGGCGATTCGGTTGCAGACTCGCGTGCGAGATCTGAGCGAAGTAACTTGACCTTGAAAGCGTCGATGTAATTGCCCATAGCGCCTTCAACGACTTTGGGCGGTAGGTCTGTTCGCAGACTGACTGGCAAGTTCAGCAACAGTGCTTCTGCTGTAGACGGCAGGCTACCGAAGAGAAGGCTGCTGATCACCGCCGGGATAGCTGCAGTAGAAGCGGATCTATTTTGCTTGCAGATCTCAGCAAATCTTTGAGCGCATCGCGGCGACAGCGACAACGACGCGTAACGTGTGCTGCATGGCACTTCAACCGGCGTGCCTGTCCAATCTTTGATACCACTAATATTGGCCTCGGGCGGCTCAGTCGGCAGTGGCAGCGGATGGACGTCTTCGAGCGATGGCGCAATGGGATCATTCGCATCCGAGTACACGATGTGGTCAGCCTTCGGCTGGATTGGTGATGATGACGATGCGATCTTGTCCAGAGCGGCTTGGAAATTATTCTGGAAAACTTGCAGGCCGGTCCCATCGCTCATGGAGTGATGTGCAACCAGACATGCAGTAAATTCATTCTGCACGTCTCTCCCCCGCACAATCACCACTCGCCACACTGGACATGTGCCATAGCCATCTTTGAAGCTTGTATTATGTTCAGCTTGGAGCAGGCTGTCGAGTTCATTATCCCTCCCATCATTGAGTGAGGGCAAGGGCGTAGTCCGCTCGACAAATCGAACAGCACGTGTTATGTCGATCGAGGGCAGACGACCCCAGTACGGTTCCGTCGTGTCAAGACCAAGCGGGACAGCGAAAAGGATAGGATGCGAACGGACCACGTCTTCAAGTGCTTGATACACAAGTTCTTCGAGGTTGGACACTGGCTGTACCGACTTGTAGTGCACGGATAGACCAGTGTTCGTGAAGAAATCGATGTGATGGGCGATTGCGGCGAGCTGCTCCAGCTTACCTACAGGCAGCTTTGCATTAGGATGGCATGCACATCGAAGAAGAGCAGTAGTCAATACCTAAAGGCCGAATCTTCTTCAATTCTTGTTCAGCCATCATTCCAACGTTTGCTTCAACGAACTCCTGATACTTGACCCCGAGCTTCTGCTAGGAAATTAGATGATGTACAAGTGATATGCTGCAAACAGCGAAAACTTACTCACACTCTCGACAGCATTTCACATAGCACGGTCTCCACTGTCCGACTGCTAGTGACCATTCTCGGCCACATGCATTAGTTCCCTTAGCCGCATATTCCAGCAGAAGGAATATTGGCGGCAAGTCCAAAACCCCTGCACTGCTAAACCAGTCTATACCAATGTATGATGCATGCATGCGAAGTGGATCGCGTCTACCAGCACGCGTAGCTTAGCTTCGAGGCCTCATGCAGAATAAGCGATAATCTTCTCAAACGTACTCAGTTGCATACACGGTTTACAGCAGCAAAATAATGTCACTCCACATCGTAACTGCCGACTTCGGTTTCGTCCAGCCATCGATACGCACTCACCTGACTATCACAGCAGTAGCCTGGTTGTGCCTGCCTTGTGAACTAAGTACAGAAATGGAATGTGGAGACTGAAGAGATATCGCGAGAATTATTATATGCGCCAAAGGCTGACATTGTAGGAAGTGCACACTGATTGACATCTGAGATCTTCTCTCGTAATTCGCGCTGCAAGCAGGACAAACATGGCGGACTATCCTTTCCCATACTCGAAAGCAGCGGAGCTTGATTCGAGGATCAAGATACCGCGACCGATCTACAACCCTGATCTGGTGGGGATGCTGGACTCTGCTTCGATGCCAGAAGACTTCAATCTCGACTTGATGCGTGGCGTCGCGAGCGGTGACCAAGAGTGCTCACACGGATCTTTCATCTTCAATGCCGAAACAGTCCTTAGTGACGCGCCACACTTGTCACATCAAGAGTACACAGTCGCTGGACCAGACAAAAATGATGTTGTCCTCTCAGTCTTTACGCCCAAGGCCTCAACGAGCAAACCCAGACCAGCGTTATACCACATTCATGGCGGCGGCATGGTCAGCGGGGACCGCTTCACGGCGCTGACACCGGTCATCGATCTGCTGAAGGGCATTGATTGTGTGGTCATCTCTGTTGAGCACCGGCTAGCTCCAGAGACACGCGCCCCGGGTCCAGCAGAAGATTGCTACGCAGGTCTCGTCTGGGTCTTCGAGAATGCTGTCAGCCTGGGTATAGATCCCGCATGTATCGTGGTGTTCGGCGTGTCAGGAGGTGGAGCTTTGGCGGCAGCTACATGCTTGATGGCCCGCGATCGGAAGTCTCCCGCTGTTCCTATCAAAGCTCAGATGTTGTACTCTCCTCTACTTGATGATCGACTTCAGACCTTGTCAGACGAGCAGTTCGAATATGGGAACCCAGCCAGTACAGCTTGGATCAGGAGCATCTGGCAGCATGTCCTCGGTGACGCTTATGGCACTGAGAATGTCACAACATACCAAGCACCGGAGAGGGAAACTGATCTGTCAAATCTGCCCCCGACATACATCGATGTTGGCGAGTGCGAGGTATTCCGCGACTCATCTGTAGCTTTTGCTGCCAATATGTGGCGTTGCGGAACGACTTGCGAGCTGCACATCTGGCCCGGCGCCTTTCATGGTTTTGATATGCTGGATGATCCCAGTAATGATCTGGTTCATATTGCCAATCAAACCAAAGCAAGCTGGTTTAGAAGAGTTCTTAGGGTCGACACCGCAGCATCAAAGTCGGGTACAGATCTTCAAAGCTGAGTTCATGGTGTCAAACGTTCATTAGATTAGTTCCATCTAAGGCAAGAGTCATGCCGATCAGCATGTGGCTTTCACGATCGAATGACCAGCTTAAAGAGTACTAGAGTGCTATCGACCTTCTCAGATCCCAATGATGGTACCAGAATGCGATGCTTTGTGATTTCCATCTATGATTAAGCTATTTAACCCGTGCAAGCTGAGCTCCGCTTGCAATCGAGCAAGTTGGCCATCGATTCCGCGACCCTTCTCGCCTGACTCAAGCACAACTTCTAGCTCGACGCCGTGCTGATGTGCGGACACCTCTGTTGTTATGCCTCAGTCACTCTTCACGGGCTTCTTCTTCTTCTGGCCTTTCGGAACCTTTGTTAGCCAGAAGAATCCCACGGCGGCTACAATATTGAACGCGATGTAGACCCAGAAGATCCCAAAGTTTCGCCATCGGTCTTCGTACTTGGCGCTCACGCTCTCAAGGAAGACGTTCGTGTCGTTACCGCTGCAGTAAACGCACTCCGTGGTGGAACTCATACTCTCCGGAGTCAGGTAGCCACTCGATGCGTTGATGTACGGCTCAAGATAAGAGGAGCAAGTCATGGCCGAAGGTGGGGAGAACCGCAGCAGTTCCTCGGAAGAGCAGGTGATGTGAGAATTCCCGAGTCCTACCGAGAGTAGTCCGGAGAAGAAGTACGTGAAAGGGCTAACACGGTACATAAAGATCCAAAATCCTGGCAGAGCGTCTGGAGTTGCTAGAACACTGGAAACACTTTAGCACAGAATATATAACGTATCGCAAAGCAGACCTACCCGCAGAAGATCAGTGACAAGGAGTGCAACAAGTTCGTGATGTTGCCACCAGCCTCTGCCGTGTCGACCAATGCCATGATCATATTCACGAACGTCGATGCGAACATGAGGAATGCGAAGATGAAGAGGAACATTAATGCTTCTCTTTCTGGTCCTTGCCCTGCCTGTACCGCGTTTTGTCGCAGTCCGATCGGATAATACCACGACAAGAAGATGAGTAGCGCGGACAACATGTTCCATGGGACCTCGACAATGGCCATTGACAGGACAAACACCTTCCAGGAATAGGTCTTGGAAGGGCTTTCTCGGGCCGCGTAAAGGATGCGCTGGGTTTCGTAATGTGGCATGATTTGCATGCAATAGTTGGCGAAGATGATCAGCAGGAAGAATATGGCGAACATCTGGTTCTGCAGGCCCTGCAAAGAATTTGGCATCTTCCAGAACGAAAAGCCGATGAACAAGGAGCTGAAGAGGCACTATAGCACAGCCTGGCGTCAGTGGAACTCAAGTGAAGCGACGCAGGGATCTTACCAGACACAACTTGCTAAAGAGATAAGATGGTGTACGCCAGTACTGCTGGAACACACGCTTCTGTACGACCCAGATCTGGGTGCCGAATGTGGCAGCGAATGCGCGTAGCGCGTCCGAGTCGCTCGTGGCAGTGGCTGATGGTGCCTGTTGCCCGAAGTCTTCTTTCATGCGAGCCAGGTCATGCCTGACGGCTTCGCGCTCCTCCGAGCTGTTCCAGACACCTGACCAGTCCTGCGCCTTTTCACTCGAGGGACCTGACCCTGTGACTTCAAGCATCCATTCTGCAGGGTTTTCTCTCCCACCACACGTTCGGGCTCCATGTTTTTGGAAGTAGTTTATGACAGTCTTCGAAGACGGGCCTATTTCTCCAAAGTAAAGAGTCTTACCGCCCATAGAAAGGAGGAGGAGCTGGTCGAACGCTTGAAAGAGGTTTGCAGATGGCTGGTGTATGGTACACAGGATCGCTTGCCCATTGTCCGCAAGTTTCCGTAGCAAGGTGCAAATCGACCACGCAGTCTGGCTGTCCAATCCTGGGGAAGTCTCGTTAGTCTGTCATTTCTATCCAATCAAGGACACCTACCCGAGGTGGGTTCATCTAAGAAGAGCAACAGATCAGGCTTTGCCGCTAGCTCAACGCCAATAGTCAAGCGCTTCCGTTGCTCTATGTTCAGGCCTTTGTTGACAGCACGTTAGCATGTTCCTTCTATTGTCTTGTCTGCAGCGTTCTGAACAAAAACACGAGGGCTCGCATGGCTGTGAAGACTTGCGCACTCAGCCTAACAAGCACATCGCGTTTTAAAGAGGCATGACCCCAAGCAGGTGTACAAGAACGGGCATCAAGCGTCTTGAACTCCCGGCTACCTGTTTGGAATCTCACATGCCCAGATGTTTCAGAAGTCCTGGTGGCAGTGCATGGACAGAATGCCCAATGTGATGCTTACCTTCGCCGGGTATGCCTACGATTGCATCCGCTGTGGTGATTGAGTTAGAAAACAGCTTCGGCTGGGATTGAGATCTTCAGACGAACCGTAGACTTGCATCTCGAGAACTTTAATCACTTCTTCCACATATGCAAGTTTCTCGGTTTCCAGTGTAGCTCTAGGCTGCCGTAAGAGCGCGCTGAAGGTCAGGGCTTCACGTACGGTCGCCGTCGGCAAATTTAGATCCTGCTGCTGGACGTATCCCGTCTTCCTCTGAAAGCCTGTGTCACGTGGCTGCCCGTTGATCAAAAACTCGCCATCAACGATGCCGAGGGTAGCTCTGCTTGCCAAAACATCGAGCAGAGTTGTTTTGCCGGCGCCCGTAACTCCCTGGGCACTTGTCAGCTTCCTCGATTTTGCTATTGGCTTAGCTTTGGCAACTGGATGGACAAACCATAAGCGCCGTCAGCGTCCCAGGCTTAATCCAGCCATCCACGTGATCAAGTAGTCTGCGAGACTCCTTCTTGATTTTGATGTCATAGGTCACATCACACCACTGGAAAACAGAAGTCTGTTTCTGGAGACCATGTGGCGCTTGGAGAGCTGACTTCGTATCCATCACCACTTCTGTCGGTGTCCGATGATCTGCATTCGCCTCCTCGTCCTTCTGTGACGATCGGAAAGGAACTTGACCCCTTCGAAACAGCAAAACCTCTCCCTTGGACTTCTTCGCTGAAATGTGTTCGGTGGCGATCAGGTAGACTGCGCAGCCGAAGATCATCAACGCGATCATGATACCAAAGTTTCTACGCATGGGTCATTAGTGTCCGTGGGGCTCCTCAGAGGGTATACAATGTCATGGTTGGTTTACCTCCAGAGATGACTGTAATAGTACCTGAAGTTGACAGCGAGATACACGTCGCCATCAACGAAATCTGCACCCGCGGCTGCTCCCGTGGTGGCGCATATTTTTTGTTCAGCAGACGCCTCGGTATAGTCCTGTCCTTCGGGGATGAATCGCGTGCATTCGATCGTACGGCCGTGAAACTAGCCTGGTCAGCGGTCTCAATATACAAATGATCCATAGAGATACGTACTTCATTGATCATGAGTGCCTCGAAAGCATATGCAACTGGATTCAGGTAATTCAGCCATCGAAACCAGGGAACCATGTCCTTGATGGGGATAGTGAAGCCCGTGTAGATCGCAAGTGCCAGGCTGAACAGAGATGCTGGCGCAAGTGCCTAATTCCTCAGTCTGGTGTTTGACGGTCAACATGAGTTTTAACGCACCTCTGGGAGGGAACGAGACAATGCACCGATGCATCGGAAATACATGGACATCGTCAGCGTACATGTGAAGGCAAAGAGCAAGTAAACGAAGAAGTGTCCCGGTGTTCGCCGCAGATTGGTCATAAAGTAGAGCGTGATGTTGAACCCGAGAGCCGTTAAGATCTTGTTTGGCAGGTCGCAAATCATGGATGCTTTTCAGACTTAGTGGTCAGAAACGGAATTGATGGTATCAGGCTCACCTATAGCTTCCGCAAATGGGTGGTAGAAAGCGTATCGTGACTGCTTCTCCACTATTGGCCTCTGCGCATACAATGTCATGACCTGGGCTTGTCAGTCAAACTCTATGTCTATGCATGGAATAGCACTGACCTCAAGAGCACTGGCGAAAGAGGCCAACAAGATGGCGAAGAAGAGTAGAGCTCCCCGACTGTACAAGGATCCGGTAGTGTTTGGGAGATTGTAGAAAATGCTCCCTATCACAAGAGCCATGATAGCATTGAAGAAAGCGCCAGCAATAACATTGCCCATGTCACCACGTAAGCGTTGGAAGCCGCGCCGGACGCACAACGCGACCTGCTGGGTAATCGACAATGTATAAGGTGACCGAGGACGCTGCGCCTTGGCTTGCACAGCTCGTCGAGCAGATCTGAAGCTCTGTAACGATGGGCCGTCGATAGGGTATTGTTTGTCAAAATCCTCGATCTCTTGGAGGAGTCGTGCGCGCTCTGCGCTTCGTCGCCAAACGGCAGCGAAATCGTCAGGAGTTACAGGCGTCTTTCCTTCGAATCCAGGCCGGACTCGTCTCTCCAATGGGTTAGTCAGAGACGTCAAGAAGTCTGCGATCACCTGACGTGGAGCACACTCGAATCCTAGCTCTTGGAAAAAGCGTTTGGCGGAATGGACATGTCCAAAGTAGATCTGACGACCTTCATAGAGAAGAGTGACTTTGTCGAAGACATCATAAATAGATTGAGATGCTTGATAAACAGTGACGAGGGCGGTGGCGCCGGTGAGTGAGGTCGATGATCGAAGTGTTCGCACAAACTCTAGAGCTGTGGAGCTGTCAAGTCCGCGGGTGCTGTTGTCCCAACACTGGAGCGTGGATCCACCAATGGCAACCTCCGCGATACTGACTCGTTTTCGCTCTCCTCCAGACACACCTCTCACGAGATCGCTTCCGACAATCGTATCTCTTGCGTGGCTAAGGCCGAACGCCGCCATGGCGACATCACGAATATGAGTTGCATACATGTCTTGCGTGACACCTGGGGGCAGATTCCGTGGAGTTCTGGCACGGGCGGCAAAATCGAGGGTCTGGCCGACAGTCAACTGGGGAAAATGTGCGTCCACTTCGGCCTGGTATATGCACTCGCCACGGAATTGCGTGTGCATCATTGCCGGAGAAATTCCCTGGTAATTGATGTATGATCCATCCCCAACCTGGAAGCCACGAGTCTCACCAGCAACGGTTTTGAGAAAAGTCGAGCACCCGCTGCCAGGTCTGCCCAGCACAACCAGCATCTCCCCACTTCTCACAAATCCATCGAAGCCCTCAAGAATTTGTATGCGAGTTTGGGACTGCCTTCCCATGAGCTTGCGCGCCCACCGGTGCAGCTCCAGAGCATAGTTGCCGATCGTTTTCTGATAGTCGGTAGAGCTGCCAATTCCGTGCGCGGACAGATCTCGATACGCGACACCTGCAACCCCTCGTGGATACTTCTCAGGCTCGCGCGAGGAAAAGTCTGTGACTGCTTTCAACCAAGCCTTGATGCTGAACGAGTCAGAGTTTGGGTCAAGTTGGGGGTCAACTGCGCCTAGGAAAGGATTCGGAAGCCCATCTTCGACCTTGACGCCACCGAGGGATGCTGCTTCCGTTACGACTTGAAGCTTTTCATGCACAGCATCGATCCTCGAAGCGTGGCTGCTCATGACAGAATCGGGTTGCGCATTAGAGATTTCGAGCATATCAGTGCTCGATGCAGCGGTTTCCAGGATTTGGGGCGATGCTACGTTGACGTCGTAGGCCATTTCTTGGAAATAGCTAGGTCGACCGCTCTCGTACATCAGCTTCATTTTGGGATTTTTCTGGAATTCTCCCATAGGAGCGCTTATCCACTCGCCATCCATCATCAGTGCGATGCAGCAGTGCCATGGTGTAGTGTATCCAGTCTTCGTGTTTAGCAAACTCATGGAAATCTTGTGCTCGCCGGTCGACTGGTGGATTGAGAGACGCAGGTAGTTGGGGAAAGCGTGCGTAACGACCCCTGCGAAAGCCTGCGGCGAAATTGTGTCAGTTGAGCTCTCGGGTTTGATTAGCGTACTCACATAACCCCGGATGAGCATTTGCTTTGCAAGATATTTGACGTCCCGTTTGTATCCATTGCTAGTTCTGCCATTGCCAAGAGGGAAAATATGCTTCAGATCACTCTCGAGGAATCGTCGATAACCTAGATAGGTCATTTTCGTGTCTGGGTTCGTGGCGATCTCATGATCGATGTCAATATCGTCTTTGCCGAATTTATTGAATATGAAACGTCGAAAATTCGTTGCATTTGCAACGTAGACGATTTCCTCCATCTTCTCAGGCAAGGGGAAGTCGGCGAAATCTCGCAGCCTGGAAAAAGTGATGTTCTTGAAGTTCTTCTCCGCGACCATGGCGCGGACAGCTTGGCCGTATGCCCAAGTGTCCCGATCGGAAATGCTCAGTAAATCTAGAACAGAACTGTTACTCGCCTGACCAAATGTGTTCGAGGGTGTAGCGTACCATTGTAGACCAGCCCGTCTGAGACTATCGTAACTCTTGCGCCTGGTGGATAGATATCTCTGATGCGTAGACACATGTTATTCAATCGTTCGAGAGCGATCTCCTCCGCTTTGTCCGGCAGACTTCCCAGAACCTTGTATACTTTGTTGGCAGACTCTGGAGTTGCTAGTTAGCATCATCGCAAATTTGACATATGGCTGGTGACATGTTGACGGGTACCAAAAGCTTTTAGGGCTTAGACCCGTATGCAATGGAGATGTATATCGAGCAATGATTTGGGATCTACTCACTGAAAGGGAATGCGGGCAAGCATGTTTCGATCCGATTGCCCATGGACACGAAGCTCTCAATGACAGACAGAAATTTTGGCCTGCCAGCCTCAAGACGTTCCCGGCTGTCGCTGAATTTGTTGAGCGCATAGTCGAAGATGACATCCAAGATCTGAATAGAGACATCTGAGATGGGTCGTCCAAAAGTTGGCGAATTTGGGAACGAGGCTCCGTTCAATGATGACTCCGAGCTTGAAAGCTCCACTACGGCTATTTCAGCAGGAGACAGTTTATCGATCGAGTCTTTGCTTGCAGCAAGGTCGGAGCACCGATCGACGTTCGCAGAAGTATATCTCGGGTCTAGGACACGTGCAGGTCGCACAACGTCACCAGAGGGATCCATAGCAGGAACGCGTAGTCCCCAGAATCCAGACTGCTAAGTCAAGCCGTGGAGTCAAAGTCCAATGCGTCGTCGAAGGACATGCAACGACTACCGAAACCTGCGCGAGTTGGAATGCATCACTTCATCGGCATTAAATATTTTTGTTCCGCCAAACACGAGTTTTGCCTTCCTAAGCCCAGAAGCACAACGGCGGACTCTAAGCAAAATGCCATCCGAAGTGCAGTAGACCAGAACGGTACAATGACAGGCTTCCGCGTCCAGAGCTATGGGAACTATTTACGGATGCTAAACCCTCATAATGGCCCAAGCCGATAATGTGCTCATCCAGCTCATGCATGCATGCCGAATTCTGCTGTAATGCGACCTGCTCTTTGTGGGTCGCCCCAAGAATTATTGCAAGATTCTAGTTCGATTGCTAATATTGTTACATGTCCGAAGCGTCTACGACATGCGCATAAGCCATTGAGGTCAGGCAGACTCCGTAGGCCAGGATGCCAGTTTGCGCACGGCCGGACTGGCGATATAGATCTTACTTTATGGCATTTATGAAGCACGCAAGCGGTATTATCTGGCACCAACAGATGTCCGGCAGCACCGGAGCTTGTGGCTGCATCTCAAGTGACCATCGGAGACCATTACTGACGAATTGGAGCCCATTCATGGTGTACAACAAATGTCACCGCGTTTTAGACTGCGAACTACGATATCCGGAACACGACGTTCGAAGCCGTCATCATTGTACGGCGAACATGTCTGGAGAGTGTGGGGTGGCAAGCCGCGTTCGCCGTATGATCGTGGGTTGGTTCGTCTAATGAATACTGCAAATGGTCTTGTGGCAGACAGATGCCGCTTAAGCCGGCCGTTTGCACGTGTGCATCTACAATCAAGGCAAATAGATAGCAGCATGTTGCATGCCGTGGTCCCGGGTCCTACTAAAACACAAGTTAGCTTCTGTTCATGGCTGGTTCGCTCTAATCCTCAGTATCGGACTTGCTCTGTTTATCAGCGCTAGAAAAAGCCTTGTGCTGGGTTCTCCAAGGCGCAGGCTGGGATCGAGGCTGAGATCCACATCTACAGAGAATTTGCTCTCGAGATGGTACGCCAGCTAATTCGTGGTGGATCTGTACAGCAGGCTGTACGAGATGGGACAGCGCGTTTGGCTCCGGGCTGGGCGCAGGTGACAAGCGAGACTGGGCGCGGGCAGATCATCTGAGGTGTGTGGCAGCAACAGCCTCGGACCATGATCTGGCTCCCAATGCTCCATAGCACAATGCATGGTATTGGCGTGTGCTATACGGAGTAGAAGAGTGAAGTGTATCGCGAAATCGTGACGCGTAGAAGCTAGCGCCACAAGGATCCTAGCGGCCACGGCTGAGGATTTAAGCTCAACACGGCAGCTGGCCGCCGATCACCCTTGGCGATCACTGACCGTATCATCTTACGAGCCGTAACGTTGAGCAAGTTCCACATCTCTGAAAACTCCGTAATGCGCTACCAACGTGACGGGCAAGTCTTGTGGCGCAAGTGCATGTGCATGCGTATGAGAGTCTAGGCGGTGGTAAGTGCTTCCTATTATATTGATCAACGGAAGCGCGAGAGCCGTGCTGGTGGCCTGGTGTGCGGGCTCGAAGATTGCTTCATCGTTGAGCTCACGAGCTGTCGGCGACTCTACACAGATACTTTCAGTTTCATGATGGCGGCGGATATGGCAGACAGTTACGGAAGAAGGCTGATACCACAGATATTAGATCGCCTTGCAGCATCGGATCCAGAGCGCATCGTCTTCTCGATAGCATCATTTCCAGAAAATACTGGTCCCAGCTTTCGAGAAATTACTGCTGCTGCTTTCACAAGAGCGGTTGACAAGACAGCTTGGTGGCTCCATGCTCAACTAGACACGTCTCATGGTCAAATCAATGGAGACGGAGACTTGCCTGGAGACCGAGAGGCTGGCGGTCAACCAACACCAAAGATTCGACCTCTAGGATACATCGGACCTCGTAAGCTTCGGGACGAGAGATCGCCATTGGCCATTCACTAAGTATCTCACAGATGACATTCGCCACATACTGTTAACATATGGGGCTGTCAAAGCCAATTGTGCAGTGAGTCCGCCAGTAAACCAGAGACCTCCAGGTTATTGAGCTGAACTGCGTGTAGGCTCTTTTCCTGTCTCCGAAGAACAATGTCGAAGGTGCGTTAGCTGTACTCAATTCGGCAGGCTGTGATGTGTGGGTCAAGCCTACCGAGCAAGCGCTTCCGCATCTTATTCAAGATGTCATCCGGAATAAGCCGATGAAGGTTTTGGAGCTCCCCAGTATCGATGAATTGCTCGATGCGGACGAAATCGAGCTATTTGTGTACGACAGGTTATTCCAGGACGCCGTGAACGATCCGTTTTGCATTCTGCACACCTCAGGAACCACTGGAGTACCGAAACCGATCTTATGGACTCATGGCCTCATCGGCACCATGGACGCTGTACGATTGCTTCCCCCGACGGCAGGCGACGATGGCTTGGCTCCATGGACTGATGGATGGAATGGTGGAGATCGCATCTATTCTTCGTTTCCGATGAGCCATGTGAGTTACTCGCAGTTGCAAGCAATGATCGAACTCGGAACTGACATACTTCTCTAGGGCGCTGGCATTATCATGGTAAGTTAGGGCTCGTCCTATCCAAGTTGCGTCAGTCATGTCGATTATGTGGTCAGACGGCTTGTGTAGAAGGGCTTGGGGCAGAGTGGTCAGAATGTGTTGCATGTGAATGCATTCCCCCTCGAAGTCTTCGAACACGTCGAGGTCATATGGGAATATCAGATCTGGCATGAGATGTTCTTAAGACTGCTCATAATCCGAGCGATTCGCGACCCCGTGGAGTCATCCTCTGTTCATGGACGGTGTTGGGACAATCATGACTGACATCAAGTTCTAGGACATCCTTATGCCCGCACTCTTCAATCTTCACTGCATACTTGGACCAGCCGGTGTGTTGCCGCACCTTGGTCTGATTGAGTCTTTAGCAGACCACGCGGAGATTGACATCTGGAGCATGGTGCCGTCTCTCGCGGACGAGTTGGGCGAGAATCCTGCCGTTCTGGCAAAGTTCAAGTCCTCCAAGTTTATCTGCGCGTCCGGTGGACCAGTCAGTCCGCTCATCGTTTCCAAGGTCAACGAGGTTGTCAGAGTTCTGAACCTGACAGGCACAACAGAAGGTCTTTTCATCGGCAATTTGTGGGTTCCACGGGAGGACTGGCATTGGTTTGCCTTCCATCCACATTCTGGCTTCGAGTTCAAAGAAGTCCAGCCAGGAGTCTTCGAGCACTGGGTCCATCGTAATGAGCATTGGGAGCTGTTTCAAGGCATCTTCTACACCTTCCCGAATCAAGACTCTGTCAATCTCAAGGATCTTTACGTTCAACACCCTACGAAGCTGAATCTATGGGCTTTTAGTGGGAGAAGCGACGATGTCGTAGTTTTGTCAAACGGCTACAAGATTTCTCCTCTGGACACTGAGGCGTTGGTGACCACTCATCCGTCAATTGATGGCTGCCTGCTGATTGGCACGGGAAAACACCAAGCAGGTCTTCTGATTGAGCTCAAAGATCCTACTGCTAGAAGCAACGAGCTTTTTGACAGCATCTGGGCTACTGTCGAGAGAGCGAACAACTTAACATTCCAGAAAACTCGTCTGCAGAGACAGTACATCGCCTTCGCGGAGGCTGACAAGCCGTTCATTCGAACAGATAAGAGAACGATCAAGCGACGGGCCACTTTGGATCTATATGCAGACTTTATCGATCGATTCTACACGACAAGAGATGAAGATGGAAGCGGAGAAAACATGGACGACTTCGCAATTGACACTTCTTCGCTTGAAACCATCATCTCATCCATACGCCACATCGTAGGCTCAATCTTACCAGACCTGGGGAATCCGCCACCGGATCAGGATGTCTTCGATCTTGGACTGGATTCCCTTCTTGTCTTTCGACTTGTGAAGATCATCCGGGCTGCCACGGGTTTGCAGGAACAGCTTGCTCCACGCCACCTTTACGCGAATCCCACCATCGAGAAGTTTGCCGCGCAAGTCTTCAAGGTACTACAAGAAGTGAAGCCCACGTCAAATGTCAGCAACGGAATCGTGAATGGAGAGACCGCTGGCACAAATGGGTCGTTCAGTCCGGCCATTGACCAAGCTCCGACCGCTCTACAAAAGTCAATCACGGTATGCAAAAGACGACTCGGCTTCAAGATGAATCCATTCGATGCTGTGAATCCAAATCATTACATGGGACTGACATTTTATTTTGCTCTGCTCCCAGATGTGTCATCTCGAGATGCCTTTGCGCAGCTACAAGCTGGCTTGGTCCGTGCTTTCGAGGTCATTCCCGAGCTGAATGGCAAGATGATGCTGGCATCGGACCACGAATTCGGCTACAAGAAAGGCGAATACCGCATCACTGTCCCTCCAGTGTCCTCGGAAGCCGCCCAGGAACCTAGACAACTAGTCTACAAAGATCTCTCGCGCGTGCTTCCGTCTTTCGAGGAGATGCGAGATGCCAACTTCGCCCCATCTCTGTTCAAAGACGAGCTCGTCCTCGATTGCTATCCCTTTCCAGCGATGCCGGCCGATATCTTGGTTGCACAGGCAAACTTTGTGCATGGCGGATGTATTCTCGCTGCCAACTTCATACACACTTGTCTTGACGGCGTGGGCGTCATGGTTGCGCTGCGTGTCTGGGCCGAGTGCTGCAGATATCTGCAAGGCGACAAGACAGCGACCTGTCAATGGTTTGACCCGGAGAGTTTCAATCACGACCTACCTGAGATCGTCTATCAGCAGGAAGGGTACGCCAAAGCAGCTTCGGAGGTGGATCCCGGTACATGGGGATTCTTGCCGTTCTTCCCGCCGGAGGATGCGAATGGTCAGCAGAAGGATACGGCATTGACAAATGGAGTCAGCTGCACGAATGGCGAATCCAAGCCTAGTAGCACTTTCAAGATTCACGGTCTCTTTGAGATCAGCAATCCTGTCCCCAAGAAAACTGCCCTCCCTTCGCCTCCAATCTTTCCCCGCCAACCTGTGTGGCCTGCTGCTCCCGCCGAGAGATCACTGAGCACAAGCGTATTCTTACTCTCACGGGAAAGCACACAAGCGCTCAAGCAAGAGGTTTCGGCAGATCCCGGAGCCAAAGGTCTTGTCACATCTGTCAGCGACATCATCCAGGCCTTCTTCTGGCGAGCTTCAATCCGCTCGCGCTATCGTGTCGCCAAAGAGTTCCGTGGCACTTCGTTCCGTGCTGATGAGCTGTCCATTCTGGAACTCCCAATTGACGGTCGCCCGTATTTTTCGCCCCTGCTGCCTTCATCATACATGGGCAGTTTGCTTGTTATGAATCGGACGACCATGCCCATCGAAACGTTGTGCTCGCCAGACACAAGCATCGGTCAGGTGGCCCTCCTCATTCGCGAAGCTGCAGCACGGATCACGCCGTCTCTTGTGCATGATGCGTTCACATTGCTGCGATCGATGACCGACTACAGCAAACCGGCGACCGCGAATATGGGCATTGAGCACATGAATGCCATGGTTTCGAACATGATGCTGTTCTCAACAAGCAAGATTTCGTTCGGCAACGCTTTTTTTGCTGCTGGTGGTTGTGCAGAAGCGATGCGACCACAGATCGAGCGCGGGCATCGACGGTTCCGGTTCTTGGTCATCTCGCCGATGCGCAAAGATGGAGGAGTCGAATTGGTTCTCGGAACTTTGCCCGAAGAGCTTAAGATGCTGAAGACGGATGATGAGTTTACAAAATATGCAAGACTCATCGATAGCAATACATAGGTTTGTTGCTATGCGGGACAATTCACATTATCGCTTTGTGCGAGCCGATTGTTCAAGCCGGGCGCTGGCTCAGACAAGGCGCTGCTCATGATACTAGATAACCTGTGCTATTTTTCACGATCATGCCGACATATTTGCCATCAACCAGCACCAACTGAGATCTCTATTGTGCACTTATCTGCTTGAAAGGCCACAAGCTCATAGGATCCTGATCTGTACTCTGTCCCACAATTTTCTCTATTCTTTCTACAAAATAATGCATATTTCATCAATGGATCTGACAGCGTATTGTCCAGTGGCATCGAGCACCGGCAAAGACGGACCCATGGACCGTCCAATGCCTCACCAAAGCTCGTATACAGCAGAATTTTCATGCTGTATGATTGCCGTGACTTTAAGCAAGAGGCGACCAAGACCAGAAGCGAGGCTGCAGAGACCCTGGTTGTAACATTTGATTAGCGTGGTTTAGCCATGTACTCCAGCCACAGGGTCGCGCTAAGGTGCGGGCCGTGGTGCTTAGGACAACCCACGCAAACTAACTCTCACCACGGTACTGCGAAGTCAGCATTCGGCAGACCTGGATCGGTGGTTGGATGAAACGGCTTATCAAGCTGAATGCATGTTATTGAAACGGAGCAGCGCGTCTCGCGCTCATGTGCAGAGCGTCCACCGACTGGGACCAGCGGCTCGCAGATCGCAAGGCTGCGCACGTGGTGGAGATCAACCTCTTCCCAAGAATTCTACTCCAGTCGACGCTTCGAAACCAGATCATGCAGAACGATGGGGCTTTCAACATGTCTTCGCAGTTCATCTAAGCAGAATGAGTCTTGGCTTCGGATATCAAGCGAGGAGCCAGAAGCGTCAATGAAGCCAGAGATCTCATACGTGCGCTGATTGGACGCAATAACTTGCTCACTTTTGAGCAGATTATCTTGAGCACATTTCTGCAGCCTCCTTGATTGCATGGATCCACATTTGACTGTCTACTCTCGAATTGGATGCTGAGAATCTGGTGAGGAATCTCGCTGTTGCATTCCACTCTTGTGGGAATGCGACTTCCAGGCCGTCGCCGTCGTCGATGCGCTAGCTGCTTCCTGCAGTCTTGATGTATGTAACGTTGGAAGCGAACGCTACAAAGAGCAAGCTTCGGACTAGCCCAGTCTCTTTGTCTGTAATGGAGTGGATTTGAGCAGTAAACTCAATCCTTCGCACATGGTCCTGATCCACTACTTTCGACCTACCGTTACAGCCTTTGCAGCCAACCTAGAACTTTCGGCAGAAATGCGCTCCTAGCGTTCGAGACTGCGTGATCTACTCCGTTTCCATATCTGCAGAGCACTTTTGCCTCTTCATCTCTGCTTCTACTGCAGTCCTCTGCCATAAGAGACACGAGCCGTGGCAGTCCGTTCCAAACCTCAACTACCCTTTCTGTCTCGCAGGGTCTAGTCCAGTCATCCACACAAGATTGTGTTGAATCTTCTCCATTCGTACTTCCAGCATCGGATAGCCAAAACAAGGCCAAACTGTTACTGCGAGAACCGCACCCCAGCAAGACATGGCGAGCCCACATCCAGTCGACGATAAACAGGTGTTCAGCGACGTCCGCGACACTTCGCGCGATGGATCCGACAAAGATCTGGAACAACCACCGGCTGGTCCGTCAGGCGACGATGCAGTCGACACCAGATTCCAAGCTGGTGTCCAGGACATCGAGGCTGTTACCATCTCCTGGTCGAAGACATCGCTCATCATCGCATACGTCTTCATCTGGCTCGTCTACTTCATCCAAGGTCTCGTGTCCGGCGTCAGTGGTACTCTTGCGCCTTATGTTACCTCTAATTTCGCATTGCATAGCCTGACCAGTACGACGGGAGTCATGAGTGCCGTCATTGGCGGTGTTACGAATCTCTCTATCGCCAAAACTCTCGACGTCTTTGGTCGCCCACAAGGCTTTCTGTTGTGTGTTGTGTTGGCCACTCTAGGCTTGATCATGTCGGCAGCTTGGTACGTCAGACCGCAATCGCACGGGTTCAACGTGTCGAGGCTAACATACTCTTCTAGTAATGGAGTGGAGCTGTATGCTGCTTCTCAGGTCTTCTACGCTGTGGTAAGTTTGGCAAGGGCCCGACCAATTATAGACCTAACATATCATCCAGGGCATCAACGGCATCGGCTACAGCATGAGCGTCTTCATCGCGGACATCACCAGTCTACGACACAGAGGATTGGTCCAATCACTCTGCGCGTCTCCGACCATCGTAACTGCTTGGATGGGCGGGCCTATCTCGACGGCATTCCTTAATGGCGCTGGCTGGCGGTGGGCTTTCGGCATGGAGAGCATCCTCGTGCCAGTCGTGACGGTGCCTTTGTTTCTCATGTTCATGAAGCATTTGAGTGCTGCAAAGAAGAAGGGTCTGGTGCCAAAACGATCCAGTGGACGCACCTTCTTCGAGTCTGCCCGATACTACGCGCGCGAGTTCGATGTCATCGGTCTGCTCTCGCTTTCCGTTGGCGTCGCTTTCTTCCTGCTGCCGTTCAACCTCTACGCTTTCCAAGCCAAGGGTTTCGGATCGGCTATGCTCATCTGCTTCCTCGTCTTCGGCATCTTGCTCCTCATCTTCTTCGGTGTCTGGGAAGCATATTTCGCCAAGATCTCATTCGTTCCATGGACCATGATGAAGGATCGCACAGTCCAAGGCGCCTGCATCTTGGCGTTCGCGTTGTTCTTCGCGACCATGTGCTGGAACATGTTCATGTCTTCGATCCTGCAGGTGGTCAACAACCTCAGCGTTACGAACGCTAGCTACGTCATGGCCATCAACAGCGTAGTTGGCTTTGCGTTCGCTATCGGGTCTGGTGCGTTGATGTCTTGGAAGGGTCTTTTCAAGCCGGTGACCCTCTATGCTGCGATGCCATTGTTCATCTTGGGTCACGGACTCATGATCCACTTCAACGAGCCAAATGGACGTGTCGGGTATATCGTCATGTGCATGATCTTCATTGCCATTGGCAGTGGTGTGATGATGCTGACGGACGAGATCGCAATCCTGGCCGCAGTTAAGGACCAACAGTACTTCGCGATTGCCATTGCTTTGGTCTCCATGTTCGCGAATATGGGCTCAGCTGTCGGTCTCACCGTGTCCTCTGCGATCTGGAACGACATCATGCCAAAGAAGCTCCTGGAGTTCCTCCCCGAAGAGGACCTGCCAAACATCATGATGATTTCGATGGATATCGTCACACAGCTGTCCTACCCAGTTGGAAGCCCGACTCGAACTGCTATTCAGAGAGCATATGGCGAGGCTCAAAAGTACCTCTTCACAGCTGCCACGGCCTCTTTGGTGCTCGGAGTTGTCGGCATCTTGATGTGGCAGAATATCAATATCATTGGCATCAAGCAGACGAAGGGTAATGTCTTCTAGATGATATTTGGGTTGTTTCGTGGTTGGAAAGCACGAGAATATGTCTCGGCCAATTTGGGAAAGGAGTTCTATTTTACTGACAGCCACTCCCAAACGTTCTATTTACCGACGGCCACTCCCAAACAGGCAAGTCATAAACATCATACTGTTCAAAGCCGATCAAGTTGGCGTGTTATAAAGTCTTAATTTGAGCTTGAATATCGGACTTCTTCTTCTTCTTCTTCTTGAGTCTGATGAAGTTAAGATGACATGCAAATTCACGTGATACTCACGTGTCCGATACTAACTTGGGTGCAGTGGTTCCAGTGCAGTCTGGCGAATGATCTGAGCGTACCTGAAGAGATCAGAAGTGCATCACATATGAAGTCAACTACAAATTGCATCGCATTTATCCAAAGATCCAGTAATCATCATATCTCTATCAAGACTGCCGTTCGGATATTTACACCTAGCAAGATATCGGGCACGCAACATCCGACCCATAAACATCGCCAGAAATCCCGATAACCTGGAATATAGCATTGATGACTCCACCAATGCCCTCCCCGGCTATCAGACCCGCTGCAACCGCGTATCCGTAGACTTCGTAGCCCTTGGGGCTCTTCTTGTTCCAGATGTGCGATGCTGTCGCGCCCATGACCATTGCTGTGCCATCTGTGTTTAGGTTGTAAGCATTTGAATGTAAGAGTGACGGTGGAGAGTGCGTGCGGAAGACGTACAATATGTCTGAGGCAGCACGAATGCTAGTGCTATGCACATCATATTCGGATGATACGTTCTCATCCACGCGCGATCGCCAACTTCGTAGAAATGCTTTATGAGACTCATGGCCGCGCCCAGAAGTGAGAACGCCACGGAGAAATACGCGCTAGACGGCGGTATGGGGAAAGATGGATCCGTGACCGCGATTGTGGTTGCCCGCCATGCGGCGACGGATGGATATGAGAAGGGGCACTCGTCCTCCATGGTGATGATGCAGGGATATGCCTTCATGAAGAGGATGAACATCGCCGGAGCCACGAAGACGGCGACGAGTGTGCCGATGCCTTGGGCGATCCATTGTTGAATGGGAGGGGTGCGTAGCAGGAAGCCAGTGCGGAAGTCCATGGTCAAGTCGGTCGCTTGATTCGCTCCCATATTCGCGAGCGCACCGCCGAGGAGATTGAGTCGTTGTGCATGAGGTACTTCCCAGCCTTGACCTTTTGTGGCACCGCCGAGAATGATTTGGGAGGCTTTCGATGCTGCAGTCAAGGGCGTGATATCCGTAACGCCGGTACATTGGATGGCCAAGAAGGAAAAGAAGAAAGCAAGGAAGATGGACAAGAGCGACATGCCCAACGGCATCTCAAACTGCACGCCCATCACCACGCACATGCAAACTATAGTCGCCACAAGTCCGGGTGCCCACATCCACATCTTCGGAATCTCTTCTGGGCGCGCAGGATCCTCGATCAGGTCCTTCATCTCGTGATTTGCAGCTTTGCGGAGGAAGCGGATTTCACGCCCAGCTTTCCGCGACATATCGTAGATGCCTTTGCCTATGCCTCGACCGCCGGCTTGGAATGCGAAAACGATGACCTTCCACTGCAGGAGGAGTTCTGTGAAGGAGATAACGATCATGGCCAGCACACCGGGCCAGAGCATCCAGTACCGCGGTGATGGAGTGTCCTTGCTTGAGAACGGCGCATTCAGAGAAGCGAATGTGACAACGCCTAGCTCCTCGGGTTGACGAAGGCGACCAAAGCATACTTCGTAGTGCACAAGTAGCGGTCCGATGATGCCCCACGCGATGACGGAACCAGCGAAGAAGGATATAGCGACATTCAGCCCGACCAGCATGCCAGACCCGATGAATGCAGGCGTGAATTGCACGAACCAACCCCAGTTCTCCACGGCTATGGCGGCGGTCTGAGACGTATCTGATCAGAGTCGTTCTGACACAGTAGCGACAAACTCACCTTGTAATGCCCCCAAGCATGGAACCACCAGAAGAAATGCCATTCCCACAGTACCCCAACCGCATACTGACTGACAACACGCAAGGTGATTGCAGCACTGAACGCCCAACCCAGCGCCTTCATCTTCAGTTTCCCAATCCTCGCTCCCCTCACAGCATCATGCATACTCCGGATCGTCAGCGCCGTGGCCGATGAAGTCGGAAACACAAGTTTCATCTCCCGCGCCACATATATGATGAAGAACTTGCGCAATGGCGTAGCAAAGAAGAAGCCAAAATAGCCACCCACCGCCGTCAGAGTGACAATGCGCCAGAAGTCGTTAGCTGGTTCATCAAGGAGGTTCAGCTGGTATAGTGCTGGGAAAGCGGAGACGAAGACATTGGATAACCCGCCCGATGCCGCCGCAGTAGTCTGCACGATATTGTTCTCCTTGGGTCCGAATTTGCCGCCTAGGATGGGGAAGTTTTCGGCAAACATGTTGGAGCATGTCTTGATGATTGCAAACCCGGCGATGGCGCCGAAGAGGTTGGCGCCGAAGGTCCAGCCTGATTTCAGTCCGAGGTATACGTTTGATGCGTTGACGATGGTACCGCAGCAGAGGCCGATGATGACGGCGCGTGCTGTGAGGACCCAGTCTCTCTCTTCGGGAAGGTCATTAAAAGGCGTGAAGGGATCTTTGGCGAAATTGTCCTCGGCGGAGTCTTCGGAGATGATGTCAATTGCCGCATCGACTTTCTCCTGATCGTCCATTGGGGACTGTAGTGGTGTCCCATCTGTTCCATCTTCGGCTAGAGGACTGTACAGCAGTATCAGCGCAAGACTCACACGAAGAAAGTATGAACATGACGGGATATGGCACTCACGCTTCAGCCCGCAGATCATACACCTGTCCACGATTCGAGTCCATGCTATCTCGCTCAAGCCTATTTCGCCGCCCCAGATCAAGCAGAGGGACACTTTCGGATCCTTCTGCTTCGTCCATGTTGTGGGCCATGGTAAAGTAATACACCCCTCACGGAGCCAACGGCTACAATTCCTCAACTGGTACAACGGTACTTCACCTAATCGATGGCGACATGGTCATTGGTACACACGTGCTCACGCCCATCCAGTTTGAGCTTGAGCTGGGACAGGGTTCGTTCGGGCAAGGAGGTTTTCGACATTCGCGAGCTGATATTTGCGATATGGAGGTCAAGAGGTTAAGGCACTGTCAAGGTTCCGGCGATTCGCGATGGATGTGTAGCACTCGAGACGATGAACGACAATGTTCGGTTGTGGATCGGTCGGCAACGTCGCAAGCCACGGATTCGTGGTCGTCTCAGGATGCGAAACGCGCGAGAACACTGGAGATGAAGCAGGAAGAGAGCAGAAATCCACAACTTCGAAGTACGAATTTCAGCTTGATGTTTGCAGGCCTGAATTCAGTCTTGTGACACTCGAAGCAGGCAGAATGTGGTCCGGCGTGATCTCAAAACTCCGGAAGCGAGCTGTCATCGGAACCGTGACCGGGCGAGATCACGCTATGCCTAATCGGGAGCCGTGATGTATCGCGACATGCAGGTGGCGACATGGTACAGAGAATTCCGAAAGGAGAAGCCTGGAAATGTTGCGAAGCGTCTGCCAGACTGTCTTGACATCGCAGTAGCGCAAGAGGGCACATGCTGAAGATGTATGCGAGGAATTGGGCTTCAGGTCTTCATAGAGGTGATGCATGTGTCGATTGTGCATACTAGTACATCTGTTGTACACTGGAATACTGTACAGTCCTTTCATAAGAACTCAGCTCAGTCAATCTTCCTGGGCTTTCGATCTAGCGGCCCAGTCCAGTCATTTACATGATCACGAATGACCTTGGAGGCTTGTTCTGCTGTAAAGTTCCGTCCGATCGCCTCTACAAAATCACCCTCAGGATCTGCAAAACTATCGTCAGTTTTCTGATTCTACGTGTCAACGCTTCTGCGTCGAGGCCGAAGACTTACCCATGAGATAGAAGTAGATGCTGTGATCCACCAAATAATCCTGCCCCGTCTGCACATTGTTTGGTGTCGAGAAATAAACTCGATACTCCTTGCACGTTTGCTTGATGTCTTCCCACGGGCCAGTCAATGCCACAATGTCTGGATGGAACTCTTTAATGTACGGTCTTAGAACCTCAGGCGTGTCACGCGCGGGATCGCAGGTAATCATGATGGGTGTGAGGACCTCCCCGCATTCTGCCTTGACACGATCAATCATGTCCGCCATCTTGTCCAGCTCATCAGGGCAAATGTCCGGGCAATGCGTGAAGCCAAAATACACCTGTCTTGTCGTCAGATCATACACATCTGATGCTCTTGCCACAACCTACCAGCGAGTACTTTCCCTTCAAATCCTCACTCGTATACGTGTTGCCATTATGATCGATCAACTTGAATGGCCCGCCCACCTTCGGACGTCCCATTCCCTTCGTCTGCTCCGAAATCTTCTGCCGTTCGAGTCTCGCCCGTTCCTCGCGGAAGTAGAACACCATAGCGACGCCGGCGAAAACGAAGAGGAGTGCTGCCTTGAACGTCAAAGGCTGCCATGCACAACAAGTCAGCGAGCTGAACGTGATTAACGCACCTCTAAAAAGTGCTTGCCCGTAGGAGATCTTCAGTACCCCGAGATTTGCTCTTGACTTGATCTGCTCCATTGTCTTGAATCTGCCTGTTGGCTTCATGATGAGATGTGGCCGGCTGCGTGAGAAGGCGCGAGCCTGTATGAAGAGGACTTCATTGATTCGATTTGGAGTCGGTCGGACGGTCGAGTGGAGGTTTCGTGCTTGTGTCTGGAGTCGCTGGGTTGCCCATCTCGATGCGCCTGAGGGGGCTGTATTGCGAGCATATGTAGGGATGCCAAAAACTTTGCATAATGAGTCGATCGGAGATCTTGTGTGCCCTCTGGCACATCTTGATAATGACATTTTTGCGATGTGTGATCGTTGATGATGCGGCGAATTCATGATGATCTTTCGATGATGTGAAGCTTGGACCATGTTCAGCCCTACGACCTGATTATCAACCATCTGCAGGACTTGGACCTAACAAACACCAATGCATTGCCTCTCTCATCTCTATGGAGTTCTGTGCATCCGATTCTCGGTACGAGCGTGAATATCAGACCGCTGACTATGGAGATATCTGTTCGCCTCACGGTAGAAGATAACGATCCTTAATGCGAGCCTGCAATGAACGGCGGAAACCAGGTGCTAAATAGTAATCTTCTAGGACCTTGGAACGAAATATAGGATCTTGGATAGCTTAAGGTGGTTCTCGTGTACTCTGATACATTGTCGTCTACCGACGCCTTACGCTCCAACTTGCATGATCTTCGAGACGATCCCGCTCTCATGCTCTATCGAGCGCCGCGCATAAGCCCAACATATTTCACCAATAGAACGACGCAGTCATACACCATTAGGCATACCTTTGTGTGGTAACCTGATGCGCCTTTGAGCTGATGCCTATGCCACGGCCTCGATGTGCCACGGAATTATCGACTTCTATTTGCACATCTGAGCAAGCCTATAACTCATCTTGGCTCTCTCACAGACTCTCGAAATTCCCGGACTTGCGAATGTCTCTAGCATTTCGGCCTTTCACGTCATTTACGACTCACGAGTAGCGATAGCAACACATAATGACAACTCGGAATGTGTGGTGCACTATCTGGATCTATACTGCGAAGAAGCACCATGGTGTCTAAGGGGACATCAGAATGTCATAGTCTCTCTAGCCTCCAGAAACAGCATTCTTGCCAGTGGCGCGCACGATAAGATCATGCTATGGGATCTTCGCACAAGGAAAGTGTACTTGACACTGCGACACGGGTCGAACTAACAAAGCTTACCAGAGAAGCGAAGCGCTCTTTGGTCCTCGATTCTCCGGCAACAGCCAATGCACTACTCTTCTGGGACGATGAGAAGCTCGTTTCATGCCATTATGACAAGATCATTCGGATATGGAACGTGGACAGTGGGATCTGTCTCCAAACAATAGCTGGTCACGTGCTCAAGTACGGCGTGCAAACACTTCTCCGATGGAACGATTTTTTGCGCTCTGGAGCAGAGGATATCCGTATGTGGGATTTCAATTCCGGGAAGGTCGCAAAGATCTGCGACGTGGAGGGTACTCATATCTCGAAGATCGTTTGTGACGAACGGCTGCTGGTCGCTGGTTGTCCACGGCATCACGCAGCCCGTGTGTGGGACCTGGAGATCGGGTACAACGCACTTTACAGTTTCTGTCCAATCTATTTTTGCGCTAACCGAGGACAGGAAGCTCCTGAGCACGTTGCAGAGGCATGAAACACCAGTGGGTCATGTTGCTATGACCAAGTCGAAGATCATCACAGGAGCTGCTGATGGCACTGTTGGCGTATGGTCGAAGAGCGATTCTGAGCTCCTGCAGTTCATAGTCCCTCCGGGCAATGATGGGCCAGCTTGCACGTCACGCGGATGCGTTATGGAGATCACCAGTCTAGACGTTACTGATGATATGGTGCTAGCATGCGGATGGGACGGAGTTGCGAAGATCGGTACAGCGGACGATGGCGTGGAACTAAAAACTTTGGGCGATCCTCGTCATCTGGTACGCGGGAATCTCTGTGGTGGGAAGGCATTTCTGCCTATTATCTCTGGTGGTCGAGTGATACTGGAAGTAGGTGAGGCCTAAGACGGAGAAGATCAACATGCTAATGCGCATTAAAGGTACGGGCAATCACCGAGAAGTCCATCGTAGCGGCAGACACGGTGAAAGCATCTGCGTAGACGATCATACGCACAGCGACCAAACAAGCCTGATGTGTGCTTCATGAACGGGATGGACTGCCGGACTTGAAACATCCGCGCGCAATGCGTAGGCCAAAGGCGGTCCATCCGCAATGTCGGCATGATTCATGTTCTGAGAATCGAACGAGCTTCTCAATTCTTTGGCGCAATGCCGATACTCGTCCAGCCAGACATCTCTCATGCAGGCGATCTCGCTGAGATGCACCAAGAGTTGTCTACCGGATACAATACCCTGTACGAAGAAGACCGGCTTGAGAGGTCTCCAAAATGAAGCGTGACCAGCAAGGCGGCCCGAAATGCGACCTCGATCCTCCATCACATCGTACGGTATGCGATTGGGCAGCACGTACCAGATCGCCAATGAAGGAATCGGAAGGATTCAGCTATTCCGCCACACCAAGAAGTTCGACGCTATGCGCGACGACAATCGAGGGGAGGTATGTACCAAGTCAGATATGTTAGCGAACACGAAATGGAGCCCGTCTCAGCAGTCTCAAAGACGATCCGGTGGACACAGATGGATATAAGAATGCAAATTTCGCACTGGAGAGTCTCTCAGTTCTGAAGCTACTTCTGGATACAACTTGGGTCTTTTCGACTTCCGAAGTTCGCCTTCCGACATGAAGCTCATTCAATTCGTGTTCCCAGTCGTCATGGCTTCCTTGTGTACTGCAACAGCTAGCCCACCTCAAGAATGATCGGCAGGAGACTTCGAGAGTGAAGCAGCATACAAAGACTGGTTCTTCAGTCCCGCTGAGCGCGCGAAAGTAGGATGGCGTCGGCACACTTGCAATGATTATCTCGACTGACTCACATGACAGCGAAGCAAGTGGTATATGGCACGGTCGGGCGTCACTCCCAAGAACAAGCCCGTCTACAATCCTTTGCAGGCTCATGTATGTCACACAACCTCTTGAGACGTGAGGAGACTGCTGACCTAGGCACCTTGAGCACAGCAAGTAGATTGCTCCAGGCTCTATTGCAATGATGGCAACGACTACCAGTGCTACAACGAGCAGCGCGAGTGCATGTATTGCCCAGCATTGATTGGACAGACGAAGGAATGTTTGGCAGGTGTAATTGGCGGTTGATCTTGTCCAGCTTATTCAGTGGCATTGGTCAATGGTCACGATGAATGAGTGCTGTGCTCTGGAAGATGAATAAACAACGGGTCTTACTTAACCCTGCTGCGAGACGATGTAATGACAATCCTCATTTTCCTACGCGGCGACCGGCGTAACATGAAATCCGTCAAGCCCTGGTAGGACACTACGAATCTCCACGCCATAATTGTGCAGGCCCCCCGCATAATTCGTCTGCTCAAAAGCCTTGTCAGGCTTGCTTCCTCCCATGTACCTGGGGACATGATTAGCATGCTGAATGTTTTCAGAGTTACATATGAATCTGTGACTTACGTGCTCTTGGTGGTAGGGAACAGCGATGCATTGGACAGGTCGTTGATCTTCTGCTTCCACGCTTTGCTCGCTTCCTCAGTAGGATTGATGTACTTCAAACCCTTGCGCTCGCAAATGCGAATGACATCGGTGATCCACCTGCCCTGCACTTCAATGGTAGTTGGACCATTCGACAGCAGTGTCGGGGCTTGTGGCCCATACAAGTGGAACATATTCGGATACCCAGCCACCGTTGTCCCGAGGTACGTGTACGCCGCCTTCTGCCACTGGTCGTTCAGAGTGGCGCCGTCAAGATTGCGAAGACCCATCGCTGTCATCCCACCAGTCACAACATCAAAGCCGGTGGCGATGCAGATGACATCGAACTCATGGTGTGTGCCGTCTTCTAGTAGGATGCCGGTCTCATCGAAACCGACAATCCCATTGTTCTTGATATCGACGACATCCACATTTGGGCGGTTGAACTGCTCAAGGTATGAGTACTCCAGACACGGGCGCTTGATGCCCCAGTAATGCGGCATCTGAAGCGGAGCGAGGATATCTTTCTTCTTCGGATCATCAATACGTGCTCTCTGTTTCTTGGCCCAGAAGTCGTACGCAGACTGGTTGGCCTTAGGATCATACAAATAATCCTTGTAGTTTCCGAGCCAGTATCGGAATCCGCCATCTTGCCAGAGCTTCTCGTAGAAGGCCTCTCGCTCTTCGGGCGTGTCGTCAAAGGTATTCCGCTCTGAGAAAGTGTATAGGAATCCACCGAAGCAGTGTTCGCGAAGGCGGAGAAGCTCCGGGTACCACTTCTTCGCTTGATCCTGCTCCTCGATGGTCAGGTCGCGCTGACGCATTGGCACCGTCAGGTTCGGAGTTCGTTGGAAGACTTTTAGATGACCCGCCTTCGGCCCCCATGCTTGTGTGATCTGTACGCCGGTAGCACCGGTACCGATGACAGCACACTTCTTGCCTTCAACCGGAATCTCCTCATCAGGCCAGAAAGACGAGTGATGAATTACGCCCTTGAACTTGTCGATGCCTGGCCAGTCTGGGACATACCGCTTTGCAGCGAATCCGGCACAGATGACCAGATATTTAGCTTTCGCAGTCCGGCCGTCCGCAGTCTTGACAGACCATCGACCTTCGTTGGCGTTGAATTGTGCATCAACGACGACGCTTTCGAAGGCGGTCTGGCTCTTGATGTCGATGACTCTGTCGCAGGTGTCAAAGTAGTCGCGGAGGTCATGGTAGTTTGGGTAGTTGTTTGGCCAGTTGTGTCTATCATCTGTTAGCAGGTCTCCGCTAAATGTTTCGAATACGTCGCTCACTCTTTGAGCACCTCGGGAATGCTCAGCTGGTACTCCGGCACTTCCGAATCGACCATTGCGCCAGCTGCAGAACATTAGAAAGGTCTCTGACTGTGGAGCACGGGCACTCACGATAGCAATTCCATCGCCATGTTCCACCAAGATCAGTGCCGGCTTCATAGATGATTGGCTTGAAGCCTTCCTTCTTCAGAGACCAGAACATGAAGACGCCGGCGAAGCCACCACCGACGATCAAAACCTCCGTTTCGAGATTGTCGGCATATGGTCCGTCCGTTCGTCGACGTTTGCCATACTCGGAAAGCTTGGTGCGTAATTTTGGGTTGGTCATTTCGACCTTAATGCCTGGGGTGCCATTCACATCGGCCATGATCGGAGAATTTGAGATCGTGTTCTGTGACGACTTGGTATCTGCCAGCTTGTCTGTTCTGAGCAATCGTAAGACAAAGGCTCAAGTCTTATAGTGTTCCGTTCACTGGTTCATTCACACACAGCGTCTCGTCGAAGCGGCTCCGCACAGTCGATCTCTTCGATCGGCACCATGGTTTCCCCGCTTTGCCAGGCACCGATGGGGTTGCGTAGCTATGTCTTCACTCTCAAGATCGAGTACAAGTGTTCTCGGATCCGATCATGGATGTCAGACATCGTGAGCGGGGCTAGTAGCGGATCCGCACTTGCATGACAGGGGTGCTCACGGGCACAATATGGGGTCGAGCGGAACCGCCGAGGGGTTTGTACACAATCAACGGAGCCTATAGCTCGGCTGAAAGGCGTTCTTTTCTTCCGCTCAGGTCTTGTATCAGAGCTTTCATTTAGTCCAGACTCACCAGACACAGTCTCTTTCATCTCATATCGGGACGGCGAATTGCACACGATGGGCATCTCGACAGCTGCAACAGCCGACATCAACAAAGCCTTCGAAGATGCATGCATAGATCGAAACAAAGGTCTCCCTGGAGTAGTCGGTGTTGCTGTGGGCAAAGATGGCAAAGAGCTCTTTGCCCATGCAGCAGGATCCAGAGGTGCTGGCACCAGTGAGCCCATGACGTTGGACAACATCTTCTGGATTGCATCGTGCACGAAGATGATCACGGGAATTGCTTGCATGCAGCTTGTTGAGCAAGGAAAGCTGTCGCTGGATGATGCAGAGCAGATTGAGAGCCTTTGTCCTGAGCTAAAGGACCTGCAGGTCTTGCAGTCCAATGGAAAACTGGTTGCGAAGAATAAGGGCATAACGCTGGCGATGCTTCTTTCGCACACTTGCAAGTATTCGAAGTGTTCGACATGAGTACAAGCTAATGGTCCTGACAGCTGGGCTCGGCTATACTTTTTTCCACGAGGGCCTTCGAGACTACTCCAAGCCGATTGGATGTGATGAGTTTTCGGGACACCCTGCAGACTTCCGGCTCCCTCTAGTCCACCAGCCTGGAGAAGGATGGCAGTACGGCGTATGTTGCTAACATATGGCAGAATACACACCAGCTAACGCATGAGACAGACAGGTATCGATTTTGCCGGATTTTGCGTTGAACGCGTTTCAGGACTCTCCTTGAACGATTACTTCCAGCAGAATATTTTCCGTCCTCTCGGGCTCGAGAACATCTCCATGTTCCCATCGGCCAATATGAAGCAAGCATTGGCATACATGAACGCCCGAGCTCCCGACGGTCAGCTGAGTCCACGAGATCACCTCTTGCGTCGCCCATTGATTGTGGAATCTCCAGAAGATATCAAGTCCTGTGTGAATAGCGGAGGTGCGGGATGCTTCGCTAAGCCTCGGGAATACTGCCAGATTCTGGCCACGCTACTCAATGACGGCCAGTCGCCAACAACGGGAGCACGAATCCTGCAGAAAGTCACAGTTGATGCCATGTTTGAGAATCAGATACCGCAATTTCCCAAGTTCGGCACACAAGGAATCCCACCAGCGAAGCCAGACCTCACGAACGAAATTCCGAGCCTGTACCCAGGTGAAGATCAAGGCTGGGGTCTCACCTTCATGCTTTCAGATGGACCGACCGGGAGGTCAAAGACTACTGCGCATTGGGCTGGACTGCCTAACCTTTTCTGGTGGTGTGATCGAGAGCAAGGCGTTGCAGGAATTATCGCGACGCAGGTGCTACCTTTCGCAGATCCACAAGTCCTGAGCTTGTGGGTGAGCTTCGAGTCGAAGGTGTATGCTGGACTAGCGTAGGAGTATCTATTGCGGGATCTTAGACGAGTATTAATTCGTGATTCACCTTGTTGCTAGTGATGAGAGGGTTCTGTGCTCCTGACTTGTTGATCTGACGTTGAAGTCCCCTCTTGGCCCGAGCGTTTTGTGGGGCCTGACTGGGTGCGGAACCGCACTTGCATTGCGTGACGCGGAGGGACATGCATCCTCTCACAGCGCAGCTCAATTGGGATCATCAAGGTTGAATTACTCCACATTTCCAAGCACTTGTTTCCTGATGCAGCGCAGGATGAGTCTGGGGTATTTGCGGGGTGAGCTCGTGGACTCGGCTCCATCCGGCCGCATCTTGAGATGACCGACCTCCCCCAGGGAGCATATGCTCTTCGTCCTCACATTCAAGTTACCACAGAATGGCAACAGAGACTCTCTCATACGTCGATTTTGGCGCGCCAGAGTATCTACCTACACCTCCACTACTAGCTTTTGATCCTGAGCGGGCTTTGGAGCAATCCTTGTCCTGCTGGAACAAGCAGAGGCCAAAGCGCAAGCAGAATCGGTCGTGTGACGCTTGCAGGGAGAGCAAACGGGCATGCGATGTTGGATGCGTCGCGGGCGATGGCCTCGACGATGCTTCCAATTCACCATGGTCCGCTCCACTCAAACAGCCTCATCTGGCAAGTCGACCTTGCACGAATTGCACGAAGCGACGAAAGAGATGTACGGTCAACTGGCTACTGTCAAAGCATGCCGGTCACAAATCCGACACGGATACGCCTAGGAAGAGAGCAAGGCTGAGTAAAGACCTTCCGATAGAGGGCCATCCACCAAGCAACGTGGACTTCGCGGACAATGGAGGAGGATGGGCACCACTGTCAGGCTTCACACAAACGCCCTCCACTTGCGGTCAACAGACTGTTGATTTTGGCTATGACACTTGGCCCGGATATGCGTTTGACGATGTATGCCCAGATGCGCCTATCCTGTCCGATTGCAACGTCGACGGCCTGTCTCCGCTTGACATTGGGGCATTTGTTGAGACCGGATGGAATCGGAGTGACTTGGTTGATCAAAAGCGCAGATCCGAAGCATCACCGGTATCGCTCTGGTCCAGCCAGCCTCCGCCCTCAGCGACAGACGAACTAGATACCGAGGTGACAGAAAGATCTCGTCGCGACTTAGCTTTATCACCCCTATCGACACACTCGCTGAGTGCCAACAATCACCGGACATCGATCAAGAAAGGCTTGCTGAAGATCTACCACGATTCACTAGAAGGAGCTCTCTCGTGCTGGCTGACAGAGCGAAATTGTCCTTATGTGGTCGCCCGCTTCGACAGCGGAGATGCGTGGAGTTCAGACTGGTCAAATAGAATCATTCTCCGAGTTTGTGCCCTCGAAAGGGCGACTTCAGGTCTGCCGTCCGCGAGAAATCGAAACGAATCTCAAGCTTCTCAAGCGCTAGACCTTGCCATCACAGCTTTTGCGGCACAATGGACGCACGGCGATGAGTTCAACGGAAGCACTCCTGTTTCGAGTGTTCAAAGCTCCCGTAGCGAAGATGCCTTTGACCGAACCTTGCAGAAATCATTATGGCATCAAGCATTCAGCGCTTTGACGGAGGCTTCGGCCAATCCATCCTTCAAGGTCATTTTTGCTCTGATCATATTCTCCTTGACTCAGCGACCTTTGGAAGATGAGGGCACAGTTGCTGAAACGAGCTCCATGGCAGACATCCTCAAGGCAGATACGACGCCGATGTTTCTCGAGATTGCACTGCGACAGTTACACGATGTTCGTCGAACACTACTGTTTGAGACTAGAAAGACTGCAAAGATTTCCCTTGGAGTCGAGGCAAAGAATGCCTTTGATATGCTGTTCTGGCTCGCGATCATGTTTGATACGTTGTCCGCCGCCATGTACCAGCGTCCTTTTGTGGTTCGAGACGACGAGGGCGCTGTTCAGAAACCCGACATACCCGAGCATTCTCAAAATACACCGGAGTCGTTTGATCTAAATGGGTGGTGCGGTACACAGCCACTTCCGGCCTCACATTCGAGAATACAGCTTTGGGGAGACTATTTCTTGCAAGCAAGCACGCGATCTGGAGACGTGAGAAAGAGCTGCACACGGTGGCCTTGTTCATACGACGATGCGGCGGCTGCTTTGTGCGATGCAGCTCCAGTGAAAGTTCTTTTATTTCGACGTGTAGGCCAGCTGAGAGATTTGGTCTGTGCGCCATGTGACCCTCCAAGTGAAGCTATCGAAAGAGCCATCGACGTCGCACTCGACGTTTACGATCACTGGAACGCCACTTATGGTCTGTTCATCGCGGACTGTACCCAGAACCATGAGCATCTCCCAGCGCGCGTGCAGTCATGGTACATCCTCCTAGCTGGCCATTGGCATCTTGCCGTCTTCTCACTTGCAGACCTGATGGACAATGTGGATGCAGCTGGACTGGGCGACACATCTCATCGGAGACTACGGCAAATGTCAGGCTTCACGGAGAAGCTCCGTTCTGAGAGCGCTGTTGCTGTATCGGAACTAGGCCGCTGCTCCCAGCTCAGTGACAGAGAGTCTTCATTCTCACAGTCACGAGATTTCCACTCTGCTGTAAGCAAAGCAGCGCTGCTTACGGAGCCATGGACGGCTGTCCTTGTGCAGTCATTTGGCAAGGCTGGCGAAATCTTGGCTACGAGACCAAGAGGTACATTGCGCGAAAACACAGACCAACAGCTACGGTATTGTATCGCTGCGCTTGCGGTCCTGAGTCGAAAGTCTGACATGGCAGCGAGGGCAAGTCGGTATCTGGAGAAGACTCTGGACGATGTACAATGAGCGCTAGTATGTGTACATGATCCTACAGCATCCAAATCTCTTGCTCGAGGCCACTGGATCATATGAATATCAATTGCGGCATCACTTAGTGCCAAGCTGAACAGAAGACCCTAATGATCCCAATCTACCACCCAAATCGCTGCCGTTCCTTGACTCTAGTCATTCCGCGCTCTTATTGGCCAGCATTTCGTATCGTCAAAGGCATGTGACAAGCCATGTTCCAGCCTTGTCGATATGCACAAGGCATTGCCACGTCAGAACGCCTCGCTAACCTTGTAATGGGAACACTGCCACATTGCCCACCTTGACCACTGCAATTCTAGCCTTGCAGCACTTTGCAGGCTCAAAGAGCGCGAAAGCCCGTCAGGCATCAGTCAGGTCATCTCTTCTCTGGCTTCACTCCGTCACTACTTATGGTACCAGCTCCGATATCACGTCTCGTTGCCCGTAACGCCAGCCTGGTCACGAATGACACGTCCCCAGCTGATTGGCTTGACGGTGTGGCATGCGCCTGGCCGCTCTCCGGACAATACGGCATAGGTCCAAGATTCCTGTACGAAGCACCCTGAGCGTACGGAACTTGCTCAAATCTCGACTAATAAACCATAGCTATTATGTGCTCGTCGTTGGTGCTATTCTGCCGCACAAGATTTCCTGGTTACGCACGCCATGCGTGGCAGCTGCATGCATATTGCCTGTTTTTGCCGCGATACATGCCTTTATACTAGCATTGCTAACGCCTCGAGGTATGTGGATGCCTCCATTCTGATCATGTTTTGACCGACTCATCTGGGAGACGCCTTTGACCTAGATACCTTCGGTGCATTTCAGTTCTGTGCCCTGGCTGCCTGGGTAGCACCAGCAACACTCTTACAGCCGCTTCTGGACATCAAGCAGCCGAAACGACTCGTGGATTGTGCGTTCGTAGTATTCTCGTTGGGTAAGCCACTGGGGAACAGAACGTTTCGTAGTTGGTTAATTATGTGCAGGCGTCATGTCGATACCAAACCAACTTCATCTCCGACCAGCTTGGTGCGGACCAATAAGCACGGAAGCCCTGCACGAAGCTCAGGCGAATCCTCACGCGGACATCTCCAGCACCTGTGGCCGGCCTTGCTCTAGAGTCGATGGACCAACCTCGCCTCTGCGTCAAGGCGCTGAGATATCCCTCTCACTTATCCGAATTCCCTACATAAGATACGACGCATACCACTTGAGCCCTTATTGGCTGCTGACTTTTATGTGTGCGGCCATGTCGTGTGCTTATGTGCCGGGAGCTTTAGGTTACCGGGCGAAGCAAGTGCACAGATACGCGTGCGTCCGATTCGGCCAATACAGAAGCATGTACCAGCACCTGAGTCCATGGCTGTGTTGTATCTCTCGCAAGAGGTTTTCGATGCGAGCTACCCCTGTTAGCCATCCATTCGCGGACCGGACGGAGTTGGATACACCACTAACCCAGATGCTGGCCAGATGCTTGGGATTCTTGTTACACGTGAAGCGCGATAGGATGGACCGCTTCCAAAAAGTCTGCGGCGGCATCCTCTATTGCCTGATAACTGTTGGCGGTATGATCGCCATCATCGTCATTGGGGAGATCCAGCTCCTCAGTGAGCAAATGCGGATAGGCACCGAGCCGTTCACAAATGTCGGTAAGTTGTCAAGACACGCAGCGGAAAGCCGCTCAAAGAGGCCTGGCACAGCAAGACTGATACTGCTGACAGGTCAGTGGGGGTCTGTTCTGAGCACCACTTTCGCAGTCGCTGGGTCCATGTATCTCTTTCGCGCCAAAGAGCAGATCAACGAGGGTGCTGATGTGCAGTCGGCAAGCTCGTCGATGACCGAGACAGAATTGCAACCGGTCGGCTCAGATAGGGATTCAGAGAATGAAGTGGAGTCAAGCGATACGCAGGCACAAGCGGCACCACGAAGACGTAAGAGCTGGCCATGAATTCATTGATCGGTGTCTGTCTCTGCGCGGTTCCTCAGACACATCACACAGCTGGGATTTGGGGACATGCTTCATTTCGTCGCCAGAAGGGCAAGTCAATCAAATATCGTTTCTGCTCCCGGAACCTTTTCTGCGTCAACACAGATCAGAGTTGGAGTCGTTAGTCTGGGAAGTCTAAATCGACTGAGATGCTCGATACGCCATGCACCCGAATCGGAATTGTTCAATGATCACACCATTAGCTAGGGTGCCACTGCTCCTTCGCACACCTATGTTGACAAGTTGACGTGTTGCGTGGTCCGAAATTCATAAGGGCTCAACCACGACTATGGGCAACGCAGCTAGTCATGCCCGTCACCAAGCACCCACTCCACGACCTTCAACCCAGCATCAAGCGTCTTCCTTACCCCCTCACAATCGCTCAACCTCGGATTAACCTCCACAACATCCAGCGCAACCACCTGCCCCGTCTCCCTCAGTCCCGTGAGCAGGTACCCCGCTTGATCCAGCGTCAATCCGCCTTCCACTGGGAACCCCGTAGCACGCGCAATAGACGGATCGAGGGCGTCGATGTCGAATTGGATGTGCACCGGTTGGTCTCCTATGAACTCGAGGATTTGGTGCGTGATGTCTTCGATGCCGAGACTGTGGTTGTCGTCAGGATCAAAGGGAAGACCTAGAGGGGGTGTACTCACCATTGCACATCCTCCACCCAGAACGCCTTAATCCCCTCCCCCTCCAAAACCTCCTTCTCAGCCTCATCCACATCCCTCAACCCGACATACACCAGATCCCCCACCCCGATCCTCTCTCTCACCTCCATCCACTCAAACCCCACCACGCCCTTCGCATCCGCGATCCTCGTGAGAAAAGCAGCAGGCATCCCGTGCATATTCCCGCTCCCCGACGTAACAGGCGTGTTGATGTCTGCGTGCGCGTCTATCCACACGACTTTGAGGCTGCGCTGTCCGGAGGAGAGGAACTGGATTGCGGAGGCGGTGCCGGAGACGCTGCCGATGGCGGTGGAGTGGTCGCCGCCGAGGGTGAGGGGGAAGGCACGGTGCTCGGTGAGTGTGGAGTGGACGTTTGCGCTGAGGAGGTTGTTGAAGAGGCCGACGTTCGCTGCGTTGCGTGGGGATGCAGGTCCGGTCTCCTTTGGGCTGGAGGTGTCGGGTATGCGGACATGTTGGAACGATGTCTGTAGACCGAGTTGCTTGGTTAAGAGGTCGGGGAGACCGTGGTCCACCAGAGCTTGAGGGCCTTCGTCGACGCCGGCGCGAAGCTAGAGATTGTGCGTCAACTTTTGACCGCCTGCTCAAAGGAGAAACGGTGACAGCGTACCTGTCCGCCAGCGAACTCAGCTTGATGGACAACGACGTTCGGCCTCTTCGGCAGTGGCCATGGCTTATTGATAGTCACTAGTGTCATTCTTCGAGTTGTCGCTGTATACCCACGACAACGTGGTATTAGCGTTCGGTGCATAAGTGTCTGGGCCGAAATAATGTGGTCGAGGTCGAGAGCTGGTTCGGGTAGAGGTTATAGATGCATCGTGGAGGGAGAAATTTTCTCGAACGTCGGATACGTGCTAACTTAGAGGTCTAGCATCTTGATGTCGGATCTTCGCTAACTTAGAGGTCTAGCATCTTGATGTCGGATCTTCGCTAACTTAGAGGTTTAGCGCCATTTGTGTATCCCTGCAAGGTTTGAGGTATGACCTACAAATGGCGCCAATGTCGATTTGTAGAGCGGTACTTCTCAGATGGCGTTGATGTTGTGCGTTTCGAGTTGAGCTAGTAGATCTGCTGAACTTTGGTTGGCCTCTCTCCTATTGCTTTCAATGTGATGGAAGATGTGTGAAAGATCGGCCAGGCGGTGGTGATGAGTAGAGTCTTGATGCTTATGATAGTCTTTTGCATCGATCCATCTATGCTTGATGCAAATGCAGATGCCGTATGCAGATAATATACACTTCTCTTCCCCTTTCCATCTCTTCCACTATCGTCTTCCTTCCTCATCACAGGTGTCCCCTCCCATCTCTGGCACCACCTAATACTGGCTAGCAGCCTGCTGACACGCCTTCAGCTGATCCAGGTACCACCCACAGATCGTCAGATCCCCCTGGTTCTGATCCATACAGCTCTTGAACTGGCCAACCTGATTCTCGCACACCCTCGGCGGCTGATACTGGCTATTATACACCGCACCAGCATCTCCCTGCGCCACAGCCTGGGACGCCTGCTCCGGTGTCGCGGCTGAGGAGCCACCGCCAGAGAACCAGCCGCCGACGGCGTGGCCGATTGATGAGCCGACTGCGACGCCACTGTTTGGATGAGTGTTAGTATTTTAGTGTAGAGAGACCGGGAAGGGGAGAGACGTACGCAGCGGTCGATGCCATCTGCCCGAAGAGACCGGGGCCCTGCGACTGGCCTTGCATCGGAGGCGCTTGCTGGGCTGGCGGATGCGCGGCCGTGGATGCGGGTCGTTGCTGCTGTGGTGGTGGCGCTGGGCGGGCTGGAGCGACGGGCCTGCTCGGGGGAGCGGCGGGACGACCACGGGATTGGCGAGGCATGTTCGATGACTCGATGGATTTGTGTGTTTAGTGGATAAGTGAGTGAGGAGGTGAAGTGAAGAGGCAATGGACAGAAGTGATGGTGTACGTGCACTTAACAATGTTCGAGCTCCATTCGCCATGCACAGATGCCGAGCCAATCGGAGCGCCGTATTTCGGAGCATGCCCTGAAGCATTACCCGACCTTGACTTCGACATCAGATGGATCTGGGGATCTCGCATGGCATTGACACTGCGACGTGCGCTTGCCCGGTCGGTCGCTGGAGCGCCGATACCATCTCTATCATGTAGCACTATCAGAATCTTGCCTGTAATAGGGCACCGCCACTTCTCCGTCCTCAACCGTCCTCCGCCGCAGTATGAAGGACACGTCCCGCTCACGACCATCGAACGCGCTGGGTTGGCAGTTGGCTCGGCACTATGGTGTTTCTTCGATCCCACGCGCGCTGGTACGTTTCCCCTCCCCATCACTTCATTCCCAGAACTAACATAAAGGTATGCAGACCTAATCGCAGCCTGCGGCGAAGCAACCGCCCAACCCTACTTCATCACCCGCCTCCGCAACGCCATGCTCTCACACCCCACCGGCCGGCGCATCCTCCGCGACCGCCCCCGCATAACCTCCCACTCCCTCAACCTCGACTACCTCCGCTCCCTCCCCTCAAACACCGTAGGACGCAACTACATCACCTGGCTGGACCGCGAGGGCGTCTCCCCGGACACCCGCAGCGCAGTCCGCTACATCGACGACGAGGAGTGCGCCTACGTCATGCAGCGCTACCGGGAGTCCCACGATTTCTACCACGCTCTGACGGGGCTGCCCATTTTTAGGGAGGGCGAGGTGGCGCTCAAAGCGTTTGAGTTTGCGAATACGCTGCTGCCGATGACGGGGTTGAGTGTGGGGTCTGTGGCGACTCTTAAAAGGGAGGAGAGGAAGAGGTTTTTTGAGATTTATGGGCCGTGGGCGGTCAGGAATGGGGTGAATGCTGAGGAGGTGATTAATGTGTACTGGGAAGAAGAGCTCGAGAAGGATGTTGCGGATTTGAGGAAACGGTTGGGGATTGAGCAACCGCCTGATCTCAGGAGCATAAGGAAGGCGGAGAGGGCGAGGAGGAGGGCTGAGAAGGAAAGAGTAGTGCAAAACCCGAAGATCATAACATGATACCATACTGCTTACGCGCGAAGACGCTCCGCACCTCCATGGCTCCTTCCACGCAACTGGCCCTGAGCAAATGTCCCTCTCAACTGCCTACTTATCCGAAGCCCAAGCCCTCGCCATGTTAGGCGTATGCTCCTGCACTTTGTCAGAGACTTCTAAACCTAGAGCATCGGCCACAAAACTCACAAACGTCGTAACGGTCTCCACATGGCCGAGATACCTGCTAGTAAGCGGCCGAGCATACTTGCCGCGTCGATGTGCTACCGCGATCAGGGCATCCCATGGCTGTTGAGCGAGCAGACGGAGCGTGGCTTCGAAGGATGGGGTTGACATGTTGCGTTGGTGTCTGCGTGTTGTGGGTCGAGGTACTAACCAAACTCGGGCGTAGGTTTCTCTGAAGAAGTAGATGAGTCTGGACATTCACTTTGTTCTTACTGCCTAGACTGGTGGATTATTCTGACAATGTTGGTGAAAGCCATGAATCATTCATGCCTTATCATCATCAAAGCAGGCAGTCAGTTCCTCTGGTCAAGAGCAAGCTGTGTCTCATTTAGCGAAGTTTGGCGACTTTCATCGATCCCCTCACGTAGTCGGTCTGTCACTGATCCTCAATCCATCAAATACGATACTCTTGCCCTGCCTCGCCCAGACATCTGGGACACCCTCCATCTTTCCAGTCAGCCAACTAAACACCCCCGGCTTCCTGAAGTACTTCACGATCCATTCCCCGTCTTCTGCTTTCCATCCAGCAATGAAACCATACCGATGGATCCGCTCAGCATCAGGCCGATGTATCCACCCTCCCCTTCGCATACCCGCCCAATACTTCTCACCTGCCTCCTCCCCCATCAGCTCTTTCAGATCCACCGGCTCGCAGCACCCACACTGTGCCAACTCGCCTCTCCGCACCGACATCTCACGCACGTCCGGCCGCTCCACCACAACCCGCCACTCGATTTCGAAGCGCTGCAAGTTCGTGTGAGCGCTCAAAAATCTCTGAAGTAAGCGCATGGAGCTCGCGTAGCTTTCGTACTCGGTCGTCAAGTCGTCGTCAGGGACGTACGAGTCTTGCAACCCAGCGTTGTCGTCAAGGCAGAGCCAGATGTGCGATAAACCCGCTGCTTTGATATCCTTTGGCAAGGGTGGAGCGATGACATGAGAAAGGTCTTCGAAGTTCCTGCGGAAGCTGAGGACGTGGCATACACTGTCATTCGCGGGACGAGTTGTGCGCGCTTTGGCGTCGTAGAGTGGGAAGAGCTCGTTGTAGATTTGCTTGCATGTGAAGAGCAGACCTGGGAAGCGGAGGGAGCGGCCGGTGTTGTGTACGATCGTTCCAGGTTGGAATTCGGGCTCGGGTGGTTGAAGGTCTAAGACGGGGCTGTCGGAGATCCAGTGGGGGTAGATCAGGTTACGGATTTCGGGAAGGATGCCGAGAAAAGAGTACCGTGGGTGTACGATGCCGGATGGGATAGGGAAGGGAGGTGGTGGCGGAGGGAGTGATGGGTTAGGCGGTGGAACGTTGGCTGTGCTCGATGTGTTCGCAACAGGAGACAGGGTATCCATGAGACATTCCATATTGGCCGCATGTGAGGTCGTGTCGATTAACAAGCCTTTGTAAGTTGATCTCATTGTTTGCTACATCCAGACAACAAGAATTTTTGTCGTGAGCACGCGGGTGTTGCCTATATCTGCTCTTGCTAGACGCCAAAATGGTTGCTGATTCCGCGGGCCGATTGTTTGGATCGAACGATACATCAGTGATTCGGTAGTTCCGTGGGGTCCGACCGCAATAACCTCGAGATCTCCATCCAGAGCTTTGGCGATCTGCGCTGTCTGAGGTAGTTCTAGATACGACCGCTGATATTGACACCAGCAAAGTCGATGCACTCCCGGTGGACATCCCATACAGGCTCCACACCTCCCTCCATCCTCTTCTCTTCCCAATCGAAGGCGCCCCGCTGCATGTAGTGCTGCATCCTTCAAAGCTCCATGCCTTCAAGATCTACGTAGCGCCATCCCACGATATATCCGTACTTCGCGATACGCTCTTTCGGCTCGTGCTCCCACTCGAAGTAGCTTGGGAAAGGAGCCGGCTTGTTGGAAAGCCAGTAGCCTTCATCGGCCCAGATCCCGGCCGCTGGCTTGCAACACATGCATTCCTTGTCCAATTGCCAGTTACCTTTGTCCTTATCGAAGGACACCGTGGGCAGCTCAGGACCAGCTACACGCGTGAACTCCACTTCGAACCGGTCAATGAAGCAGAAGTTGTCTAGTGTCATTGCAATGCTACGGAGGGCAGGCTCGTACCAACCCTCGCCAGCAGCATGGTTGATGCCAGCGTAGTATGCCGTACCCACATCGTCGTCAATGCAGAGCCAGACATGCTTGGCCTTCCTCAGACTGTCCCGAATCTCCGAGATTTGATTCGCCCCAATGGGAGGTTCGAGTCCAGCGAAGCTCGTGCGCAGGAGGATTGCGTGGCAGGTCTCGGCCTTGAAGGTCTGAAGTCCAGGGATACTCTTGCTCGGAAAGGCCTTCTTGAAGCGGGGGAGGAGTTCGTTCTTGATTTGGTGGTTGACGTAGAGAAGGCCTCTCTGACGGTCATACAAGCCGCGATCGAAGGTGGTGTTGGGCTGGAGGTCGTGGTCGAAACGACTGATCATGAGGGGGCCTGGGATATCCGCCCAGTGAGGCGAATTGGGGATGATGCTGGGCAAGTCTGCAAGCCACTCGTCATAGATCATGTCGCGGAGCTCGCGTGGGAGACTGAGTAGACGGGACTCCTGCGTGGTCGTTGACTGTCCTACTGGTTGGGCCACTGGGAGAAGGCTGTGCGGACAGTCCTAGAGTGCCAAAAGTCAGTACAAGCTTCCTTTGTCTGTGTGGTGTCAACGGTATCAAGGTACCTCCTTGTGTGCGTAGTGCGCAGTCAATCTCGGAGACTGCTTCTCGCACAGCTCTGCCTCTTCGATAAGCAGCTCCCATGGAAGCTTGCACAGTGCTGCGAACAGGGCGTGCAAGGCTGCGCGCTTAGTGCAAAGATTGCAGAAAGCCATGACGACTGATTGAGCACCGCGCGGTCTAAGAGGTGATGGTTTCGTGGGGAAGTCTGCGTGGGAATCTTCGTAAGAATCTTGCACTTGGCCGAGAACTCCACCCCAGACCCCTTAATCCACACCGGTCACGTGCCGGACTCAGTAGAGAAACGGCTTCTCCAGATCAGGACTTCAAACATGCTATAATTCTCAGCGCGATACACATGCTCCATATGTCCTAGCAGAAACCAATCATTGATTAACTCGATGGTGCTGCATGGGCTTCACAGGACTCGATGCCAATCCTGAAGAGCGGAACAAGTCATTGCAAATCCTTGCTGAGCTCCGGAACAGATACACTGCAATCAGATACACGTACTCGAGACTCATTGCTTACATTCCACATGCTTGTTTTGGACAACTCTGTTATTGTAGGATGAGACCATACATTAAAACTTTTGATGACCACTGAAGACAAAAAGTGTTCGGTCATTCTGCCTTCGCAGCTCTCGATACAATCGATCCCCAGAAACGTAACGATCACTGCAGGAGATTCTCTGAAGCATTAGAATCAAAGCAATTTTGCTCCTGGAGAAGTACATCGAGCCTAAAACTCCCAGCCAGAACTATAAATCAGTAGTACGTGCTGATCTTCATGCCATCAAAGCAAATCTTCTCTTCATCCACCGACCAGATAGGCTCGGTTCGATCGACCATGGTGCCGGTCGACCAACTGAAAGCGTCTGAGCGAGCATATTGGTGACTTTTCCAGCGACCCTTGCCATGGCCGTACTCCCACCCCACGATATAGCCTTGCTTGTTCATGTACTCCGTCTGGCTCCAACGGATCGGCATAAGCCGCCGACTCTCAGGCCCTGGTGGCGGCCACACGATGCCACCAGTGTCGGAACTAAAGATGGCAGCGGGTGTACTGTACTGAGCTTTAGGCTCTGTGTCTGGCAAGCCTGGCGTGTTGTCTGTCATGGGCGGCGGCGGATCAACAAGCCGAGTCCACTCAATTTCAAAGCGCTTCAGATCCTGCATTCCCCTGAGCTGCCGCGCAATAGACGCCAAAGCACCAGTGTAGCTACTTCCCCGGAAGACGCTGAAAAAGTGACTCTTACTTCTCCGGCTTGTGTTCTTAACATCGTCTAGGCAAAGCCAAAAGTGCGTGATGTGCTTGTAGTTCAGGCTGTATGAGTTCGAAGTGTCGACGGCCAAGAAGCTGGTGCGGATGGTGAAGACATGGCACCTGATTGGGTATCTCTTCGCGGCGTTGAGGGGAGATGAGACCGCGTGCAGACCGCGAATGCGACGATCGTTGACATAGCGGGACAAGAGCTCGTTACGGACTTGATGGTTGACAGTGAAGAGGCCTTTCTGCCGATGTGCGAAACCATGGGCGAAGGTGGTGCTCGGCCTACCCTCGGCTGTAAAGGCTGTCCAGGGATCACGGCGTACTTCGGTGGGCAATGAAGTGGTGTTGAGGATGATGCGCGGGTTCTCCACAAGCCAGTGGTCGTAGATCATGTCTCTGAGCTCGCGAGGGAGCCCAAGGAAAGACGCGTCCTGAATGAAATTGTCAGAAAAACATACGGGAAGTGGGATTGTGGAGCTTGGGAGCAAGCAGTCAAAACAATGGCTTCCACACATGAACATGGACCAGTCTTTGATCGCAAGCCAGCCGCTTCTTACAGCAGGAGAAGAGCATCTTGGTCCTTGACGTGTAGCTCGCGATGGGTGTTTGCTTCGTTGTTGTAGATTGTGACGATGAAAAAGTCCGCACCCTTGCCGCGGAAACAAATCTGACGTAGGAAGTGCTCCCTTTTCCATGACAAGCACGTGATCGGGGTTGTCTCTGGATGCTGGCAATCTGACTACGATGTGCACTTTGCAAAATCCTAGCAGTCAAAATCCCATGCAATGGAATAGTCTTATAGCATCAAAGTTGCTGCCCTCTGTGGACATGAGTTGAGTCATCGACCGCGAAGCACAATATCTTGCAGGCTGCCACTGATGACGAGCTGGCTGACATTTGGCATCGACTACCACATGATAGACTATGGTCTCAGCTTATTATTGAAACCAAGCAGGAGACTCGGGGTATGGCACCGCTGCCTCCTCCAGAACTGGCAATACATTGACTTGGTCGCTCCACCAGACATTGACTGGCTCCACACCGTCCACTTTTCCCATTAGCCACCGGTATCGAGAGCCGCCACGCCTGTCGAAAAATTTGACATCTCACAATCCACTGTCCTTGCGATGTTCTCCAGTGATCAGGCCGTACGAAGTAGCTTGCAGTTGACCAACCATGCTGGGCTCATTGTACCAATACTCCCAATCTCTGAGCAAATAGTCTTCCACCTCCGTATCCCACTCAATCTCAAAGCGCTGGAGGTGTGGCAGCCGCTCTAGAATGTGCTGAATGGAAGTCAAGAAGGCTTTGACGGAGGTTCTCGACATGGGCACTTCCACCGGCCCTTCGAAGCCTTCCACCGTGTGCCATTCCTCATTGCAGAACCAGATGTGCTCAATCGTATGCGTGTCCAGCTCTGCGCCCATGTCGAAATGACCGTCTTCTCGCCACATGATGTCCTTGAGTTGGACAACATGACAGGTAGGCTCGCCAGCAAGATCCTTGATAGCTTGAGTTATGTTGCTTCGGAGCTTTTGCTCTTGAGCGTCGGCGAGGCAGCGGTGGAGGTGTGGTAGTGCTTTGTTGAACGTTTCGTGACGATGATATGTGTGCAACGGAACGAGGCGAGGGCTCTCGTACAGCCAGTAGGCGCATATCTTGACGAGTATCTCGTTTGGCAGGTCGAGGAGGCGGTCGAGTGTGGACTTCGTGCTGGTTGCGGAAGCCCCTGCCATCGTGCTGCAGGACATATGGCTTTGACGGATCTTGAATATGTTCAATGAGGAGAAAATTCGTTTTGTGCTGCGCGGATCTCTTGGCTGTCGCCTGGATGGGACAGACGCTAGAGTATGATGAATTCCACGTTTCATGCTTCATATCGACCTCAATCTCATAGCACGGACGAAAATTCAGATCAATGATTTCATAGCACAATAAGATTCATGTGGTAGCGAGTCTGGTATCAATGGTTCCATCAGCATGTTTCCCAATAAGCATTGCCAGAGTCTCGAGATCGGCCCGGTGTACTCCGCAGATAGCCCATCCCTCCCTTCGCACAATCATTGGAACCAGAATTCCTCCGTGACCAAGTTCAGCAAGCGGCGTACGCGGATGCGGGCATCTGTGAACGAATCGACTGGATCCATGTCATCCACCTTGCCTTCGTTCCACTTGTACCCAAAGCCTTGACCCCGCTGGTCGAAAAAACGAACATTCCACATTCCACTAACCTTCTTTCCCACAACGTACCCATATCTGCGGGGTCTTCGGAGGCGCTGCCACGGCCGAGTCGGTGCGAAGCAGAATGGACCCGCTGGCCAGGGGTTGTCGGAGGTATCCCACTCAATTTCGAAGCGCTCGAGGTCGTGGTTGGGATCTTGGTCAAGGGCATTGAGATGCATCTCGAGATACCCCAAGAATACGTCAGGTAGAGGCGCTCGGTGACCCCAGTCTTGCGCTCGTTGATCAATGCACACCCACAGATGCGTGATACGAGCGCCCAGTGGCAGGAAGAAGTGTCCATACGGGATCGAAGACACCCTTGGACAAGCTGTCGTAGGCTTTGAAGTAGTGACATGTTGGTCGAAGGGAGCCTGTGATGAAGTTGTAGGGGTTGAGAGCAAGTGGTGGGTGTAGCCCATCTCTGATCAAGCTGGTAATGAAGTACCAGTGTGCGTCCACGAAGCCACTGACATCGTCATCATCTCTTCTGGCCAGATCGAAGACCACATTTGCTCGGGTGGGTGTATTGTAAGGGGGCAAGAGCAGCTCCTCGTGCTGTGGGTTGTCGTCGAGGTAGTGGCGGCAGACTTCCCAGAGCATCTCTTGCGGCAGGTCGAGAATTGATGTATTTGCCATTGTGTGAAGGTGGAGACAGACTCGAGGTGAATGCTATGAGGTCGGTAGCCCAGTATCAAGAGGATGAGCTGCAATGAGCGTGGTATGATCGATGGAGGTAATTTTGAGGAATTGCACATGTGTGCGGCGAAGGGCCTTATTCCTGCGTGGTCCGAGCGGGGCAGTGGGTACGACGAATAGGCATGCAACGAGCCCTGCGGCTGACAATCAGTGGATAGTTCACATCGGCATCTGATCATGCTCATCACATAGTTGGCTTGAGCATCCATGGCAGGTCAGGCATGTACGAGCTTCCTCAGTGCCAGCCATTATGATGTCGCATCGAGGAAGAATTCCAACTCCATGGCGTACCACTCTCCCACCAGCATGAACGAGGAACCACACGTGTCAGTGCTCGCAGCTGAGAGCGATACTTCTCTTCGGCTCCTGCGTCACAGCGGGCGAGACGTTAGCAACCAGCAGCGATCCCATCGTCTCTCCTGCTTGCTGTAGAAAGATTTGGAATGAAATAGACCCGGTAGCTATTGCTGCCATGGAGTAACCAATGAGATGCATAGCCTCCAAGGCGAGCAGTACGTGTAATGGTAGCTGGTGCCGAGCTGCAAGGTCTTCTTTCCTCACACTGTATCTCAAATGCCCGAGCTAGCACAGCTGCTTCCGTACGTGTCCATCGATAAGGCTTGAGCATCACCTGTGGTCATGGTTGCCTGGTGGAGCTTCGTGCACGGTCGTCGAGCGAGTTCATGTTTGTTGCCTTTTCCTCATCTCCCCTCTCCTCTTCATCAACAACACCAAACACACTATCTTCCATCATTTTCCCGGATAGTCAATTGTAGACTTCGGTCTGCAATCTTTTTGCTATTCTCTTGCCCGCGGGGCATGAAGAGCGGGACGCTGCTCGCAACAGTAAGTACATCTCCCATGTCGTCGCAGAGCTCCATGCCACCAGCATACAACAACGAATTCTTCTTTTGCTGAGCTGACTTCTCATCAGGAGCTAGGGCGGCAGTGTCCCCCCGGTTGATTCCGTGGAGGGCTCCACGCGAATGAGGAGCCCTTCATGGAATCAACCATGATCTCACCAGCAACGCATCCGGCTGCCGGGAACACGCACGTAAGTCTCGGCCATCTTTCATCTCCAAGTCCAGCCATCCTTTTGAGTCATCTTTCATGGGCCCTTGACAAGCTGATTGCTAACGGAAGCACGAGCAGCATTCGATCCGGCGGCCGGACGCAGCCGCAGACGCCGCAGAGCAAGGCAATACTCTCCCAATCCTCCCGTCGAGAAGTCGGCGGGTGATGGCGCGACCATCAATACCATGGTGGAGCAGCTCCGGTCAGCACCTTGAGCCACCTAAGCTTCGAGGCTCGGACGACATTCCTCATCTACGCATCTCAAGGCCTCGCAATTGCACATCCACGAGTCCTACAGGCGCAGCGAGTCCCAGAAACACATCGAGATCAATCATCGTTGCACTCGCTACCTTCTCATCATGGCTCGAGCATACGTCGGATGGCACTTCAGCTGCATCGCTGGCCAGAACAAGCACCACGATTCGCGTCAGGCAGAACGATAGATGAGTGGTCACAACATCGTTCAAGCAAGGAGATCTCCACAGTCCAGCCTCACTCACAATGCCGCCATCTCCAATATCGTTTCCCACGACTCGATTCGACCAAGGACTTGGCCATGCTCGAACGGACACCACGCGAAGATACCATCATTGTCACCACTCAAAGCAATGCAAACATATCCAAGAGTGGCAGCACAACAAGATCAGAAATGTCATAGACTGGCAGCGTGACAATCACGAGGCACTGTCGGGCTAAGTGTCGTATCGCATGACCGATCTCAAAGGTACAATGCTCTACCTCGTCGTCCAGGCAGCATGCTGATCATTTGATAGTATTATCCAGGTGGCTATATCTGATGCAGATGGTCGAACAGTCGAAGCCTGTTCCTTGTCGGTCATTGAGACAGGCCAACGGTGGTAGTGATGGATGGAGGGTTTGGAGTCGTCGGTCAGACTTTGTGGGAAGTGATGGACATATGTATACAATACTTCAATACGCAGAGCATGACACGGAATTCGTGGGCTTTCGTTCATCCGGTGGTCATTCATTTGCTTCATTGCCGTGTCCACAATTCCGTCCCAAGTATCAGTGTATCGTTGCTTCTCAGGAATCCACTCGATAGCCACTGTCTTTGTACCGGTTTGTCCATCCTATTGTAGACGCGCTGAAGATTGGATTCGCATCATTCATGCGTCTCGTAGACCAATTGTAGCCTTTGCCAGACATGATGTATAGCTGTAACAGCCATCTCCCATTGCCGAATTGACCCGAAAAGATGCCGGCGCTGTCTTATGCTCAGGCTCAATGACGTTGGCTATGATTGTTGTTGCCCAAGACCAGCATCGAATTACTGATATGTCGAGCCACTGAGCAGTGTGCGTGATTGAGGTTACGGCAGAAGTTTGCGATTCCGTGCCCTCAAGATTGTGACACCGTAAAATGCATGGCAAGATGCTAAGCTTGGATCTCAATGTGATGCATACACGGCTGAAGCGGACAAATGCCGTTTCAGAGGGTGGGCAGGAGCAGTATATGGCTGCAGGAACGCTCCAAGATGAAGCAAAAATCAGCTGTCGAGGCTGCTGAATATAATCACAGCAACATCTAGAAGATCTAGCCCGGCATCAGCCAGATGTCGGAGGCAAGTTCGATTCTTGCATGCTGCCTAGGCAGTGATGGGCGAGCGCTTTGCGGATCAAAGCCACAGCCATCGCTTCCTATTTCCAGCAACGATTCAGGCGGGATCAGCGTCTTTCGGACAATGGCAGTGAGTTCGATTCTCACTCGTTGCATCGGTGGGCCTTCCGAGTAGCGCACAGTGCTTGGAATGCCTGCCGCTTTCTTTTCGTCTCATGCATCTGGTGGCCCATGAAGACAATTGTTTCTTTCGCCCAATGTTCCTGTTGATCTCGCTTTCCTGCGCGAGACCAAATTTCTTTTGACCCATGCCGCAACTTCCATGTGTTGATTTGCTAGGCCGTCATTCTTGAGGTTTCCGTTTGTCCCGTACTCACACACCCCAAGGAACCTCTCAATGGACCGATCAACAATGACTTCGCATCCTCTCATTGGGCAGATGAATACAGAGCAAGGTAGGTTGATCCCATCTGACTGATGCCCACCGGTGCACCGAGCTGCAGCATCTGGCCAAACTGTTATGCTGCCAGCCAGAACTTTGAGCTTGATGATGCTCAACAACCTGCTTGACACCATCTCCCAAAAGCTCCTCCTCCTGAGTTCGATGCTGTCTCGATTGCAATGACTCTGACAGCAACAGATCACCGTCGAGGCCGTGCAACAATTCCCATCCATGTCAAACACTGCTTTTTGCCCGCAACGATATCCAAGACAACTACCACGACACTCTCGCGACACCAGCCCGACGGTCCTCGCTGGCCGGTCCACCTCCTCGACAGTCTCCTAGCCGTGGACCGTGGGGTTCCCAACTCCACGATCCACCGCTCCCTAGCTCGATCACCCCCACGAGCCGTCACTCCCATTGGCAAGATGGCACTGGCCGTTGGCACATGCTTTGGCAAGGTGGCAATACCGTTGGCATAGGCTCGATCGCCGCATGTACCCACTGTTGAAGAACAGTCCGGTGCTCGCTCCTCATCCACAGCTGCGCAAGGCACCGAATCCACAGTCGACGAGCCACGACTACCTCGACGTTGCATATCGGCGCTCTGCTG
>AZYM01000069.1:0-88588 GCA_000611715.1 Scolecobasidium constrictum UM 578 | reverse complement strand
AGTATACCACAGGCAGACAGCTCAATCGACACCAGACGCAAGAATAGCCTTCCGGGTCCCACCGTAATCGAGTCAGTTCCGAAGCAGACAAGAACCCAACGCTCGTCGAAGCAAGATGGTACTGACATTGGCATATGCTTTGATGCCGCTCAGGATGCTAGCAACCATGAGTCATGGCTTCCACTGCTCCCACGATGAATGCCAAACATTTGGCTGCTGTCCTTCCGGATTTCTCGATATTGTGCGTGGGACCGCCCACTGGCAACGACTACCTCGACGCCGCAAGGCTGGTCTCAACATCAGCCCGCTCCCCATCGGCTTGTGCCCGTCCTCTCACAGCTCCACATTCCCAGCAAGTCACAGAGACGCCGTGTTCTCGACCAAGCTAGCGGGCATTCCTTTGGCTCGCATCGTCATTCGGATACCTTGGAAAGTCCGGCGGACACAGCTGGGCCGTTTTCTTCGCTGATCACATGGGAACATCCCTGATCAAGAAGGAAGACGATGCCGGTCAAGTATGTCCACCAAGCTGCAGCAATTCTTTGAGCACTCGTCTCATCCAATGGCCAAGCAAGCTAGGGGCCATTCCAGCGCAGCCGCTGTCTTCACATGACGCAACGACATAAACGCGATTGCTTTCGCAAACATTGGGAAGCTGCTGTGGTGCCTGCTCTCCCCACAAAGTACCGGCGGCGGAGGAGATGACCATGATTGCGACGACCACATCACTGCGTCTGCAGCAGCCGCTAAACCTTTGCATTCTTTTGTCCCAAGCTGTCAAGGTGGCATTCCCGTTGGTATAGAAGTTCATGGCACCAGAAAGCACAGTGCCACAAAGTTCCAGTCGCAAGTCGGTCCAGCTCGTGGCCCGACGACAGCGGACTGGCTGATCGAGGACACGACTAGGATGGCAGTACTGTGAAGCGTTGACCTCTATGCCTCGAAGTTCGCGTTTGCGCTTCCAACGTGGCATTCTCTCAGAAAGAGCTTGGAATCTATGGTGGGCGAGTCTCTGTGCTGGCGAGAGGCATGTCGTTGCTCTCCACAAGAAGGAATGCTTTCGTCCTGCAATTGATGGATATCGCCAGGATCCTCTCATTGCAATCGATCATTTCTAGACAGTTCAAATTGCACAAGGTTCCGACTCAGTCAAGATCGTGGGCCAACATCTCTGAACTTCCGACATTTCATGTCCACCTAAAGTCCCAGCCAAGCTCTTTCTCATATACCGACACGACGTCAGATGCCACTTCAAAGTCCGGCTTGCTCATGTGCCATGCTCTACCAAAGAGCAGACAGTCCGGGATATTCCTAAGGACCAGAGTTGCGACAGCGTCGACTTGCAGCCAAGCTCTTTCTCATTTCCTGGTCTCCTCAATTCCAATCACTTCGTTCATTTCATTCCGGTTCATCTCATGGGCCTTGTAGGCCCTTAAGGCAGAAGATCAAGACATTCCAGGTGCAACGGACCTCCATGGCAATGTTCTGCCCACAACTTTCAATTCCATTTTCAGTTGAGCGCTCGAGACTCTTCGAAGCTCTTCTCTCTGATTATTCATGGGTGTACTCGTCAGTCCAGCAAGGCGTCTATTACATTAGTGGTAAATGAAGCTCTTCTTAGCATAAAAATCATGCTTCGCGCTGTCGCTTAGATCGGAGTCTATGATTGAAGCGTGGAGCACGTGTCACAGCTCGTGATAATGCCCATGGTGAACACGCCGTAGGACTATGTTGAAGTCACGGCTATGGGCATCGCTACGGCATCAGCGTCACAGGCAGCGATGTTGAAGCTTATCCCATGGCCGGTCTATGAAGCGCAGCCTACCGCAAGGCCGGCTCGATGTGTGCCATATGTGCATCATGTCTATGCTTCTCCCATGAGTTCTCTTGCCTCTTTAAGGCGGTCTAAGCAAAATTACGAAGTATGATCGTGTTTGGTGTGCAGAGGTTTCCGAGTTGCGGTGGTCTGCAGCAGCGATGCGATACTTCGGCCGGAATACTTCGCTGTCATCGGCAGCGTACAGATCTGAAGTAAGGCCTGGTCTTTCGAATCACTGCGAAGTGCGAGCGATGCGGAATCGCGAACGTCGGTATCGAGAGGGCGTAGTGAGTACGCAGAAGGGCGTGAAGGCGGCAACGCGGGGCTAGATGTCTCTCTGTTGAGGCGCACGGCAGGCGACTAATCAGCAGGACACGCAAGGTCTGCTTCGCTTTCATCGCACGTCTTGCATACAAGTGGCGAGCATGATGGCGATGTAATGAGAATCATGTGGAGTCGCTGCTGTGGGTGTGGTACAGGCAGAGTATGGCGTCTTCGACACAGACTGAGCTCCGCAGGACGAGATCACAACGTTGCCATAGGCAGATACCTCAAGCCGATAAGTATCAGTTGCCGTCGAAGCTTCCATTTGTGATCGAGCGTTAGGTGAAGCAGGTTGCCGAGCATGAGAATGGTAGACGTCACAGAGGCTGGCGCTTGGACCAACGGTTCGTGATGATGTTTCGGATCACCGACCACCTCTGAGGCCTAATAAGCGGCTACACGCGCTTCAGCACTTACATGAACGCGCTGACAAGACCTCGAGATCTAGGGTCAACACGATTACGCAGCTTTACTCGCTATCATGAGGATGGAACGCGTTCGGAGCGAGTCCGAAGCATAACCAGCATGTCCGGATGAGCTTCAGGGCCGCAACTTTTGACTTCGTGGCTACCACGAATCAATGCAAGCTTGTAAACACAAGATGATACTCCATACACTCGCGATCTTTTTCGGGCTGCTTGAATCTACGACCCCACACCCTCACGGCGACCGCCGCGCTTCCAGGCCGCGAACTTAACAACAATACACGCGTCACTGAAGATGCCGTGAGCCAGCAAGTGACTGAAGATCTGCACAACAGCGCATCAAATCTAGCGAGCAGATCTATGTTGCATGTGCATGAAATGTGCAAAGAACACCCATTGCTATGTACACTTCTGGCTCGAATCCACATGACAGCCAGATTCAAATCACCTACTCGTCGCGCACGCTTGCGTCCTCGAGCTTGTCAACATCGCTACGCTTTGCTTCGTCTACATCCACCTTCTCTGGAATCTCGCCATTGTTCGTGTGTACGGTGTCCAGCGCCTGATCATGGATTCGTGCCTTCTCTTCCTCGGTCAGGCCGTACCAGTGGTTCGCGATGTTTGTGTCGCCGAACAGCGAGCCCTGTCGAGGCAATTAGTGACTCACTCATGTTGCTGATGTCACAGTACAGAATACTTACGATCTCTTCGAGTGTCCGACCCTTGGTCTCAGGGAACAGGAAATAAATACACGCAATGTACACCGCGCTGGGACAGATTAAGACCAAGTAGAACTTCCACCCAATCTCATTCAACGCGACCGGCGCCCCGACCAAGCAGATCTCGGACGCGAGATAGAAGCTCGACAGTCCCAATGCCACACCCTGCGATCGAATATGATTTGGAAAGATCTCTGAGATGTATACATACTGCGTTGCATCGACGAAGAAACACCACCAAAAGATGTAGAAGAAGATGAAGAAGACGGCGGCCCGAAGTCCGGCGATATTGTCTGTGTCCAGGAATTCGGCTGTGAGTGCACAGAGGAAGATGAGACTGACTACGCAGCCGGTTGCACCGATGAGCAGGAATGTGCGGCGACCGAATTTGTCTACGTAGAATGCAGTCCACGTGTTCCCAATGCTGCAACTGCTGTTAGGATCTACACAAGCGCACGCTCGGACCGATATTTACTCACAGGGTGAAAGAAGTCCAGCATGCATTGAGCAAGAGAGGTATCGAGCCAGTGAACCCGAGTGATGCGTAAATAAGCACACCATAGTTTGTCAGGACGAAGATGCCGAGGAATTGATCTCCCCACATCAAAAGGAACCCAACAAGCGATCTGCGACGATTGGCGCCAGTCCTGAAGATCTCCAGGAACCTATTCGGCAGAGACGCGTCCATCTCATACTGCTTTTCGATCAGGTAGAACTCCTCCTTCGCCTTCATGTGGTTGGTATCGGCCTTAGTGGCATGAAGCCTCTTGACAATCTCCCAGGCTTCAGCGCGTCGGCCTTTGGACAGTAGCCAACGTGGCGAGTAAGGCACGAACTTGTACCCGAGCAGTACAACGAGCGGAAAGAAGCACTGGAATGCGAGCGGAAATCTCCATGAGAACTCGGCATGCGGATCGTCCGGACTCATGAAGAAGCATGCATAGCCGAGCCAGCCTGCTAGAGAATAGCCGACCGCGTACATGATCTACAGCCCATTAGCTCCTTTACAAGAGATAGATGAAGCACACTCACGCCTGTCACGCAGACCATAGCACCTCGAGTCTCCGGTGTGCTGATCTCCGCTTGGTACATCGGCACAACACAGGCCAGTATACCTGTCCCGAGTCCCGCGATAAATCGTCCAACCAAGAATATAGCCAAGTCGACGGCACCAGCACACAGCGCCCCGCCAACAATGAGGATCACGCATCCGCCCATCATGCTCATCTTGCGCCCATACTTCTCAGCTGTCCAAGCATTAAGCCAGCATCCGAAGAACGCTCCAGCAGAGTTGACGCCATTCAGGGCGCCAATCATGTTCGTGGTGTGGTCATAGCCTGGTTCGCCTGCGGGCGCAAGATTGAAGTACGTGTAGAAGTTCGGCTGACCGACTGTGCTCCCGATAATTGCGAGACCATAGGCAGTACTGATCGTGCCTATGGCTACGAAGATGACGAGCCATAGATTGTAGGAGTTGACCACGATTTTGTCCAACATCTTGACGGCGTATGCTGCATTCCCGTGCAAGGTACAGCTTAGAATCTATGAGAAGGAAACAAGAAGTCAAGATAGCTTAGCACTAATGCTTATATTCATCCAAGAGCCGCATCCGACATTCCCATCCTGAAGTCGATCATCCCAAGTCATGCTCGCTTATGCATGCGGGGATGGACCACGATCCGGAGAGCTTCCGTATGGCATCGACCACTGAAGTCGTCGTGTTTGACTGTTGGCTCCATATTTCGTGAGATGACGTTGGTGCTCGAGTTGTTAGTGTTCCCCGCGTCATGGTCGAGCAGAGTATTGCTCGTGTAGATCCAGGGGAGTTACCGTTATGTTGGCGCCGAGAGATGCCGGAGCTTGGCCGAGCTTCTCCTTGGGTTTGGTGTCAAGTAGGAAGTCACAACATTAGCATGGAAACTTGGATTATGCATAAAGGTGAATCTCTTCGAATACTGCAACAATTTCAGATGTCTTGCTAATGTTTGGGATTCGTAATACTGTGGCTCGAAGCGCAGCCTTGCACATTGCCAGCATGCCTGACCAAAGACCATTGTTGAATTGAGCAACGATCCTGGAAGACATGATTGAGTCTTTCAGATGCTGAGATGAGGTTCGAGTCTATCCAGAGCAATGTAGACAGGTTGTTGCCCAGCGAGGCTGTTTATGCGAGCTCATGCAAAGCCGTCCAATCAGATCATCATGTGCAAAGCCTCACATAAAGTCGACGACAACGTCGCACGTAGCCTTATTGACACAACTTCACACCAGAAGAGCCAAAATCGTCTCGATTCTAATATTAAACACGTCCACTTTCGCCAGACAAGTATGGCCAGCGAGGGTCAATCGCCATATCAACCACTCGACACCGACCGCCAGCAGATCCGGCTGCTGAAGATTCGATTCGACTCGGAAACAGAGCAAATACAATGCGACTCGCAGACGTTCGATCTCGATGCTGTCCCGAGCTACAACACTCTCTCATATGCTTGGGGACCACAGTCTGATCCGAAAGAAATTCTGCTAAATGGATGCTCCGTCCGCATCGGGCAGAATCTCTTCGACTTCTTGTTGGTGTTTGTTGCTCGCAAGAGTCAGCCTTGGATCTGGATAGATCAGTTGTGCATTGATCAGCAGTCGGTCACTGAGAGAAATCATCAGGTCGCCTCTATCGCGGATCTGCATTGACACTGGTATGGCTTGGTCCTGATCCTGACGATGGTTGTGTCGCCGACTATATGGAACAGAGCAACGACCATTATTGGAGGAGAACTCCCATCTTTTCACGCGCGGTGTGCCGGGCCATGCATAATCTGATGCAGAAGCCATACTGGACCAGACACTGGATAGCGCAGGAGCTTGTGCTTTCAACACGTTTCGTCCTGTTGTATGGAAAAGCTGAGCTTTCCTGGGATCATATGCTCCGCTTACAGGCTGGTAGACAGATGGATCCGGATCCTTTCCCTCCTCTGAGGGATCTAAATTCGGTGGTATCGACAGCGGATGACGACGACATCTACCGCTGGGGTGACATTGCCTCCTTTGCTCAGACCAGCAATTGTCAAGATCCGCGGGACAAAATTTATGGTACCCAGACAATACTGGGGCCATCTTTGCAGATTGCAGTTGATTATAGCCTGTCAACTCGAGACACATTTCTTGCATCATTTCGACGTGTGATGGCCGCAAGAGTCGTCGTGCCGACCTTCAAAACTCCTGCTGGCTTCATAGGCGACTGCCTGTCCTTAGCAGCAGGCATGAGCATAGCGCAAGCTCAGTGGGCAGCATTTCTTGAAGGGTCAAGAGCAGAGGGATACCGGTTCAGAGAGCTATTGCGGGCTGAACTAGGCATCGATAACCAAAGATGGGAAGTTCAACCCCATGAAGATCTAGTTTGGGATCAAATAGAAACCTTTGTTATACAACACTTTCTTTGCGAAGAATGAACAGTGTTGTAAGGACCTCGAATAGCAAATACGGTTCTCGACCGAAGGCAAGATATGCTGGAAAAGCATGACTCGTTGATGGATGATCGCATGACTCGAGCTGCATGCAGCTCTCCACCATGACGCGCTTTTGTGCGGAGATATCATGGAGATTAGGAACTTAGGAAATACAGATCCAGCGCTATGCACAAGCAAAATGGTCAATGTGCAGAGCAAATTCTGAAGCTTCAATTCAGACTAATCCTCATGCCGCAGTGATAACACGAAACAACTGGCCACCCAATTTGCCAATAGTACAGAATCCTGGAACATTGCCTAGTAGAACTTTGTGTACTTTACAGTGTCCAGCACGAGCATGTCAGTACCCGACCAATTCACCGGCTGGGTAGGCCACGACGAATCCGCCGTCCAAGGAAAGATGAAGTGGGAGTCCTTCACGCCCCGTCCCTTCACAGAAGACGACGTAGACATCGAAATCTCACACTGCGGCGTCTGCGCCACCGACAACCACACCCTGCGTTCAGGCTGGGGCCCCACAACCTTCCCCTGCGTCGTGGGCCACGAAATCGTCGGCCGCGCCGTCCGCGTCGGCTCCAAAGTCACTCATCTAAAGGCCGGAGATAGAGTGGGTGTAGGCGCCCAAGGCGACTCCTGCCGCAAACCAGACTGCCCCGAATGCGCCGACGGCGCCGAAAACCACTGCACCGGCATGATAAACACATACGCAATGCGCTGGCCGTCCCCGCACGAAGACTGGATCGGCTATGGCGGGTACGCGAATTACCACCGCGCCGTCGGGCGGTTCACCTTCAAGATCCCCGAGGGCCTGAGCAGCCAGGAGGCCGCGCCGATGCTGTGTGCGGGGATCACTACTTACAGTCCGCTGAAGCGGAATGGTGTGGGCCCGGGGAGCCGGGTGGGGATCGTGGGGATTGGTGGGCTGGGGCATTACGGGTTGATCTGGGCGAAGGCGCTGGGTGCGAAGGAGGTCGTTGCGATCAGTCGGAGTAGCGCGAAGAAAGCTGAGGCGACAGAGTTGGGCGCTACCAAATTCATCGCGACAGGGGAGGAGAAGGACTGGGCGGAGAAGCACGCGCGGAGTCTGGATCTGATCGTGTCGACCGTGTCGTCGCATGACCTCCCGCTCACGGGCTACCTGAGCTTGTTAGCGGTCAGAGGCCAGTTTATCCAGGTGGGCAGTCCAGAGGATCTGTTCCCGCAGTTCCATGCGTTCCATCTTATGCCGAAGGGTGCGAAGTTGGGTGGGAGTGTGATTGGGCCGCCGTGGGAGATTAATGAGATGTTGCAGTTTGCCGCGGACAAGGGGATTAAGGGCTGGACGAAGGCGAGGCCGATGAAGGATGCGAATCAGGTTATCGTGGATCAGGAAGATGGCAAGGCGAGGTTTAGGTATGTGCTTGTCAATGAATAGATGAGGGAGTGGTGCTGGGATGGGTCGCGTATATAGAAGAGCGATCGGCCATCAAGGTGTCCGACCTGCAGAATTGCAATGACTAGCAGCAATTACCGAACCTGCCATGCAAAACATGATAAATTTGCTATGCTTTTGAATTGTCCTGTAAATGCGTCAAAAGGGGGAAAACCATGCCATCGTCAGTCGTGATTCGTTCGTCCATTCCAATTGTTTATTTTGCGTGATCGACAAGACGCTGGTACAGGTCTTCGGGCAATCGCGGCACAAAGCTGATGGCCAACGCCTTGATCTTCGCAGCTTGCAGAGGCGGGAAAGAGCGCAATACTTGGTTCGGGCTGTGGACAAGTCTGAGCAATGTGGTCGTGCGCAAATGGGTCCAGAATCGACTCACCTGTCCGCCCCGAGGATTTGATCCCGGATCAACACCAGCTGCGCAACGATGCAGACAATGTTCAGATGCGTGCCATACGCGAACAAGAAGTCCCACAGCTGCAATACCTCTGGCAAAGGCGGTGTGCAAGCGCACATCGTTAGCACAGATGGGAACGCGTATATCGAGGCATTCAGGGCTTTGTGATGCAGCCAGCCATACAGCTTCGGGTCACAAATCTGCAGGACCTCGTCCACCAGTGCAAGACCTTTGTGCACACCCTCCATGCTCCCACGTATGTATCCAGGGCACACGGTAGTAAGCAATTTGTCGAATGCAACAAATGCTTCTGCCTCACTCCGTGCGGTGTAAAGGAACGGCGCGGCCAGCACATTCATGCCCTGCACATAGCCCACGTAATCCGTCTTATCCCCCATCTGACTCCCATCCTGCGTGCCTCCAGCAATCGAGCTCCTGCTATACCCACTCGTGTCCGGGCTAGCCGCAATATCGTGCATCGTCATCGTTGGCGGCGACAACCACCCATTGACTCGTGCTTCATGCGCATCTTGCAGCTTCCATGCTACGGCATTGAGGACACGGGTGAGACTGTTTTCGGTGACGCGGCGGCGGAAGAGCGGATCTGTAGCGAGAGTGCGGAAGGTGTCGTTGCGGATCTTGGAGTAGGCGGGGGAGGCGCCCTGTTGCACGAGGTCGAGGTAGACGTCTGTGGAGATGGGGGATGAGTTGAGGAGGATCAGCCAGATGTACATGCGCAGTTCGGACTGATGTTCTCGTCAGTGGTGATTATGTGAGAGTGAAGGGAGTATAATCTACCATGCCATCGCTGTTGCTTGGGATGCCGTCAATGAGGATTTTGTAGCGCAGCTCGTCGAGGCCGGAGATCATGTCGCCATTGGGTGGCCCATTGCGGAGGAGATGCTCGAAGCTTTCCTTTGCGACTGTGGCGACCATGATTGGAGTATGCTCGTGTGTGAAATTGGCACGGGAAAACGCGCTTTTGGCAGATTGGACGCGTCAATATCTTCGAAGCAGCTTCGGAGACCTGCCGAGGCGGGGAGCATGTCGCGTGGCTGGATGGCATGCCTCAGGCAATCTTCCATCACCAGGCATCAACGACTATCTCATGAAACGAATGCGACAACACTCCTGAATTCTGTCAACCAGCTGTTCTAGATCGTAAGTTCAACTGAGCCTTCCGGCAGTGATCCTTGCCGTGCCTCACTGCCTGGCATTATGCTCGGATTGTCTTATCAGCGACGTGATGCGTGTCGGTCTGATATGCCGCGTTGGACGGCGCGTATGTCCCGCGACCGCAGTGATCTAGGGTCACGATGCCGTCGTCGTCGGACAACGATTGATTCAGATATAGCATGAAGAAGCATCATACATCTCGTTCAAGCTTGAAGGTCGTAACCCATACCTTTCACTGCTCTCAACTTGTTCCCGAAGTTGGAATCTCAAGATGGCTGCCCCTAGCGAGCGCAAGATGCAATTGAATTTTTTTGAGGCAGCATGCACAGGAAGTCACACAGCTATAGGGCAATGGAAGTAAGCATCTCTCCCACGAACCCCATCCTGCCAGGCCACATCTGACCAGCTCGCCCTCAGAGACCCTGCCGACAACTCCCGCACAAAGGACCGCCTCGCCTACTGGCTCTGGCTCGCCAAACTCGCAGAAAAAGGCAAGATAACCAGCATTTTCATAGCCGATAGCTACGCCGGCCACCAGACGTACGGCGGCTCCGCAGACGCCTCCTACAAAGGCGGGTCTCACATCGGTAAACTAGATCCTTTGGTCATTATCCCCGCGATGGCTGCCGTGACGGAATCCGTGAGTTTTGGTGTTACGGCGAGCACGAGTTATATTGCGCCGTATGCGCTTGCGAGGACGTTCTCGTCGCTGGATCATCTGACGAATGGGCGTGTGGGGTGGAATATTGTTACGAGTCATAGTACTTCTGCGGCGAGGGCGTTTGGGATGGATGAGGTTGTGCCGCATGATGAGCGGTATCTTGCTGCGGAGGAGTACATGGATATCGTGTACCAGTGAGTCCACTTCTCCTCAACCTTCGTCACCAACAACTGATACATGCTCCAAAGACTCTGGGAGAAATCCTGGGAAGATGGCGCACAAAAATTCCAAGTCGACCCCGAAATGGCCTACGACCCCGCCAAAATCCACAAGATAAACTACGAAGGCAAATACTTCAAAATGAACACCTTCCACCAAACCCATCCCTCGCCACAACGCACACCCCTCCTCTTCCAGGCAGGCTCCTCCAAAGCAGGCGTCGACTTCGGGGGTAAACACGCCGAAGCCATCTTCTGCGCCTCGCCCACCATCGAGTCCTGCAAAAAATACACCACCTCTGTACGAGCGCGTGCAGCGGAACTAGGTCGCGACCCAGCGGATATAAAATTCTTCCTAGGCATCATGCCCATCATCGGGCGCACCCTCGAAGAAGCCGAAGCCAAACTCGCGGCGGCGCGGGCGCGCGTGAGCGTCAACGGCGGCCTGGCCCGCTTCTGCGGGTTCACGAACGTGGATTTGAGCGGCTACGCCATTGACGAGGAGTTTAACTTTGAGGGGACGCACTACGATAACAGTATACAGGGTGTGATTGACAATATCAAGGTCATTAGTGAGGAGACGAGGTTCACGCCTAGAGTTGTGGCGGAGATGTTTGCGTTGGGTGGATCTGGACCGCGGCCGGTGGGTACGCCGGAGATGGTGGCGGATTTCTTTGAGAAGTGGTGGAGGGAGGCGGATATTGATGGGTTTAATGTCAATTGTGAGTCCTTCCCCCATCAAACGCGGTGTTGTTTCAGGACTGATGAAAGTTACAGATGTCTCGAACCCAGGCAGCTTCGAAGATGTGGTTGAGCTGCTCGTTCCTGAGTTGCAGCGACGCGGTATCTACTGGAGCGATTATGCGGCGCCTGGTGGAACGGCGAGAGAGAACATCAGCAGTAAGCCTGGTGAGCCGTTGCTGGCGAAGGAGCACCCCGGTGCGAAGGTCAGGTGGAATGCGCCGCAGCCTGGAGTGCCTGGTGCTGCTACTACTGCGGAGGACGTCAAGATTGAGCAGATCAAGGGAGCTGATGTGCCAGTTGCTACTGTTGCGATGACTGAGGTGTCTGTGTAGTTTGCACTCGACGAGCCATTGAAATGAATGTCTGCACTTGGTTGAAAGCATGACATTGAATCATCTGCTGTCCAACAATCGTTGTATGCCATGAACCCTCATCTAACATTTGCTACCGTATTCTGCTTTCTGTCCGCCCTTAATCTCATAAGACATCAAGGCGCTCGAGCTTTCAGCATCAGATGATGCCAGTCTGCTTCCACAAGGCTGGAAACCCCGGCTAATCTTCGGCAAGCCCGCCAACCACACTAACACGCTTTCATCAACGTCTCCACACCTTCGGTGGCATAGCGAGCCGCAGCGGCTTGCCCTTCCCGCACCTCCATTCATCCCACGAGAGCGGCTCTACTCGATGCCGCTCAGCGGCAATGCATCTCGACGTCGCATGCGCAGCGGGGCTGTACTTGTCATCGCGGCATCGAGGCTTCCCTACATGCGCGCGCACAGCTGGACCCACGGCTCGCTCATCGCGCACCATGGCCTCGATCGAGCCGCTGGGGTGCGGTCTGCGTGCTGCCTCCTTGACCTTTTGTGCTGAGGGTTGCCGATGATGCGGATGGACTTCGTCTATGATGCAGCTGGCTGTAGAGTCAAAAGCTGGCTGATGATATATCGCTGGTTCGACATCTCTCAAAGCGTCTCGTATACATTGTCTTAAGTCTTTCTACTTGCACCCATTCGCATTCTTGCCATTGATATCTGTCAGATACTACCATGCCTTCAGTCATCTCGAGTTTTCTACGTAGCCTTGCTTGCTTCAGGCGAAAGAAGCAGAGGCTTGACGTTTTGGATGGAGCACCAATTATCACAACCTATGGCTTTAGCGAAGCGAAAGAGCCTCATGTCTCTTCTCACTCAATCAGCTCGGTAAGCTCACACACAACATTCAATGGTCCTATGTACTGACACCAAAAAGGACATAGAGAAGAAAGACTCCCCGTTATCGATATCCGAAGATGAGACAGCTTGCAATACTCCTACCTCATCATCTGAAGAACAGTTCTCGAGAACGAACCCGGCACTGCTTGTCACCGCGAAGGGACAGTATACCCTTTCTGACGACTTCACATACCCGACCCTTGCGAACGAGAATGAGGTCATCATACGGACTCATGCCGTCGGCCTCAACCCCATCGACTGGATGAGCGTGGACTACGGGTTCTGCTTGCCTGAGTTTCCATGGATCGTGGGCCGAGAAATGGCTGGTGTTGTGGAGGAAGTGGGTCGCGAAGTTGAGGGTCTTCAAGTCGGCGATCGAGTATGGACGAGTGAGTATATGCTGTTATCGGGCTTGCACGGAAAGCTGATTTCCTGCAGGCACATACTACAAAGACAGACGAGCGGGCTGCTTCCAGCAAGCTGTCACCGTTCCCGCACATACAGTCCTTCCTATGTCTAGCAATCTCAGCTTCGAGGAATCAGCGACACTTGGCGTTGCAGGTCTCACAGCCGCAATGACGCTTTGGAGATGGCTCAGTGTACCAGAACCATCCGTCGCATCGAGACCAGACGCTCCTCGATCGACGACCACGCGCGGCGACGACGAGTGGCTACTGATATGGGGAGGTGCTGCAACGACCGGTCAATTCGCGATACAGCTTGCGCATCTCAGCGGCATGAAGACTATTTGTGTCGCATCTGCTCAAACATCATCATTATGTCTTTCACTTGGAGCGACCCACGTCGTCGCTCGGGATGGAAAGTCAGCGGAGGACATCATCGCTGAAATACGTGCTGTCACCGGTGACAACATCACCGCCGCTCTCGACCTGGTGGGCTCTGAAACAGCAGCACACTGCTTGAAAGCTGTTTCACAATCGAGAAATGTGCTCTTCGCACCGCTTGCTATGATGAGCAAGAACACACCCGTGCCGGCTAATGTATCTGTCGAGACCGTGGAGATGAAGCGCTTCGTGCTGGACGCGGACAATGCAGTTTATGCACAGCGACTGAATGCTCTTGTACAAGCAGGGCAGATCAAAGTACCTGCACTGGAGGTGATCGAGGGTGGGTTTGGTGCGATAGAGGAGGGGTTGAGGAGGGTGAAGAATGGTAATAGGTCTGGGAAAAAGCTTGTTGTTACTATACCTTAGCTGTGGCATAATAGAAGTCAGGTTTTCGTTCACCCTACTGACCAGTGGTTCTCATCTATAAAAATAGCGCATGGGTAATGCGGGTGCTGGGCTTGGTTCTTCAACATTCTCAGCTTCTACCAATGGTCCTGTCTTCTAACAATGGTTCTGTCTTCTAGCAATGGTTCTGTCTTCTAGCAATGGTTCTGTCTAGCTGTCACGTACATGACTGGTCTCACCTGCAGACTTGTATGGAGTGCTTGGAAGTTGATGCACGATGCAACACTTTGCGAGCATCAAAGGAGAAGTAATATTCAATCATTCCAATGACACGAAAGTGACGCAATGCAAACTTGTCGTTCGTATCATCATTGCACTATCCTCTAGGCTGGCTGTCCGTTTGCCGGCACTGCATACAATGAATGGTCGTCTCGCAATAATCTGGTCAACCCGCTACCCATAATCACAGATCGTCTAAGGATCCTGCTTCGTCTCCATCTTCAGATCTAAGCTTCTGCGACAACCTTCTCGGTGGAAATTGGCTGCTTCGACACTTCATGACCATCATCACTTCCGGCAGCAACTCCTTCGATCACGCTTCCGCCAGCGCTGTTGAGTGCTTCGAATGGCTCCTCGATACCGATGCCTGGAGGTGGGAACAGAGTGTTGACAATCATGTGGAGCAGGCAGCCGAGGAAGAAACCGACGATGTAGGTGATTTGGTAGATCCTGACCGCGGCACCGCTTGTGCGGCCCATGATACTGAGCACCAGACCGGCTGTATACATTGTCAGTGTCTGATGCGAATCTGCTGCTGAAGTGAAAGACTTACGGAGAGATGGGATGACCGTGACGATGTACACGAACCAGGCACGGAGATTAATGCCGTGCCAGTACCAGTAGATGTACTCTGGGCCGCCCTGGAACAGATCTGGGATCTTCCACATCCGCTTGCGGATGACCCAGTAGTCCAGAACAAGAATAGCCGTGCAGACTGAAGCGAACACTGGGAGCAGGTCAGCCATTGCAAAATTCGTAGTCAGGGCAAAAAGCTTACCAGCAAAACTAGAGATGACGGAGATGAACACAGTAGCCTGTGTGAAGAATCTCCATGGCTGGACGATGATGCCAGCGAATGTCAGCAAGATTGCACCGCGCTGCATCGAGATATATCGTGGGAAGACACCAGCGAGATCCATGCCAGCACCAACGTTGTTCTGGGTAACATTGACAAAGACTTGATGGCTCCAAATGGAGAGACCAGCAAAGAAGGTGAGAGCGCGTCCGCCGGCTGTGTAATGCTCCTCTTGAGCAAATGTCAATATTGACAAAGGCTGCCACATGGAAGTGCCATAGCGAGCACGTGTCGCACTTGCTGTCAAGACACCGAGAAGAGCACAGATCGTAATGCAGATTGGCATCATGGTTGCAGAGCCGATGACATAGGAGTTCTTCTTCTTCGAGAATCGAGTCCAGTCAGAGAATCGATCTGCTGCACCACCGTACGTTCCACAGCTAGACAAGAGCAGAGTCAGCAGCAGTCCAACTTTGGGATCTGCAGGGACACTTACACACTGCTGATGCACTGGATGAATCTGAATGCTCTTGTGGATGACGAGACGGCGATGGCCGGTGCAACCAAGCTGCCTGCAGTGCCTCCGTTCTCAGCTACCGCCCATGCCATGATACCGAACACAGTTGCCACTGTTCCGACGAATGCTGGCCACATGAACTTCTCAAGCTTATGTGGCTTGATCCAGATGACAACTGGGAGATAGAGAATAATGTACAGGAAGAACCCGAGCAAGTCTTTCGTGTTTGTGCCGGCGCTGGACTTGCGTTAGTAGATCGACTCTAATCTATGGCGTGCATCTTACCTTTCAGGCAGGGTGTTCGCCAGATTTTTGTATGCAGGAATCATAGCACCAAGCATCAGGCCAATGGACTGTCCACCATAAAAAGCTTGGAGGCCAAAGAAGCAGACGTTCGACATGATCTGGAAGAACAGGGGCAGCCACATGCCACGAAGACCGAAGGATACGCGAGCCATCATAGTCTACTCGTCGTCAGAGTTTCAATCCTCGATGCAGCAAGATATACTCACGTAGCCAAGGTGCTTTTCTGCCCCAGCACGTCCGCAGAGGAGAGAGTTCATGCTCGAGATGCAAGCTCCGATCAAGACCGCACCACAGGCTTCTCCCGCAGTCAGACCAACAGCCACATAAGAGCTGCCGATTGCGAAGGTGGAAAGACCTGCAGCGCATGTGGTCCAGTACAGGATATAGGCGCCTGTGCCATAAGTACGTTCCTTCTCGACGATCGGGTACAAATCATGGTTGCTGATGATATGTTAGTCATCCGGCCTGACGGGTAACTGAGGATTTGAGATGTTGAGATACCCTATTGATAGTTAGCAAGCAGTACTCCTTTAAGGATCGTGAGCACACTTACCACCCCCATTTTGTCGTTCCTCTATCGGTGTATATATCAGTTCTGGCGGGCAGTTCTGCCCACTTCATGAGTTTCGACATGGCGCATAGACTTGGGTTTTCAGTCCCTATGTGAGGAAGTCTCTGTAGTGTTGCAGATCGACGGGGAGATCGACCTTCATATATAGAGCCTCATTTGGTCCTGTGTCTTGTTATCGACCACGTTGTTATCGCCATCAATCTAGCCTCTTCAAATCAGTGGATCATGTTCTTATCAGCGACGACAAGCCACGCATTGTAGGAGCGGAACACCGTTCCTCTCGTGCCTGGCCATGATGTATGAGAGTTGGACATTGAGTAGCAACCATGAAAGGATGTGCCTAGCCAAGGGCAGGAGGCCCCTTCCGCTGCAGGGTCATAATCGGCAGGAATGTTTCCGACAGAGCACATAGACAAAGGCTTGGACAGCCGCTGCAAGGACGAGATAAGCCGCCCGTGAACGAGGAGAACGTGGATGCTCCATGGAGAGCGGGTCCATGCTTCCACGATGGTCTGGTCGAATACAGCGCGTATCTCTATTCCTCTGGAGCAATTACTTGCGCGTCTTTTTGAAGCACCTCTTGTGGTGAAATGTATGCGTGATGAGATGGGTGCGTGAGCCAAAGACGCGACGCGTTTGTAAACAGAATCTGATGTTCCCACGAAGATCTTGCGGCAACAGGACTGCCAATACGGTGCATACTGCTCAAGCATAATCGTTGCCAACCTACGAGCTCAGATGGCATCAAAGCGTTCGTGATTGAAGGTGCGAAGGCTATGAACTTCGAAAGTGGACCCATAGATAAGAGGAAGAAGGTTGATGAGCCGAATAAGCGGGGCTTTCGGCAGCCACAAAGCTTGTTTCAGAAGAGCAAGGCGGACATTTTGCCTCGTGATCTGGCACTTCGACAACATAATCTGCGCAGACTTATATCATTCGATGCATAGATCCTGAGCGGAAACGAACTTCAAATGTTGATAATTTTTGATACATGACATGCGTTATGCTCCGACTACGAAGTCGCTTCCGTTCCACGTGTTCGCATTGCTCCATGTCTCGGGTTCGAACAAATCTAAGCTCGGGTCCATCATTCCAGCGAACTCATCATTCATGGTCACATCGGCTCCTGTCCAAAAAGAGATGCTCTCTCCAGTCATGTCACTGATCATCTGCTCCAAGTCTTCTGATACGCTCTCCATGGTCGTGTCGGCAGGCAAATCACGTAAGGATGCTTGCATATCGCTCTTTAGCGACGTGACTGCAGTCCGTGCGATATGTTTGCCTTCCTCGATTGCCTCAAGCACAGACTTTTTGACAGCTTCGAAGAGATCGCGATACTTCCGACTTTCAGGCCATCGCTCAGTCATAACATATAGTACGATGCTGCAGTCACTCAACGCGCCAATGTTTTTGAAGCTGACTTTCGTGGTCGTATCTTGCCACATGCAATAGATGAGCGTCAAACCTAGGATTTTTGTCAGTCATGTGGCAATGTGGCCCAATTTTGGCAGAAGGCAAAGGCATACCTGCGAGGAACACAGATTGCAGAGACAAGCTTGTAAACGCGACAGGCAATTTGTAGTGCAGCTCTTTATATGTTTCACAGACGCCACGACATGCTTCTATGCAAATGTTGAGGTATCTTGCGTCGATCGGGGCTTTGTAGAGTCGGGGTTGCACTAAGACGCGGACTGTCTTGTAATATGAGGCCATCTGCCAGCGAGATAGCCTGTCAGTGATGTACTCAGCGATCGCACCAATGGCCCGAATTTGCTTACATAGGAGTCATACGTCCGGTAATCGTTGCCTGCCACCGCAACTGGATTGAAGAAATCGTATTGCTTGCTCTGCGGCGGAATTGCTTCCTTCCAGAGCTTTAGTTTCTGGAGAAATTCGTCGGTGGTCCGGCATATCATCGCCGGAGACTTCGATCGGTCCACGCGATAGATTTTGTGTTGGATCTCTGACTCGATCCTCTTCAATCGTAGCAGGTGCACGATGGTTGTCATGGTCGTCTGTGGATACGCCGGTTTCGATGAATCTTGCATTGCGGCATTGCGGAGTTGCTCCAGATCTTCTGCCGACTCATCAACATCAAGCGGTAGCTGCAGCAATCAGCAGGGTCATCCAGTGTATTTCCAAGCGAAGCGTACCTCAACATCGATATCGTGATCGGAAATGGACGGCGGTCTTCCCATAGCAACGGCTATTTCTCTCTCATGCCAATAACACGACCAGAACAGCCGCTTATTGAGCTCCGACTTTTGTGTTAGTGCGCCGAACCTTCGACGTCGATGCAGACCAAGCTCAATGCACATTTTCATGGCTAGTCCAAAGAAAGTCCATGCACCGGGATCTCGAGGCATTCTATAGCACTATTTACTGAGATTAGTGATCCTCGATGTTCAAAGGCCACGCTGGTCAAGCTTACATATTGACCAAGCAACATCAGATAGGTTAGAGACCGAATGTCTCCAAGCTGGAGGATCGGCTCCCTGCAGCTCAAGGCTATCTGATAGCAGTATTCTGGATCAAATCCACAAGTCGCTTCGCCTGTCTTGAAGGTCTTAGCTCCGCAATTCTCGGTGTCAGTCCGGCCATCATCTCTTCACTCACCGTCTCCAGAAAATGCGATCCGAGTCCATAGATTAAGTGCAGGATGACTACTTGATACATGTCGTCCAGTTGATGTCGTCTATTGTGGAGATCCAGGATGTCTCTTGAGCACATGATCGGGAAATTGGTGGAAAGATGCTTGAGATATCCATGGACCAGCATGTCCGCAAGCTCCGGACTGATCTGATTTATACGAAGGGTTCGAGAACTGGCCAAGAAACCAGGCTCGATTATGCTTGAGGATCGCGATCGAATCTTTTCTGCGTCCGCATATGCTCGTGGCACAGAGAGCTGAGTCTTGCCTTCCAGTGCGGTCTCCAAAGCTCTCCCAAGAGTAATCGTAGAGGCGCCTCCGATATATGAGCCAGCTACATCCAGCGATAGATCTCTAACAGCATTCAGAAGGGGCTGGAGACCTAGTCTTTCTCGACCGTCCAAATCGTTTACAGCCGTGCCATCATTCCAGTGATCGCTCGAGAAATCCCTGTCGCCTTCCTTCGCAAGAAGATGCTCAAGTTCTGCTACCCGCTCCTCCAAGGCTTTGATATAGATCTTGGCCTGCCCCGGTTTTGGGTGTGTTGGCATTACATAGTGGCAGTCCAGCTTGAACTTGAGGCACCTTGCACACGATGGTTGTTCGCCGTTGCACTTTTGTTTTCTCTGCTTGCATCTTTGGCAAGCCAACGAGACTCTTGACCTCCGGGTGATGAGTTGGGGTCTATTCGATGCGTGATCTTCCTCTACCTCCGTGCTTGAGGCAGTTGCTGGGTTTACGAGCTCCACGGAATCGATCGCTTCGTCGTCCATCACGCAGAGCCTGTTCTGTACGTAAATATGGCGTGAGATCCAAAAACGCAAGCATCGTCTTAATGGTACACATGTCTTCTGTCCCGCATGATCTCACGTCTTGTCCTCCGCAGCGCTGAGCGCTATCTGTGGGGATCGATCATAACCCTGCTCGCTGCGTAGCATTCCCATTGCGCTAGGCAAAGTTGACGCCGAGTCTTTGTGCTTATCGAGCGACTGAGAGGGCAAGAAGGCCTTCTCTGTGTTGAAGATCAGGGATAACGCTCGGAGCTCGGGCTAGGAGGTAAGGTGGAGAGTGTGAAAGTGGGTCTAAACGCGTGCCACGCGAGTCATGACGCGACAGTTTCATGCACGGACGGCAAGCCGTTCCGCTGTACGGTGCTTGCTCTCCTCCAACAACCATCTCAACTCCTCGATGTCCCGTATGTGAGGGCTCGCGACATATCGGACCCGTCTACAAGCGTGATGATGGCGGCAAGCACTTCCCTTGTACGGGTCTCTATCGTTAGCCATGGGAGATCAGCAATGTACTTAAGACCGCCGTGAAATGTATACTTCGTGGCTCAACTTTGCGATCGCCTTCTCACGTCACTTTCTTCTCCATTGTCTCCTGTGAAATCCGGTCAAGATGGCTCCCAACAAGAAGCTGATGCTGAACTTTTTCGAGATGGCGTGTAACAGCGCGCACATGGGTTTGGGAATGTGGAAGTACGATTGATACAGCAAATGAGGGATGCGCATACTGACACGCGAAGGAATCCTGGCGACAACCAACCACAGAAGGCGAGCATCGAGTATGGCAGACATCTTGGACATCTTGTCGCAGCACACACTGATCATCTCGAAGGTACTACACATGGCTCGCAAAGCTAGCAGAGAAGGGCAAGATCTCGGGCATTTTCTTCGCCGACGTTTATGGCGTCGACGACACATTCCCCGGGCAGATGTATGAGCAATTTCGATCAGCGTCCAACTGCGCTCAAATGGATCCCGTGGTCTACATCTCTGCAATGGCCGCGGTCACCAAGTCCGTCTGCTTCGGCATTACTGGAAGTACTTCGTACATCAATGTTCGCAGCTCTCCCTGCACAAACCATAGCATGAGCACTGACTTAGAGCACAGCCTTTCGTTCTCGCCCGCACATGGTCGACGCTTGACCACGCAACAAATGGTAGAGTTGCCTGGAACGTCGTGACAAGCTATTCGACCTCATCCGCACAGGCCAACGGCATGGACAGCATCACGCGTTAGTTACCCTACTTTATACGTCTTGTGGAATGAGAATCGCTAAAGAGGTACCAGCTCATGACAAGCGATACGAAAAAGCTCATGAGTATCTTGATCTGTGCTACTCGTAAGTCACATGATCGCGGTCATGCCTCTGGCGTGCAAGAATCGGATGTCCAAGCTGACATGTGTACCAGCCTGTGGGAAGGCTCATGGGAGGATGGCGCTACAGTCTTTGATCGAGAGACTGAGGTGGCCTATGATCCTACTAAGATTCACAAGATCACCTTCCGAGGGAATCACCATAAGACGTCGGCATATGCTCCCAGCCACCCGAGTCCTCAGCGCACGCCCGTCATTTTCCAAGCCGGGCAATCTAAGGCTGGAAAAGCCTTTGCCGCTCAGAACGCGGAAGCCATATTCGTTGGCGGTGGTAAGCCAGCTGACACCGCTCCATACGTGAAAGAAATTCGTGCTACTGCTGCTGCCAATGGCCGCGATCCAACTCACATCAAAGTCTTCCCACAGATGACGCCTATAATCGGACGCACACTTGAAGAGGCGCAAGCCAAGTATGAGAAATATAAGGCCATGGCTGACTGGAAGGGTGGCATGGCCAAGATCTCTCAGTACATCAACGTCGATCTATCCAAATATCCTGCAGACGAGCCATTCGATGTCATGTCTGTCGGCAACTCTGACAACGCTATCCACGCCATCATCAACACTCTCAAGCGCTACAAGGATCAAGTAGTGACTCCACGAATGCTCGGCCAGCAGATGGCATTCTGCGGTTTCGGACCTATGCCTGTTGGTACGCCAGAGATGGTCGCCGACATCATGGAGGACTGGGTCAACAACGCCGATATCGATGGCTTCAATATTGCCTACGTCTCAAACCCCGAGTCATACGAGGACCTTGTCGAGCTTCTCGTACCGGTGCTGCAAGAGCGTGGTCTGATGTGGAGCGACTACGCGGTCCCAGGTGAGTTGATGCAATTGTACGGGTAGTCATGGCGCTAATTAGCACTAGGTGGCACATACCGTGAGAACCTACTCAATACTCCCGGTCATCCTGGTGTGCCTGATGGCCACCCCGCTGCGAAGTACAAGTACAACAACCTGAAGGAGACTTATGGTGCGCAGGAGAACGGCGATATCGTCATCGATCGGAGGACAGTCCCAGCGTCCGAGACAGTGAAGGAGCCGGAGAAGATTGCTGCGCCTGTTGAAACGAAGACAAATGGCGTGAGCGCTTCCGTGGCAGAGATCAAGGTTGGCGCTTAAGCGCTATATAAGCAGCAATATGCATTGCCTTTCATGAGCCACTGGGCGTTGGTAGCAGCATCGAGTTCGTTGAAGACCATCAAATGATATCCATTCCGACTCACCAGCCATCAGTTTTCGAGCTCTTGCAATGACAACCAATGTAGTGCTATCGAACAGTATTGTGGTGGAACTCATCGTACATCACAGACCAGCGACGGCTTATTAAAGTCCTGGTGGACGATCAGAAATTCGTACAAAACAGCGCATATTCTATAGGATCTCAGAACATGTTGAGCCAGTGCTAAACATTAGAATTAGTGAAGTTATCCTAAGTTACTCATCCCTATCATGCGACTTATGCGCTAATCGTCACCGTTCTGTCGCCGCCATGGCCTCATGTCTGTTCATGCCATGCTCAGCATGCCGAGTAGAACATCGTTCAAAGCATTCATCTTTTGTATCTTCTTTGACGGGTGAAAAGCACACAACAAATACCCAATTCCAACCACAGAGAGTCATCTTGAATTGTGTCTAGTTCTGTGCATAAGTCGATCTGTCTCTAAGTGCCTGACCCCAGATCCATACACAGACCGCCGCCGGAAGGCCTACTCCGACTGAAAGCGCACCAAGGAGTGTGTTTCCCCACCCCCAGCCTAGCCTCCTATACAACTGGTCTGCTCCAAGTGGTAACAAAAAAGCAGCAACGCTCCTTAGCGTAGCTGTTGCAGCAGCCGCACTCGCTGCATAGGTCACGTAGCTATCAATCACGTATGTGACCAACGCATTGAAGCCCATCATGATGCCGGCAGCGAACAGAAAGGCACCGATGTTTGGCAGCATCCAGTGAAGCGTGAACTGAGCACTCCAGCCATAGAGCAGGAATCCAGCCGGGAGTAGAATGCCTGAAGCGGGCAGGAGCATTGGGATGCGGAACTCCGGAACGCCAATGCCGTGGTTGCGACGTTTCAGTACAGCATAGAGCCAATCCTGTGTTGGCCCTGCGGCAAGAATCCCTAGTGAGTATCCTAAACTCAGAGAAATGTAGTTCAGACCACCCATGCTGATAGATTGGCCATACTGCTCCCGCCACCTATATTTATGTTAGCAGAAGATGCACAATGAAGCAACACTGACTCACAGTGTCGGAAACGTGGTCAGAACGATATACATCAGACCATACATGTACGCCTGATACACGCCCATGACAATGATGATGACCTGAGTGAACATCAACCTGAACGGCCGGATCATAGCTTGGGACATCTCGTGCCTGAACCCCTTCGCCGCCCGATCGTCAATGGTATGATACCTGGTATCGCAAGTCTCCTTCACCAACCTTTGCCTCCTTCTTCGTAACAGCACAGGTGCGTAGGTCTCTTCAAGCAGAAGCACACCAGCTAGGAGAATGGGAACGTTGGCGATCGAAATACTCCACAGGCCCCACCGCCACGTGCTGTACTCGGTGATGAAACCTCCGACTATTGGGCCTGCAATTTTTGTGGTTAGAACCTCGATCTTCAGCAAATGTCTAGCCAATATGGTCAATCCCATGCTGGGTTACGCGCTTCAATGGTGATTGGACAGGCAGAACCCGTCATATTGACCAAGAAAGTCAGATCAATGAGCTTGACCGCAATGTACTGACCAATTCCAGGGCCCATGATGGGCAAAAACGAGTATATACCCGCGGCGAGTCCTCGCTCTTCGGGTGCGAACAGGTCGGCTAACGTCGCAGGTCCAAGAGCCAATGCTGCAGAGCCCCCGATACCAGCAAACAGGCGAAAAGCTATCAATTGCGACTTGCTCCGCGAGAAGCCACAGAGCGTATTGAAGAGAATGAAGAATACGTTCGAGACTTGGAGTACGATAGATCGCCCATACATCTCGGACAAGGGTGCGAGCACGAGAGGTCCAAATGCAAAGCCGAGGACCAGAATGGAGAGGCATAAAGACTTTTCGCTTTCGCTCTCGATGTTAAACTCTTGGCTAATGCTCTGGAGACTGGGCGCAATAATGGACGATGCCACAGGCGAAAGGAACGTAAATACTGAGACTTGAAGGCATTAGCATCATCGACTATTAACGCAGCATATGAGAACGGACCGAGTGCCATCACAGTCCACTTCCTTCGTCCGTGCCAGTTTTGAGGATGCGTGGAATCATCCTCGCCATCCCACTTGACGAGAAAAGACTCTGTGAACTCTATGCCCGTGCCTATCGGAAAAAAGCGATGAGAGGCAGATGCCTCATCAACTGTCGAGTCTGCTGCCGATTTCTCTTCATCGCGTCCAACAAATCCTCGAGGGCTGCCTTTCTCGGTTAGGTCGGTGTCGCGGTGAGATTCGTTTTCGGAGCAATCGTAGTCTCGCACTGTCATAGTAGACTTCTCAGTGGCTTTTTGTGGCATCATGAGACTATGCAAAATCCTTTTCCCGTAGGTCTCGGGGGGCGGGAATCTATGTGACAGGACTTTCTTGATTGTTGGCCTCTGTAACAGCAGCCATTGAGGTCATACATGAGGGAAGGATGCAGGCTTCGCGAACCCGCTCAACTCCCGTGACCGGCGCGGACGATAGGAGTGATTCAGCAGAATGGAGCATACGAGTGGCCGTTGTTTGGCGGAAACGCGGCATTGAACATGGCATCAGTATAAAAATCTACGCGAGTGCGGGAGCCGTGCCGCTAGAGATCGGATCGCCGGTGCCGCCCATGAAGGGATCGCTGTGAACGTGACATAATTTTGCGCTGCTGTGGGCAACTTGCAGACATCTAGTCATCGTGTGAAGTTACGGGTCTAAAGTGGACGCGTTTGAAGCTCATCTTTTCGCAGCCTCGGTGATCTGGTCGAGCGCCAAATGCCGGCGTGGTGCCATGAGCTCATATACAAGCGTGGCATCACAAGGTTCTCGCCTGTGATCTTATGTGGCATAATGAACCAAGGAGAAATGCTTTGACTGTAAAGTCGTCTTCATCAAGAACGATGTTCGATTTGAAGAAGTCGACGGGAGGGTTTGGGACACGAAAGGCGCGTCAACGCGCCAGTTAGAGGTATGCCTTAGGCCAACTTCAGGCACTCAGCCTCATCCTGTCGTCGACATGCACAGACTCGCCTCGAACAACACATCATCGGCGCCTTTCTCACGCAATACCAAATTAAACAAGATTTATGCCGTCCTTGGGTTGCGCAGGCTTATCGTATCCAAGCTTCACACAAGCCGACAAGCCATCGTTGCCAACGTGCGTGTCGCGTGCATCGTGCAAGCGAGCGACATGCATCGATCCTCATCTCCTGTCCGCGGACGGCACTTTCCGCCTCAGTGAAGCAGCAACATCGAGAAACACAAAATTGAGCATCGAGATGGCCTCGCTCAAGGGTCTGATCTAAAAACGTGCAGATTAGATCTTTTGCCCTGACTAGACGTCATGCTGACCAGTTCTCCGCTTTTCGTGTGACGGAGCTTCCTCCGCTACGACGTTTTCTTCAACAGCATGAGAAACTTCACTCACGACAACATGAGTGTCCTCCGCGGCTTTCAGGATGTTGTAAGAAACGTTCATTTCCAGCTGTCTGGATGATGGATCATTGTTGTCCAATGTGAGGCTCTGGAATGTGAAAGAAGACTTCGCTACTGTTTGTCGTGATCCGGTTCCACAATCACGCAATGCGCCAGGAGCCCACTAGCTTACCACGGCGGATGTCCATTGGACTTTCCTCGCCCCGGGCACCACCACCACGACTCTCACGCGGCAGATTCCATTCGCACAAGAAATGGGCTTGCGTACAAGAATTTCCCAAGAGAATTACAAGCTCCCGTGTCAATCGGTGCTAAGTCGCGTTAGCCGGGGTTCCCGCTTTCAAGACGTCAGCCTAGTCAAATGATGCCATCGCCAACTAAATCTCTTTACAGTGCAGCAGCCGAGCCGGAGTAGGGTTTTTTCGCCGCCAGAGAGGTTACTGAACACAATTCTCGGTCGGATTTAATATTCAAAGGCACAAAATCTTTGAGAAACTAGATCTTTCACCCTACAACCCGCCATTGTGCGCCTTTAAGACAACTCATTCAGATGCTGTGATCCAGATCTGCAGTCTTTGCTTTCAGCCTCGCTCGTGCGCAAAACGACTTGCTGCACACAGGCACATCCTCCTCCCCTCCACCCCCCGTGTGGCTTCGAGATCCTCGCTCACCTCATTCATTGCTGCATTCGCGCCATCCCACAAACGTAAGGGTCGAAGCGCAGCTGTAGTCGAGGAGAATCGCCCGGACAGTCCAGAACTTGAGCTTTCAGGTACTTATTCTGAGCTGTTTCCCGTCCGGCCAAGACTAAGTCATCAGCTCTCGTTGTTACTTTAACCGACGTCGCTTTCATATACTATCACTTTTGGATCTTGGTTGCCAGAGATGGTGAACAGAACCGATATTGGCCATGGTTTGGCCAAGGTGCTTCGCATCAAGCTGGATGACACCAGCGATCGAAATGCGGACCCCGTGACCAGAGGCGAATCTGTATTCTCGTTGAGCAGTGCAGACACGTACGTCGAGGACGAGCCCACTGTCTGGGAGTGGTTTGCGCAATATAAGCCTACGCCGAGAGACGCTGGCTTGTATGTGTACAATCTCTTCCCATTCATCCATTGGATTGGTCGATACAATCTCCAATGGCTTTACGGTGATCTGGTAGCAGGTGAGACTTTCGCTGCTCCAACAGCATTATCCAATACTGACCGTACTAGGTATCACCGTCGGTGCTGTCGTGGTTCCTCAAGGTATGGCATATGCCAAGCTAGCGTTGCTACCTGTTGAGTTCGGTCTCTATTCGTCCTTCATGGGCGTGTTGATCTACTGGTTCTTCGCAACATCCAAGGATATCACTATTGGCGTAAGTTGAGATCGATAATCCCAGCTCCGAACGACAGCTGACTTGACCTTCAGCCCGTTGCTGTTATGTCGACGCTTGTTGGCACTATTGTTCAGGATGCTGGTGACAGGCTTCCTGGAGTGGAACCGTTCCAGATCGCCTCGGCCCTCGCAATCATCGCTGGCGCTATTGTGTGCTTCCTTGGCCTCGCGCGCCTCGGATGGGTCGTTGAATTCATCTCGCTTGCTGCCATCTCTGCATTCATGACGGGCTCCGCAATCAACATCGCAGTCGGTCAAGTGCCAAACCTCATGGGTATCACTGGCTTCAGCTCTCGCGAGTCGACATACAAGGTCGTCATCAACATCCTCAAGCATCTGGGACGGACCAATCTCAATGCTGCGATGGGCTTGACGGCACTGTTCCTTCTCTACCTGATCCGCTGGTTCTGCAATTTCATGTCGAGAAAGCAGCCCAGCAAGCGCAAGGCGTGGTTCTTCGTTGCCACCCTTCGCACAGCTTTCGTCATTCTGTTGTACACCATGATCAGCTGGCTGGCCAACAGGAATTCGAGAGACGATCCCAAGTTTTCCATCCTCGGAAAAGTCCCACGAGGCTTCCAACACGCGCAGGTTCCTGTTGTCAACTCCGACATCATCTCGGCGTTCGCCAACAAGCTTCCGGCTGCGGTGATTGTCCTGCTCATTGAGCATATTTCGATCTCGAAATCCTTTGGCCGCGTCAACAACTACACAATCGATCCATCCCAAGAGCTTGTCGCTATTGGTGTGACGAATCTGCTTGGTCCTTTCTTGGGCGCGTACCCTGCAACAGGCTCATTCTCGCGCACAGCAATCAAATCGAAGGCAGGCGTGCGCACGCCTCTTGCCGGTGTCATCACAGCCGTGGTTGTGCTGCTTGCCATCTACGCCCTCCCAGCAGTGTTCTTCTATATCCCGAATGCGTCCCTCGCTGCGGTCATCATCCACGCCGTCGGAGACCTCATCACCCCACCGGATACTGTGTACAAGTTTTGGAGAATTTCGCCACTCGAGGTCGTCATCTTCTTCGCCGGCGTATTCGTAACGGTCTTCAGCAACATCGAAAATGGTGTGTACACCACGGTTTCCTGTTCTGCTGCTCTCTTCCTGTACCGCGTATGCAAGGCCAAAGGACAGTTCTTGGGCAAGGTCAAGATCCATTCCGTTCTCGGCGACCATCTTCTTGATGGTGAAGGTGACGGAGATGCGAAAGGCGGCGCATTCAAGCCATCTGGTCCAGTTGGATCACCAAAAGGTGATGATACCGCCGAGTATCGAAATGCTTTCCTGCCAATCAGCCACAACGATGGCTCGAACCCATTGATCGAAGTTGAAGATCCCTACCCGGGCGTTTTTATCTTCCGATTCTCAGACAGCTTCGTGTACCCGAACTGCAACCGCTATCTCGACTACATGACCCAGCAAATCTTCAAGAAGACTCAACGCACGAATCCTATGAGCTTCCCGCGTCCTGGCGTAAGTTGCTTGATCTGTATGTTCGATCCCTACTGACAGAAATTACAGGATCGACCATGGAATGATCCTGGTCCTCGTCGCGGCAAGGAGATTGACGTCGAAGATACACGACCTACCCTTAAAGCCATCATCTTGGACTTCAGTACTGTGAATCATGTTGATGTCACGTCGGTCCAGAACCTCATCGATGTGCGCAATCAGCTCGATCGCTACACATCGCCGGAGCGTGTGGAATGGCATTTCGCATCTGTTCAATCTCGCTGGACAAAGCGTGCTCTGGCTTCCGCTGGCTTCGGATATCCTGCACACTCACACCCAGTGGGAGAAGGCCACAGGTGGAAGCCTATCTTCAGCGTTGCAGACATGGGTGGTTTCGACAGCGCTGCGAACCAAGCCGAGTGGGAAGAAAATCGCGCCGAGTTGCAGAGGGCGAACACTAGGAAGTCCGATATCGAGCAAGCTACCGCACAGTCGAGTAGTGACGACGATGTCAAGACAGGCCCATACTATGCATCGAACAAGAAGGTGATTGTGCACAGTGTGAACAAGCCTTTGTTCCATCTGGACTTGACTGCTGCCTTGCAGAGCGCGATTTACAATGCTGAGCACAGGCATCAAGTCAAGCCCCAGGACCTGCTAAGGGAGGCGGAGGCGGCAAAGAACGTTGAGCAGTAGATAGTTTGCGGACCGAGCTGGGTGGCAACGATCTCGTTGAGATGCAAACACAGAGATACCAATCCTTTGCTCAAATCATAAGCAGAGAGAGCATGAACAGTAATGAAATATCAGAGTCGTCTCTCTTGTTATCCAAGTTCTCCATTCTGTGCAATTTCTTCATCGTCACTGATTACGGCAGCGCACCTCACTGATCCGCTAAAATGTTAGTGATGAGAACAACGCCTAACAGGACGAAATGTTCCCCAGCTGCCAAAACGCGTTCGCGTCATAGAGCAGAGGACAGATTCGCGTTACCAGACGTTTTAGTGCAGCGACGCGCTCTGGAAACTCTATCTCAACGTCTTCATTCGAGGACTATTTCCATGACTCGTGATGCGGCGGAAAAGTCTTCTCGGACTTTCCACGCAGCCCCGATTCGTTTCCACGTGCCTTCTCGCTCGCCTCTCTCGAGTATGAGCATAGTCGACATCCCAAGCTCAAATGCCCACATTTCGATCTGGCTTGAGACTGCTCTCCTTGCGTATTTGCGGAAGTCAAGCTGTGCAACGACCTCTCTCTTTCGACCCTCGTAGACCAGGACACGACCTGTCTCCGTATGGACAGCATGTACGTTCTGCTCAGGATTGGCTGCAAAGCTGAATTTCTCCTCGCCATCCACGACTCTGCTCACGGAGGACCACTCGACATGTCGAGACGACGGATCCCAGAATGGTCGCATGCGACCTCGCAGCCGGATTGTCTTCACTTCCTGGCCATGTTTGATGGCTTGATCTGCACCACCTTTAGAATGCTCGGCTCCGGTTGCAAGCCTCGAGAAATCGGGAGACGTCCCGGATCTGGCATTCGTCTCAATCACAGTCTCCAATGGAAGCGTAGCCCATGACCACGAAGGCCAGTCTTGATTTTGATTTCCGTCCACTGTCCGGTCTACTCGCCATGCAAGGCCTTCTGCGAGATGCTTCGACCAGAGTCCAGCTAGATACTCATCACCCGGACTTGCGCTCAAATACTTCGCAGCTAAGCCTGAGAGGGCAGTCAGCCGGTCTGACAGATTGCTCATGCTGCGCAATGCGAAAGACTTAACGATATCTGCCCAGAACGTGTGTAGATCTCTTTTGCCAGCGTAACACGCTAGAAGGAACTCCTGCGCCAATGGCATCTGCGCGTCGCGATCGGAACTCGCATATATCGGACGATGAGTCGAGGACTTTGCATTGTTGCCATATACGGGCCTCATCTCCATTTCGTGGCTCTGCGCGCATGACCAGTGTACCCTGCTGCTAGAGATGTACAACATGCGAGGGCTCAGCCGCTCTTCTTGCAGTGTCCATGCTCGATCCGCAAGTGGCGAGCGCAACCGAAGCTCGTTCAAAGACATGTCTGGTGTTGTAAGCCATTGTCCACCAAGCCGGCACGGCTCAGTCGGCAATGACCACGCGGCTCGACTATCGATCAACTGAGCAGTCGCCCGAGTCGTAGCGCAAGAACAAAGTGTGAAGAGCGCGTTCGAGTACACCTTGTGCATTGTCGCAACGCCAGTCGGGTCGTCCTGAACGATGCATAGGGTGTCAATCCAGGCAAAGCGCAGCCCCATCGCATGGATAATGTGTATCGCGTCGCGAACAGTCGCTGGAAGCTCCGAGATTGAGAATTTGTCCTTTCGGCGCGCGAGATTTGCCTTCACGGTCTTGCCTCGCTCCACCTCATCCTGTTCAGGCTTCGACAAGTTCTGCACGTTGCCCCAGCAGTAGCTCAGTGCCACATATTCGCCTTCCTGTTTCTCGCAGAGCCGTATGTCGGACTCCGATAATATCTCGACGACCAAGTCAGGCATCTCGTTGCTAAACTTCAAGTTGTCGCATTGGCCAACGTGGCTTTTCAGGCAGGTATTCAGCCATTGTTTTGCCTGCTCGATGACGGCCGGATTGGAGGCGTCGCGGCCCAGAGCGAGGTGCTCGATGTCGTTACGGACGTTACAGTTGACCACTCCCTTTAACGCTCCGTGGCCACCAATCTCCACTGTCAAGTTCGCGTTCGAATTCCTGCTGTCCTGTCCACGCTCCTGCCAGCGCACGACTACCTGACCAGGTGTATGTTGCAGGTCCTTTACTTGATCAAAAGTGACTTGTTCGAGAACGAGGGCTTGCCGAAAGACCCTACAAATTTGACATCTTTGCGCGCATCTATCGAGCTCGTCGAAGCTATTATGGAGCAGGACATTCGACACAATGTTCACGCCGTTCATGCCACGCTCGCCATTTCGTCGAATGAGGATCTCGACATTGTTACAGCCAGCACATTGATCGAGATAGTCAGGATTCTTCTCTGTCCTCGTCAGATCCGCTGTAACAGGAGACTTTGGCGTCCTCGGAGACCTGGGAGACTTGGGTGATCTCGAACCAGATCTATGATCGCCATTCTTGTGTCGATGGATATGAAGGAGGGAGAGATGCGTCATCCTTGCAAAATGTGTTCAAGAAAGCGATGCTGGACGCCTTACGCGAGATATCTGCTTGCAATCGCTCAGCCTTGTGCATTTGATGAGAGCACTTATCACAAGTCATCTGATACTTTTCCCAAGGCGATGACGTGATCTATGTGACTGTGCCGTCTTGAGACAGAGAACGATATCTGACCACCATCAAGACGGCGAACAGAAGTCGAACATTTCCCAGACTGAGGACGATCAGGTAGCAGCAAAAGCATAATGACGCTATTGTACAGAGCAGCTTGCTCCTCTGACCAAAGGAGAACCGGGGCAAGATCTACACGAGGGCATGTAACCGAAATGCATCCTCCCCTTGGCTTGCAGCAAGGCTGAATTTGCGTGAAGTCGGGTTGGCTTCGTCAGATTACAATCCATGTCCCGAAGGGAGTTCTTGCTGCTTTTGGCCCCCAATCAATATACGATTGGGCGACGTACAGGCAAGGTCAACGTGTGCAGCATCGGCGATGTTGCCTGTCATCTTTGTCATCTGGCACATTTGCTAAGCATGAGGCTCGAAGTTGACCAATTGCATTCAAGTAGACTCCAAGCCACGACAGTCCTGCATTCTCGTTGATCAACACGAGCCAGCATGTTGGAAATGCTGTCGGACGCCATGTGCCATAAAGGTGCATGCCAATGCTCGGAGCTGCGGACCGTTCCATTTGCACCGACTCCGTACAGAAGATATATGAACAAGCTTTTGGCTGCGCACGCGCGAGCTTCTCCTCATTGCGAATGTTCAGCTTCCTCAAATCCCGTTCTTCGAATCCGAGCAGCTCAATCAAATACACGAAGTTGAATACCATGGCCATCAATCAGAAGTCTCTTTGGCAGTACTCGCATAGCACCTCGATTCTCTCTGCTGTGCTGCTCTTCCTCGCTGGGTTTCTCTGTGTCTTGCTATGGACGAATAATATCGTACACACTCCCACGAGCGCGGGAGATGGTCTCACGCAGGCTTTCACGCAGTTCAGTCCTGCTGTCTCGACCTTCAGTATCACTTATGAAGTGGTAAGATCCATCCAACGAAAACCGCAATTCGGATCAGACTGACTCTGATACAGGCAATCTTCGGCACCGCTTGGAACAGTATCCTCTTCGTGACATTGCTCGTGCTCGAGCGCGACGCACTCCCACTCTCGACCGAGCGTCTGCGCTACGAAGTCGAAAAAGCAGCTTGCATCGTCGCAGTCGTCGGAAATGCCATCTACTCAGTCGCGTGCCTAGCACTAATGGCGACACTGGCGCGACTGGCTGCTGATGCTAGCTCGGATCTGCCAGAGAACCCGACGGATGTTGATCGCGCAGTTGCGTCGAGTGCTGCTGATCGCAGAGCCGGTCAGGGCGTGACTGCTGCTATGGCTGGGATTGCTGCGTGAGTGATGCTTTGCTTTGCATTGGATCAAGATGGGATGCTGACGATGATTAGTGCGACGGCTGCTTGGGCATGTGTGATGGATGTCTTGCACGCGCAGAACAGCCACCACCGGCGTAACATCAAGAGCGTGCCACTGCAGGCTGGAGATGACACTGGGAAGCAAGCTTAGAAGCGCAAAATGTCATGTTGCTTGGGAACCTGATGAGTGCGGAGACAGCAGCAAATCATCGTGATCAATGGGATGTTGTTCATCATGCAAATGCATGGTTCGTTGTGCCAACATCATAACTGACAGCTGGATTTTCTTCCTCTGAAAGCTGAATAGGATTGATGCATTCGAAGATCATCGCGATGTTTTCATTCGCGAGAGATGGAGAGAAGAGGGAGAGATCGTTGCCGCTGATCTGGCTTAGAAAGCAGCGAGGACGTTGACTAAAGCCAAGACGACAAAAATAGATTGGTTCTCGGAGACAACTCCCGAATCGTCTATCATTCAAGACGTGATGTCTCGTCCACATTCTGAATCTCACTGAAACGCGGACATTGATGTAAGCCAGCGTAGCAGTCTCGTCGTACTGGCAATATGAGCATGAAAATCACGCTGTGCTCCATGTTTGGCTCTACAAAGCAGAGGTGGTCTCAGCCTTACACAACTTAAGTCATGCTGCGTTATCACGAGGGGAGCTCAACGGACTAATTTGAACTACCGAGTGGCTTCACTGTGAAGCTTCAATTGCAACTATATTCGAGGCTATATTCATCATGTCGGATCTCTTGAAGTGGCATTCGACTGACACTGCTGTCGCATGGCTACCACAGCCAAGACCGGGCATCCTCGAGCCTCCTTTTGCGGCATAGTGCCTAAGCTCTCCCCACAAATTAGCGTGGCAGGAGGGGCTGGCGCAGCAGATGACGAGGTCATTCGTCCCCAGCCCGCATAGACCGGCAGGGGAGCTCTCTGAACCAGGAACACTACCACGAACCTACAGCAAACCTACTGCACGATCAGTCGACCATTCTCTGTGGAACGACTTCTGTGTATATAACTTTTGCTCATTGAAGCCCTGCGGTAGATCCGTGGATCCATTCACCATCATGGGCGGCAGAGAAAGCATGGACGTCTCTCGCTCGAGTTACCCGAAGCTCGTCGAGAGACCTGTTGGCAAGCAGATCCACAGCATCTACCAAGATCGCCTGCGACAGTTCACAGACAATGGACAATATAAGCAACAAGGCCTCATGGGGTACGTCTGCTATAACCGCCAATCGGATATACCGTACTGACACAACACAGCAAGCTATACGAAGGCAGAGCATCCGGATCACCAGACGTGAAGCTCAGCGTATACTCGCCACCAGATCTATCGCGCCCTACATTCAAAGATGCCACGAGCCACGAGTTCAAACCTGCGCAGAAGGGACAGAGCTTCGGTCCTAGTTGGAGCACGCATTGGTTCAAAGTCGAGCTTACAGTGCCGAAAGAGCTGGCAGACAAGGACCACCTTGAATTCCACTGGGACACAGGCGCAGAGGGCCTCATCTGGCTAGAGGATGGCACAGTGGTGCATGGTCTCACTGGTGGAGGCGAGCGTACAGAGTGGATCCTGCCCAAGTCATTCAGAGATGGCAAGAGTCACATCTTTTACGTCGAGATGGCATGTAACCACATGTTCGGCAACGCGAACGGAGACACAATTCAACCGCCACCACCCGACCGATACTATCAATTGAGCCTCGCAGACATCGTCGCAGTCAACCTCGATGCGCGCAACCTGTATATTGATTTCTGGATCATTGGCGATGCGGCAAGAGAATTCCCTGGTGACAGCTGGGAGAGCCATGAAGCGCTGCAGATCTGCAACGAGATCATGGACGCTTTCATCGAGGGCAAGGGAAGCAAAGAGAGCATCAAGAAGGGACGAGAGATTGCACGCAAGTACATTGGCAATGTGGATTCGGAAAAGGTCTATGACTCCGGCAAGCCAGCGATCGTCCAGGCTGTTGGACACTGCCACATCGATACTTGCTGGCTGTGGCCATGGGCAGAGACGAAGCGCAAGGTTGCGCGGTCGTGGTCGAATCAATGTGACTTGATGGACAGGTACCCAGAACTCACATTCACATGCTCGCAGGCGCAGCAGTACAAGTGGCTGGAGATGTACTATCCCGATCTGTTTGATCGCGTCAAAGAGAAGGTCAAGAAGGGCACCTTTCAACCCATCGGCGGTAGCTGGGTCGAGCACGATACGAATATGCCAAGTGGTGAAGCATTGGTCAGGCAGTTCCTGTACGGACAACGATTCTTTGAAAGCCACTTCGGCAAGCGATGCACGACCTTCTGGCTCCCCGACACATTTGGCTATTCGAGCCAGCTGCCTCAGATTTGCCGCCTGGCTGGCATGACGCGGTTCTTCACGCAAAAGCTGAGCTGGAACAACATCAACAATTTCCCGCATACTACATTTAATTGGGTCAGCTTGGACGGCAGCCAGGTGATGTGCCATATGGCGCCGAGCGAGACCTACACCGCATCTGCGCACTTTGGCGATGTTAAGCGCAGTGTCACGCAGCATAAGAGCTTGGATCAAGATAACACATCACTACTTGTCTTCGGCAAGGGTGACGGGGGAGGAGGCCCAACATGGGAGCACATCGAGAAGTTGCGACGCTGTCGTGGTCTGTCTGACAAGACTGGCCTTCTCCCTCGTGTCAACATGGGCGGCTCTGTCGACAAGTTCTTCGCCGACCTAGAGAAGAAAGCCGAGAATGGCACTGATTTCGTGACCTGGTACGGCGAGCTGTACTTTGAGCTACATCGCGGCACCTACACCACACAGGCGAACAATAAGCGCAACAACCGATCCAGCGAGTTCATGATGCGCGATCTCGAGTTCCTTGCCACACTAGCAAGCTTGAAGGGCGATATCGAGGGCAGCAAGGGTATGAGCAAGTACAAGTACCCGAAAAAGGAGATCGACTTCATGTGGGAGGGCATTCTGTTATGTCAATTCCATGACTGTCTGCCAGGAAGCTCGATCGAGATGTGCTACGATGACTCAGACGCACTTTATGCTGAGATTTTCAAGACCGGCGAGAAGGTCTTAGCCGACGCCTTACATGAGCTCGGATTTGACAAGGACGACAAGAGCGGACATCCACTCGCGGTGAACACCCTGCCATGGAATCGCGACGAGTTGGTGCAATTGCCCATCAAGTCTGAGAAGCCGCACTATGCCATCGCGTCAGCATCTCACTCCGGTATTGGTGAGCTGACACCTCTGTCTGCCGCAAGCGCAAAGCCGGCATCCATCCGCGAGATCAACAAGGGCCAGTATGAGCTCAGCAACAGCCGCTTCAACGTAGAGGTCACGAATGGCGTGATCACCTCGTTATGGGATAAGCTTGCAGGTCGCGAGGTCATTGCCAAGGGCGGCAAAGGCAATCAGCTCGTCATCTTCGATGATAAGCCGCTGTACTGGCAGGCTTGGGATGTGGAAGTCTATCACCTCAACTCGAGACAGGAGCTGAGCGCGAGTACATCGAGGATTGTTGAACAAGGACCACATCGTGTCAGTGTTGAGACGGAGACCAAGATTAGCGATGAGAGTTGGATTAAAGTCACCATCTCTTTGTCGGCGGTGTCGGACGATGCAAGTGCATCTGTGGAGTTTGATGCTGAGGTCGAGTGGAGGGAAACGATGAAGTTCTTGAAGGTGGAGTTCCCGGTTGACGTATGGAACACTGAGGCCAGCTACGAGACACAATTCGGCATCGTCAAGCGACCGACGCATTATAACACAAGCGTAAGTCTCTCCGTCTCTTGAACCATCCAAGATCAAGGATGCTAACATGCACCAGTGGGACATGGCCAAGTTCGAAGTATGCTGCCACAAGTTCGCCGACCTCAGCGAGAACGGCTACGGCGTCTCCATCCTCAACGACTCCAAGTACGGCTTCGCGACATGCGGCAACCTCATGCGCCTCTCCCTGCTCCGTGCGCCTAAGGCGCCAGACGCGCACGCAGACATGGGACGTCATCACATCAAGTACGCCATCTTCCCGCACACAGGACCACTAGATCACCGCACCGTGCGTGCCGGCTACTCCCTGAACAACCCCATGAAGCTGCACCATCACTCGAACCCCGCAGCTGCGAACTCGATCCTCAGCTCGTTCAGGCTGGATGGGAATCCGTCTATCGTGCTCGATACGGTGAAGCGTGGCGAGAACGACGAGGATGTGTGGTATGACGGGACGTATGCTGGGATTCCGAAGGAGAAGGGTAAGAGCGTTATTCTGCGCATGTTCGACAGTTTGGGTGGCAAGTCGAGGGCGACGTTGACTTGGGGTGATTTGCCGGTTAAGAAGGTAAGGAAGGTCAACGTGCTGGAGGATGAGGTTGAGGATGAGGAGGAGCTGGTTATGCTGCGCGGTTACAAGGGTGTGGAGATTGAGTTGAGGGCGTTTGAGGTGGGAACGTATAAGTTGTTCTTGTAGGTACGAGACTGGACGTATTGATTGATCAGAAGTCTAGCATTTACGACGGACAATGAAATGGCATGGACCATGATTGAAGAAATACCTGCGCGAGGACAACATGCGCCTTTCAATATGCACCGCTTGGCTGGTTACTAAGGAGCAGCGGACCTGCGACCACACTGTCCAAAGTCGGAGCACCAGGCTCATCCGCGATTACGAAGATGAGCAGTCCCTTTCCCGGCTCGATCTCACTCGGGATCGTGCTGGTGTTCGTAGACATGTCAAAGGGAACAGTGAAATTGCTCAATGCATGGAACACCACCGTGTAGTACTCCTTGCCCTCCTCAAAGGCCGGCGCGGGATCCATTCCGAACTCGAAAGTGATGTTGGAGCCGGGTTGCGTCTGCGTTGACGATGCGTTGGATGTGACGTGGCTCAGCGACGGCAGATCTTGGTTTGGGAACGGGTAGGAAGGATTTTCCTCGGGGCAAGAGCCTGGGACGATGAACATGTTTGTGGTTTGCAGGATCTGGTTCGCGTAGGGGAAGATTGTGTCCGAGGGGCCGGCGAAGGGGTCCGTCTTCCACACATCGATCAGCGCCCAGGTATTGTGTCTGCTCTCCGTCTCCGCGATCGCCACGAGCGCCGACTTTGAGACATTCAGTGAAGCATCGAGGACCAGTCCAGTGAGGAAGGCCATCGAACCCTGCTCGAGGAGGACTTGCACTTCCAGGTATGACTTTGGGTCTTTGAAGGGATACGAATAATTGCACAATCCAGGCTTGACACTCGCATTGCTGATCTGGTCCTGAAAAATGCGTGCGTGACCGGCTTCATTGTCTCGAATCTCGGCGATGCGGTCCCAAGTGTTGTTGGGGTAGCCGGCCTTGATAAAGTCCTCTGGGGTAAAAGTCTCAACGCCTTGCTGATAGAAGGAGTAGATAGCCCATTCAGCGGCGAGGAGGTTTTGGAAGAGGAGGTCGTCTGGACCGGGAGGACCGCTCGTCGTGTTCATCGTAGCTTGTGTAGAGACATTTGCTGGGTATGGAGGTTCCTTGCCGCGGTACGTGCTGTAGTAGGACGAGCCTCCTGGGATCAAATCTTGAGATGGATCAGGAGCGGTTGAAGCTGTGGGAGCGGCGATGCTCCTTGTAAGCAGGCTCGCGTAGAGAAAGAGCTTGGGTTTTGGCATCTTGATCGAAGGTCCACGCGTGAAATGAGCAATTTCTTGGGTCTGTCATTTTGCTGCAGCATCGACCAATTACTTATATTCTGTCCAGGCCTTCAGCCTCGCTACTCGGAAGCCTAGATGTCAGCAAAGCCACGCAGCTCAATGACGCAGCTGAGTATGAGATCTCGGTGTTCAGCGTGCCGACCGAGGGCGAACAAGCACCAAGATGCATTTCTTATCGACATGTGGAAATCCACGACCGCCAGTTGAGACGGATTTCGCGAACACGGCCCGAATAGCTAAGACTGCTAAGCCTTTTGCTAGCGTCGAGGAAAGTACCACTCTGGGATTAGTGTTCAAGCTACGCCTTATTCGAGCTGGCTTATGTCCGCGATCATGACCAATTTGGCAATGTCCTCGACTGGAATTTTCCTCGCGATTCACAATCGACGCAGGAGTTGCTGAATTTGAGACCATGTAGAATCGAGCAACTTGCTACTTCTGTCAGAGCAGCAGAAAACAAAATGTATAAAGTTATGAATACTCTGTGCTTCAGAAATGGCATTCATCTGAACAACTTGCTATCATGGGACTCATTAGGGACGCTCTTGGATCTGCTCTAGGCGCCAATGAAGTCAAGAATGGCTTCAATGGACCTCAGCTTCCATTTGTAAATCGCAATTACAGCAGTCGAAGCACTCGAAGCACTCGAAGCACTCGAAGCAGCAAAAGTGCCTCTCCTCCGGCATTACCTCCTCGATTGCGATCACCTTCGATTCATGCGCCTCCACATCAAGCATTCTATGATGAAGGCCATTTACTCCCACCCGAAGAGCCTGCTTACCGCATGAGGCAGACTCTGAGGCCCTCGCCTCCACCTTCTTACGATAAACAGTCCTATGCCAACGCTTCTCAATCTGACATGCACCACATCACGCGACAGGACCATATCACTCCTCAAGATAGCTTGCAGACACGAGCATATCGCCCTTTGATCCTGCCCCAGATTGCTTATGGAGAGGGGCAGCCTTTCCTGCGAGGCTATAGCATCGAGCTTGAGCAGTACGGCATTTCCAGTGACAAGTTTCTAGAGATCCTCGATGCGATCAATGTCGCGATCATACCCAACCCAGAGGTGCAGATCTTTCAGAAGGGAGCAAATATAGCGGGATGGTTCATGTTAGTATTCCCATGCATTGCGGCCTGTCTTCTTGACCACTGACATTTCCTTGCAGTCCAGGTTCTGCCTCCCTGGGTCTGATGGCAGGACAATTCGGAGTCGGCATTGCCAATGCTTTCGGTCACTCATCAATGATCAACCGAGTGTTGAGTAAAGCTAACCTCGAAGTGTTCCTCCCAGAAGGTCTGGAGATCTGGTGAGCTCTTCGGTATCTTGTTTGCGTGTCTTGACTGATCCGCTTTAGCATCGGCAAGACGAAGGACGTCGACGCTGAAGTCGGAAGTCCTGCAATGTCCGCACGGCCCGGCGATGCAACGAACAGCTCAGCAGAGGACAAAATAGCAGCATACGGCAATAGTGTGGCAAGAGTATCGGAAGCCCTGCCTCCTCTCGAGAAGACAGGGCGTACAGATCCCATCGCTGCAGTCGGCAAGTTCGTCGGTCGGAGCGATGAGCAGCGGAAGCTCAGACGAGCCGAGAAAAGAATGTCGAGAGGCAAGAGTGAGAGGATGAACAATTTGGAAGGTGGTATGCAATGGGTATGTGCATGGCGTATTGACTAGTTGCACAACTTGCTGACTGACTATTTCCTAGCTCATGGTTAGACAAGCTTCGCCTGCTGCGAGAGCCCACTGGCAACAGATCCAAGAGGCAGCAGCAGCAGAGGATGAGTCCGCGAGACAGCCGAGCCAGGGGGAGAGATAGTTTTCTGGGGCCATGCAGAAATAGCTTACGCAATCACGGATTATCGTGAGGATGTCGATCAAGCTGTCTATGGTACCCAAACCATTCCTCATGAGTGCAATGCTCAGTCCAGTGGGCCCGATTGCTGTGCATGGAGGCTCATCTCACAGGGTCCGGGGATGACGCACTAAAAGGCCCGAAGTCCCGGAGATACAGATAATGCTTAACAGTCAACAAGAAGGCTTGATCAATTGCTCGTGCCGAGATCTGACTTCATCTTCATGAGTAGAACTCAGAAATAATGATGACTGCGACTCAACATGTTTCCAAAGCGTGCGGTCGATGTCGTACGAGGCGCATGAAGGCAAGCGAAGTGCTGAATGCTATCGCTCACGAACTAACCCCGCACAGTGCAACAAGCAACGTCCTGAATGCGGACAATGCCAATCCGCGAAAGTACCTTGTACCGGCTACCATCATGTCGACAGCTTCTCGCCGTTCGTCAACGAGACCTATAGCGTTATGCGGAAATGTGCCAAATCAAGATCGCGACTCCAAAGTTCGGCCACGGATTCGCAGCTATCGAGATCAGATGCTGGCGGCAAGGTTATGCTGCATCCTATGGACTCGAGTGTACAGCCCCCGATGGTGGATGTCGCTCGCCACTTCTTCCTCGGTCGTCTGCTGGATGATTCGCAATTCTATTACGTTGCCGACCTGTGTACTGATGGTCCGACAAATGATAGCCAAGACAGCATGTTCGACCAAGCTGTCGAAAGTCTGGCACTGGCTTCATTCTCGAATGACAAGAACGATCCAGCAGTCTTGCATCGCGCTTACACATCGTACGCACAGAGCTTGTCGAAGCTGCGATCGAGCCTGCAAGATGAAAGCTCAGAGAGAGTCCTCGCATCGGTCTTATTGCTTTCGCAATTTGAATCTCTTCTGCCGTGCAGCGATGAAGCCACAATTCACCGATGCTGGTCACACCACACAATGGGTGCATATGCGATACTCAGACAACACAAGGACCAATTCGACTTCACCTCATCCTTGGAACGCTGGCTTGCCATCCAAACATTGCACGGTGTGAATCTGCTCTACATTGACATGTCGAAAGACAAGCCCCAACACGTACTGGATATGACTTCCAAGCTCTTGCAGGATTGCGACGACAATGAACACAGGGACAAGCTTCGACTTCGGTTGCATGCTTCGACAGATTCGGTCAACGAGTTGCATCAGATGATGAAGTCCGAAACAGAGGTCGATCCCGTACTCGGTCTTCAGAAAACGCTACGTGTGGAAAGGGCAGTCGTGGCCATACAAGCTGATATTGGAAGCGTAGTCGCATTCAAAACGTTCACCAAGGATGACCTGAATTGTCGCCGCGGCTTCGAGCATGCAACTCTGTATCGTGGCGGCTACCACGTCTACAGAACAATGCATGATCTGCGCCTGTGGAACAATGTCAGGATGCTCAGGCTCACAATCCTGGAGATCCGGCACAATCTTCTTGAACGACTGCAGAAGTCCAGGTCCTGCGAAGAAGTCTGCCATCGCGCTGACACGATTCGAAACTCAGACTTCAATGTCCGAGGGACAGAGTGCTCGCCTTTTCTGCAGATATGGAACGATACTCGGAGTACTATAATCGAATTCGTGGACGAGGTATGCGCTTCGGCAGTGCGACCGCTTCGACCTGGCTCGTCCGATTGTACCACAGCTGCTGCCTCCCAACTTGTGTGGCCACTTTACATTTGTGCCAGAATGGCTCCAGACCGATGTCTCGACTATGTGAAAGGCCGGCTCGAATGGATTGGCCGAAGCCTGAAGGTACATAGCGCGACTCTTGCAGTGAGCAAGTTGACCACGCCGATGTACCAGGATGACTACTTGCATGTTTGTCATACTTTTTGAATGACCATGCAGTGCCGATGGTGGACAACACTTGTCAAAGGCCTGGCCACCACAGCAGCGAAGCAAAACGGCAGAGTCCAGTGACGCGCTCCTTAGAACGTCTATTGCCAATTCCGCTGCCACGCTCTTGTGCGCGGTTGCACGATCGGGATTGAGGGTCGAAGGCATGCGATGCGTATTCTTAGTCGGAGGCCCTCGTCCAAGGTGACGCTACTATCAGAGGGCGGTTGCGATTTCAACGAGTGTCGAGCATTGGCATGGCTAAATCATTGAAAGGCTTCAATGGCATGAGATCCGCCGCTGAAGTTCCGATGTAGAATTGTAGATGGCATTTGGTGGTGCCAGCGAGGCCAATGTTAAGAGTGTGCATAGAAGCAGTTCAAAACGCTCAATGCTTCAACTCGTCTGTGATGCAATGCAGGCCTATGCTCTGAGGCGCATACAGCATAAATATGAGACAATTGGAGCGCTGTTCTGAGAATGTCGCATCGAGAGGCAGTCATGAATTTTCGTGATAGGAAAAATCGATCGATTCAGCTTGCGAGCCATGTAAGACCCGCTTTTCCCATCAGCATGACAACGTCTCCAAGTTTTGCCACGAAGGCGATCATCAACCTCACTTCAGCACACTCGCGTTCGAATCCGTTCAACGGCTTCGCAGCACGACTCATCTGTATCCTTTTCTCGACATGGATCAGGCGCATACGTACCGCACTATCCCATAACACATATCTGCCACTTCGCTCCATATTTCTCCTGATCTTCCTGCCTCAAAATGCTTGTCGGACCAGCAGCACCACAGACTCTCTCGAGCACTCCGTTCGGCTCGCCGTTTGCGTCCAGTTCATCTCTGACCAATAGATGGCCCCACATCGGAAGCTGGTTATTGTTCATGAAGAGCAGTTTGTAGATGCCATCAGGTATCACCTCACGATACTCCTTAGGATTGTATGACTTTCCAAATGGTGGTATGTGTCCAACATAAGCGCCTTGCTCTTTGTCTACAGGGAGCTTGAATGGCTGCTCAACCTTTCCGCAACATGGACATGGTTCATCGTCATCACCATGATGTTCGATGGAGGCATTTGACTCGTCGTGATCTGATGGCGGCTTATCGTGCACCACATACAGACAGCGCTTATAGGATTCACCACGATTCGACCACAGACTCTCGCCTCGCGTCCTCTTCGTCCCGCCTATAACAACGCCCGACATCAACGCGTTGAAATGATCCCATTCTGTTCGGAGCACAACCGTTGATACAAAGGTTGCGAAGATGATGTGAAAATTTGGGCGCAAGATGAGGAAGGCAGGATGGGCCCTGACCTTCTCCCAGTCGATGTTTTGGGGATATATGGGGATCGCTAGCTCCGACGCCTTCCCTTTTCCCTTGTCTTTGTACACACGCTTGTTCTTGTTTCGTAGCCCTGGACCTGTGATGGTAAGGCTGGACAGAATGCGCAAGGTAGCATCGCGATCACGAGGCTCTTCGTTGCGAGCTTCGTCATCGGGACTGTCCAAAGGATCAGAATCTGAGCTTTGACTTGTCTGCCTTTCATCCTCCCGAACCTCCGAGTGATGAAAGGTTGTCGGATCCCATATTCCTTCACCTGCTCGGGTGTAGCCTGGCTTGAAATTCCATCCACCTGACGGATTGAGGCAACTGATAACAACCTCTGCAGCGTACTTGAGAAGAACAAAACACCTGACACCATCACATGGCACAAGATCCCTCACGGCGTCCCAGCTGTTCCCTCGGGCATCATTCGCGATCTCGATTTGGCCGCCCCATGCTAGCCAGGACCATATTGGAAACCGCCTAGGCTGTTTCTGCACTCGAGCGAAGCGTCGAGGTAGCACGTTGGTGATGTTGAAGAGCAGGTCATTCCCGAAATGGTCATGTCGTAGGCCGTGGAAGAACAGCATGTTGTCTCTCTCTGAGAGAAACTCCAGAATACCTTGGAACGCACTCTGGATGTCCTTGTGCGAAGTCAGCTGGCGCTCGGTATATTCTCGCACCAGTCGCGGATACGACTCTTGGTCAGCGTTTACTTGATACTCCTCTTCTTCTTCGTCTGGGCTAACGATATCGTGTGCATGTCGGTCGAATGCGTCCGTCCAGATATCCATTGGTGTGACGTTCTTCACGGATCGAAGACCTTGGAACTCGAGCTCGGTTGACTCCCAACAGGTTTGTTCTTCCCACACCGCGCATGAGCACTCCCAATATACCTGCCTCTTATGGAAGATCAATAATCTGTGAGACAGCATGCCCTCCTGGTATGTCCAGCCTCGTGTTATCCATTTCGACTCACATGCCTTGAGGTAGTCCTCTGCCAGTCCAATGGCCTGACTTGTGCCGTACAGAGAAGGCGAATCTCGTACCACAATCCGAGCACCCTCCACATCAAGCTCCAGCTCTTCGGGCCGGTCTCTTGTGTCAGGCTCCACGCCGGCCAAATCCTCATCAGCATTTTCAGCCCCAGCTGCGACGATGGTCAACAGCGCACCTCCGTAAATGTCGTGCATTCGCGGGATCTGTTCCCTCTTATCCCAGGCGTCGTCTTGAACGATGCACAAGGCGTCAATCCAAAGATAGCGCTCCCCGAGTTTGCGCACAAGATCGTATGCATCTCGTATCGTTGATGGAAGATTGACATTCTCGATGGCGAAATAACCAGGTGCCATCATTTCCTCGAGGTTGTCTATCAAAAGACAGTGTTGCTCGACTTGGCCCCAGACGTACGATAGCGCTACATATCGCGGGACTCGTTCTTCAAGATCTTCAGCGTAGATCAAGCATTCTTGCTCCACATCAATCAGTCGTAACACAAGTTCGCTGAAGTCGCTCGTGGAAGATGGGTGCTCGTGCTCGTCCTCGCAAAGCTTGAGCCAACGCTTGAAAAGCTGGAAATTGCAGGTAGTTCCACAACCTCGAGCGAGGCCGAAATACTGATCATCGAACTCGACATTGTCGTCAGATCTTTCGTGGCAGACGCTTGGTGTACGTTTGGCTTGAATGATCAGCGGAGTCTGACAGATCCAGTTATATCCCTTTGGATCGTCAAGCTTGAGACCATAAATGAAGACCATCTGCATGACATTGATCTCAGACTCCGGATCCCTCGTCTTGCGTTGTGTCTTGAAATCGATCAGCTTGAGAATGCAGCGACTCTTCGTCATGAAGCAGCTTGTGACCAGAGTGTCGTCACGCATAGACTTCCAGAATCTCTTGCACAACGTACACTCCTTGCGGCGAGAACGCACATCCCAGATGGTCCCCAAATAGTAATGTTGTCCAGGACGATAATTCCAGTTGCCTTGAGCTTGCTTCTTGAGATCGATGCGGTCGTTTTCCGTGAAGTGTGAGTTGCCGCTCCATGTCGCGATGGAGGATTCAAGATCGGTATTGCTTTCATCGCTTTTGACTGACTCTTGGGAATTCGGCTGGCTAGTAGCTTCGCCGCGAGCTTCGATTCCATCTTCCAATCCTCTGCCCGACTCGACTTCATCTTCGCTGTCCGAATCAGCTGCACCTATCGCAGCGCCAGAGAAGAGTTTAATTGTCTGACGCACAGAACGCGACCGCTCTGACACGTTGGCACCCTCTGAGTTAATATTCGCTTCTGTCTCATCTGGCTCTTCATCTTCAGAGTCCTCTGATTCGCTCAGGTCCGCGTAATATGCTGTCCTGATCTGCGGCAAAAAATCCTCAGGTGCTCCGTCACGCACCGTCTTGCCAGCGTACCATTCTTGTGCCAGATTTTGAGAACACGGTTTCGTCAACTCCGGGCGGTAAATTGTGTTGTAATCCCACGTCTCCTTGCTGCTCTCACGTGGTGTCAAGATGGCCGCGAAGTTGACCTGTCGGCAGAACCGGCATAGTTGGTCCATGGGGACCTCTTGTTAGATATTGTACTGACGTTCATCCCATTGTGCGGAGGAGTTTGTGGTTCGTGGTCTCGATACGTTCATTGTTCGTCCTCGTATTGCACATGGATTCCCCGCCCCCACACGGGAGTTTCCGTGAAACGGTGGGAGAGCCCATGCAACAATTTTGACCTGGGAGCTTCATGACCAGGAGGATAAGTCGATTTCATTTCTTTGATAAAGTGCCAGCTCGGGAAGTCTACCACGATGTAACTCCATCGCTTGAACAAACCTGTGCCTTCCATGCTTTCGGAAATATGCTACAAACTTCTCCTCAGACAGTCCCCTCCTTCTGGTTCCTCCGCCTATGCGCCTTCAACGCATCCATCGTCTCGCCTGGCACCAGAAAGCGCTTCAGTCCAAACCATGGCGTGTTGACCGGACTCGGTCCTGTGTACACCATGATGTCGTAAAGCAATCTATGCGTATATAGTCAGTTAGAAGCTCGTAGATCAACCAGGCATCTAGTCCTATAAGCACTTACGCGCCAAAGAAGCACCCACAGAACGGTGCCACCATCGGTATCCAAAAGTAATAGCCGCCCGCGCTCCAGACCTCATGCCCGTATCCAACGATGTAGCTGAAGAGTCTAGGACCAAAGTCTCGAGCCAGATTAATGGCGTAACCAGTTTCCCATCCGAAGCACGCTCCAAGGCCAAAGATGAGGAAGAACAGGGCGAGAGGGAACCAATTTCCCCCGCCTTTCGAGACACCGTTATTTGTGTCATCCTTCAGAGCCAGGATCACAAGCATAAGGATAGCGCTGGCGATGAACTCGGAGAAGAACATGCTCGCTTTCGTCATGAAGGCGGCGGGGTACGTGCAGAAGATGCCCGCGGTGGCATTCGCGGCCGGTGGCACTGTGCGGATACCGTGACCTTCGTAGGCATTGATGGCGTTGATGTAGTTGCCGTAAACGATGCCTGCGGCCACGAAACCACCGAGGAATTGCGCAATGAAATACACGGGGAAGCGCCGCCATGGGAGCCCGCGGAAGTAGCAGTTTGTGAAGGTGATGGCTGGGTTCAGGTAGGCACCCGAATCGCCGGCAACGTAGATACCTAGCATCTGCACGATATCGTCAGTATTGCAAAACCATGGATGGAGCTCATTCTCGAGGATCGTACCACACCGAGACCCCAGCCCCACGAAATCGACTGGTAGTTGCCAAATCCATCTCCTCCGGGCGCAGACGTATTCCCCGTACTCAACAGCACCTGCGCCACACTCCCATTACCAAACAACACCAGTATCATCGTCCCCAAGAACTCAGAAAACGGCTCCCTTAGCACAAGCCTGATGCGACTCCACAGCAGATCCTGATGCGGCGCCGTATCATGCGTCTCGTCAATCGGCGCCATCGGATGCAGCCCCAGCGCCGTTCTGAAACCCGTCATCCTGCGCGATGTCTTCGTCGAGTGTAAACGCTCTGGCACTGCAGTCGGCCCATTGGAGGAGCCATCTGTATGCGCTGTGGGAAGCGTATTGAGATGACCTGATTGGTTCCAATCTTCATCAGGGCGCTCCTTGTTGAAGACTTCCGTGGTGCCCATTTGCGGCCATTCTCCCACATTTTGAGGCAGGTTCTCTTGGAACTGGTTGTGCGTTGGCGGCGGGTCGTGCGCTGGCATATTGACCGTATTATAGGGTGACTAGGTAGATCGCGTGATATCGAGTTGAAAGATCCTAGCTCTTCCAGATCTAAGCAGCGAGACTGAGTATAGCTCTACCAGCTGTCCTTGAGCCTCATTCAAGGCCCTATGCGCAACGAAAATGAGAATTAAATGAAGAGCAATGGGAAGAGGAGCTCTCGAGCTGCTCCGCACGCTGCTTATACGACGTTGCAGCAACACGGCCTGTCGAGCGAAGGGAAAACTTAAGCTGCCGTTATACACACTATGACGTTTTCCCAGAGCGGCCATGGTTCCATTTGTGGACTGCACGCGGTGCGGAGGTGGCTGACCCATCGCGAGCCTCGAAGCGAGAGCTCGTCAAAGACTCCAATAGCAGTTTTATCCACGATGCAGAGCTCCGTGGTGTTGAGTTTCGCGCAAAGACCGAACGCTCACAGAACAGGATCTCGTACTGCTCATCAACGGCCCGTTTTCTCCTGTTTGAGAGCGAGCGACGCGTGCGAGAAGCAGGATGAGAGCGCTCCGTGGCTGTTCCGGATCGGCGTCAGCCAAGCACGTCTGACATGATAGCTCTGCTGTACTTGCCTCAGAGGAGTTAGTCTGCTTCGGCAAATGCACGGAGTGCTACCCGATGATGTGGGTCTTCTCGAGAGCTTCATTTCGTTCGCGAGACGCGAGCTTGTGCGCGTTTGCCTCCATCATCTTCGACGGAAGCCTTGTTTTCCCATTGGGACATTGACCGTCACAAAACGTGACAGACAAGCCAATGCTGAGGCTTGCTTGAAGCCATGAATTCTAAAAAGCCGAGCCTTGAGGATGTCACCCGCTCTTCGTGGTTCAACCAGGACAATATCGACCACGATTTGCCATGCCATGATGACATTTCGGCCGAATCTCTTTGCTCTCAGCTAGGTTGGGAAGCACATCGGCATCGAATAAAGATGAGAAAATGGACTGGACGACAGAATTACCTTCCAGCTGCGCGACACGAGAAAGTCGCTCCTACCTTGCTAGCCCTACAAGCGTGAGGAAAACAATTAGGACTTCATGTTGATCCGTTCTGCTTCTGGATTGAAGAAGCTAAACCAGTTATCCACATTGCACATTCTTTGACACATTCTCAGTCAGTATCCGAGCTGCGAGCTATCGCCATATCCAACCGCAGTCATTTCTCTTCTCACTCAATAAGCAGCATGCTTCGTGGCTCTTACCATTCGAATACCAGCTCACGCAGCTGGCTGACACGGTCATTGCTCTGGTCAAGAGGCGTGCGAACCCCGAGCATTCTGACTCACGGGGCATACTCAGGATGCTATCGTTCCGATTACAAAGCTGAGGTCATGGAAGCGATCCAAGACTTCCATCGCAGATGGGAGGATATCATGCAAACCACGAACACGAAGGTTGACCATATCCGGAGCGCTGTCGAGCATTTCCCGCTGCTGGTCTTCCCATACGCTCGCCGAGACCGCATAGGACTTGTCACAGAGTTTATGTTGTTCACTTCTTTAGATCTGGGTTAGTGAATCGCGATGTTCAAATTGACTATGAGATGTAAGGCTAATTCGTTTGCCATAGGTCTGGAATACGACGCTGTCTGCACTGTGATTGATGATGCTCTGAATCCTGCTAATGTATCACAAGCTACTCTGCTTTTGGGGATTCGTTAGCACAGAAGTCGGTTCTGGGAAAGTCCCATCGATAGATGAAGTCAAGAAACTCCCACACGCAGGCTTGGACAAGTGCTTGAGCTTGCTTCGACCAATCGTCGATGAACAGATGCTGTACTTAAGTAAACCACACGCCACATCGATCTGCCATGCGGTCCTCAAGGCACTGACTGCCGGACGAGAGAAGATTACCGGGTGGGAAAAAACAATCACGAGCTCTACCAGAAACGAATCGATGGTTTCGGGCGCGAGTACGTTTCTTCCCTACTCGATATGCTCCATCAAGTACTCACGATGCCTTCAACAGTTTCTTCGGAAGCCTTATCCTCTTTGTATCGGATCTTTGCAGACCCAATGGCGAGAGGAGGTTCCACATGGACTTAATCCTTAGGACGGTCGTGCTCTTCACGGACTATGTGATTGCACATTCATCTGGGTGGAACGGCGACGATCAGAACGTGATATACCAGCGAGCCAAGAAGTGCAAAGAAGACAACCCACGTGCGTGGACCGACCCTGCTAGGCAATTGAATCGCGTCTCAGATGATGTAATCAAGATGGTCAAGGCAACACTTGTGTACGACGCATCTTCCGAGAGGGCTCGCGAGCCGGGGACCGGACTGAAATGGAGAACACACATTGATGCAACAAATTACTTCTTGCTTGGGTATATCGCGTGGCTGACGAGCCTACCGGGCTTTCAGCCGGTTGATGGTTGGTGGCGACCTATGAAAAAAAACATTAATGAGATGGGGTAGTTTCTTGGTTATTGCTGCAACGAGATCATGTCAATCGCTCCATAGAGTTGCGATGGGCGATCCGAATCACTTGCAATGGCTCGTTTCTTCGCTTATCGTCCTCTGAAAGGGGTTTCAATTACTCATCGAGACATGTGTATCGCACTTTCGCGGCCGTTCGCCTTATATCACTGCCCCATTTCAGCAACATCCTGAGAGGCCTCTGCCACCCTATGTGCTTGCGGACATGCACACAGTGTGCGCTGTACACAGCATACTTCGTGGCCCCAGATTCGCTTTGGATGTCGATCGCCCGTAGTCAAGATGAGAGGCTGCTGAGCCTGATATTGTACACCACGAGGTCGAGAGATATCCGGCGAGTAGGAAGATGGATGGCTTTGCTCATGCAGGGAAAGCACCGTGATGAGACAAAAAGCGAGCTGTGAGGGCGTAGGCACTAGATTGTTTGCATTATTCATACGTGTTATCTTCGAGCCGTCTGCATGATCTTCAAGACTTTGTTGCATCTTTCTTCGTGCAACATCGGCATCGTGATCATGATCGTGATGGCGGAAGCTTGCCGTCAGTGGCTCCGAATTCAGACGCGATGATTGGCTGAAGCTGCGAGGTGGGATCCCTGCAAGTCGCGTCGCCTCTGTCGCTCACACGTCTCGAGCTGCGAGAAAACAACGCCGACTGCTCGAGCATCGCTGCAATTAAGAGACGAGACTCTTTCCTCGAAGAATTGGGTGTCCTCCCAGTTTACTACGTACCTCTTGTTGCGATCTCGTCACCTGACCTAGTCCAATCTCAATGTCCCGTCGCGTCGGCAGCGCGTCTTTCCAGCCTCGACCGTGACCTACCTATCTACCTCCAGATCTCCTCCTCCACCATACGTGGAGAGGGAATAAAGCAAGATGTATCTCCCACGCGCGCTCATCGCGCACCTCTACACGCACCTAACACGGACACACCACGCGCTCTCCCCGCCAGTTCTCCTCCTCGTCTCCCTCGACCCAGACGCCCTCTGCGCGTGCCGCATCCTCACCGCGCTCTTCCGCCGCGACTACATCCCGCACAAGATCCAGCCCGTGAGCGGATATGCCGACTTTTCGCGCGCAGGTGAGGAGCTCGTTCGACCTATGCGTGTGAGTGAGGGCGGCAGCGGAGGCGTGGTTGTGTGTTTGGGTGTGGGAGGGCTGGTGGATGTGGAGGCTTTGCTGGGGTTGGAGGAGGGCGGGATGGGAGGCGTGGATGTGTGGGTTTTTGATGCGAGGAGGCCGTGGAATCTGAGTAATGTGTTTGGGACGCAGAGTGTTGCCGAGGAGGGCGTGGATGGGCAGGCTCTTGTATTACAGACAGAGGGCGTGGTGAAGGGGAGGGTGAGCCAGCAGTACAGACCGGGGAGAGGTGGCATCTTCGTGTTTGATGATGGGGATATTGAGGATGAGCTCAAGGCTGAGGGTGAGGCGTATTGTGCGCTGGCTGAGATGCCTGAGCTGGGTGAGGACGATGATGAGGCCTTGGACGAGTCGGATGACGAGGGTGTTGCTGAGAGTGAGACTGGAGATGACGATGACGATGAGGAGAGGATACCGGACTCTGCACAGCCGGGCCAGAAGAGGAAGTCGTCTTCGCAGGAGGACGAAGACTCGGAAAGCGATGCTGATGAAGGCACGCCTAGAAAAAGACGACGGAGCAATTCGGTGCGTATACAGTGTACGTGCGATCATTTCCTGTTGCTAATGATATACACAGAATTCGTCCATCGACACAACACCAGAGAGACCCGCCAGACGAGGTCTCATGATGACCTCACGCCAGCGCTCAAGCACCTCTCCCGACACGCTCGTCCGCTCAGACTCACCCTCCTCCACCCTTCCAGGCTCCCCGACTACAGCACTGACACGCGCCCCCTCAGCAAAACAACTGCGCAAACGCCTGCTCAAGCTCAGGCGAAAACACGACGCCGTCATATCCGCCTACCAAAACCTAGGCACCTCCTACTCGGAACCCATCTCCAGCCTGATGTACAGTCTCGCCTCGGAACTCGGCCGCGAAGACAACGATCTCCTCTGGCACGCCATAGTCGGGGTGAGTAGTCTCGAGCTCGCAGGCCGGACAACAAATGGCATCGGACTCGCACCCGTGAACACGTCTGGCACGACATCAAGCTGGACGCGCGACCGCGGGGAGCGGATCCGCTCCGTCCTCCGCGACGAAGTACGCCGCCTCAATCCCACAGATCTCAAGGACATCGCGCGCGTCGAGAGCATGGGCGACGCCAACGGCATCATTCAAACGCACGCCCGCAGCCCCAACGACACATCCATCCGCCTCTCCCCTGAACCGCGCCTCCTCCTCGTACGCCACTGGAGTTTATACGACTCCATGCGGCACTCCCCCTTCCTCGGCGCCAAACTGCACATCTGGTCTGAGCCCGGCCGCAAACGGCTGAACAAGTTCCTCGCGAAGATGGGGATTAGTCTGAGTCAGAGTAAGCAGAGTTATACGCACATGGATATGCAGCTGAAGCGGGACTTGCGGGAGAGGTTGCTCAAGTACGCGCCTGTCTATGGGTTGGATGGGCTGGTGCCGCCGCAGGTGAACCGGGGCGTGGGCGGGAAGGAAGGCTGGGGGTTTGTGAGGTGCTGGGGGTGGAAGGCGTGTCTTTCTGCGTTGGATGTGGGGGTGGTGTTGGGCGCGATCCTTGAGGTTGGGGATATGGATGGCACGCTGAAGGCGGCGCTGGATCTGCCTCCCGCGCTTGCGCGTCCGTACAATAACAATGGTGGGAGGGAGACGCCACGGTCGCAGGTGGATGAGCAAGTACTGGGTGATGCGGATGCAGATACGAAGCGCGAAGGAGCGCTCACGACGCGCTTCTGGACCGCCTACGACGCGCTGGCTAATGTATCCCTCCTCACGCAACACATCCCCACAGCAACACACCTCTACGCCGCCATCCTACGCACGGGCGCCGCACTCCTCGAGAAAAAACAGATAAGACACTTACGTGCGTTCCGCATGGCAGTCGTGAAGGAGGGACCAGACGTGGCGCTCTTCACGCATCCGGGCGCCCTCATCAAACTGGCATTGTGGGTCAGCGAAGCCATTACAGAGATGGAGGGGTCCAAGGGGCGGAAGGGTGGGGAGCTGGTTATGGCGGGGCTGGATGAAGGGAGGGGGGTTTATGTTGTTGTTGGCCTCGGCGGCGGGGCGGGCGTAGTCAAGCAGAGGGAGATACAGGCGCGCAAAGCGGAGAAGCGAAAGGAGCGAGAAGCGAAACGCGCAGAACGCAGACTCGCAAGGGAGAACCGCAAACGCCTCCGTCGCGAGCGTGTAGAAGCAAACGGCGAGGAATGGGATAGCGAGGTGGAAGAGGAAGATGAGACGGAGGACGAAGAGAGCGATGAGGAGAGTGAGGCTGAGGAAAGCGATGGGGAAGAGGAGAGCGAGAGGGGCAAGGGCTTGAATAGATTTGGCATTGCGTTTAGTGAGGTGGTTGAGAGTACGGGGGCCAGAGTGAGGCAGGATAGCTTTGAGCATTGTGTTGTAGAGGTGAAGAAGGAGGATTTGGGCGCGTTTTTGGAGGCATTGAGTTTGAAGGCTGTGGTCGGTTGAAGCCTCGAATTCTCTTTTGCATATTGAGTCTCGTGTTCTTGGTCTGCGAGGCATTGTTGGCATAGCCTGGCGTTTTTGTTTTGGAAAGTAGCATGAGTGAATTGCAGATGCGATCATTATTCTCTAGAGTCTCTCCATGCTCTTCCAAAGATGCTCATCATGATATTCGGGAGCAGAAATATGCAAGTCTCGTGCGCTCGATCCTCCATGGAGATAATCCTCACCTCCAGATTCGGCAGGAGCTTACCCGACCCCGCGGCCCACATCCGATCACGCCAAACGTCGTCATTGGCGCATTTAACATGCAGAGCACTTCCTCTTAGGTCATAAGTGCATTTCCGCAGGTGACTGCATGGAGAAAGGGTTTGTCATGGAGATCTGAAAAGGCGCGGAAATAAATGTCGGCTTTTGATCTGAAAATGTTGACCCTCCGCGTCTGTCTACCTTCTCTTTGGTTTTCTACTGTTGCTGCGCCTGAGTTTTAGAGATGTCGAGCAATAAGAGCATGGATAGTGGGAAGATAAACGGTGACGTTGAGAAGAACGCGGGTGAGGAGAATGGCGTACCGCTGTACCCATTTGACAGCAACGCATGGCCCAACGTGCGAGACGGGTCGATAGCCCAAGCCATAGCATCACCTGAAGCACGATCAGCTGCCGAAGCACCACCACCCGCCAACACAAACCCACTCTCCCGCATCGCCTCCCGCGTCTCCGCACGCAGTAACCAGCATGCCACTCAACCACCTGGACCCCCTCCCGACGGCGGCCTCCAAGCCTGGATCCAAGTCTTCTGCACGCACCTCACCATCGTCACCACCTTCGGCTTCTTCACCTCCTTCGGCGTCTACCAGACCTACTACGAGAACACCCTCAACATCCCGCCCAGCACCATCTCCTGGATCGGCGGCATCCAGGTCTTCCTGCTCTTCGCCATGGGCACGTGGACAGGGCGCGCTACCGACGCGGGACTCTTTCGCCCGTGCTACATCGCTGGTGCTTGTTTCCAGATCCTGGGCATCTTCACTATGGCGGAGGCGACCAAGCTGTGGCATATCTTTCTTAGTCAGGCGTTGTGTTTGGGGATTGCGAATGGGCTGCAGTTTTGCCCGAGTATGGCGCTTGTGAGCACGTATTTTGCGAAGAAGCGGGCGTTCGCGTTGGGGCTGACGGCGCTGGGGAGTTGTACGGGGGGCGTGCTGTTCCCCGTGATTGTGCAGCAGTGCCTGCCTCGTTACGGCTTCCCCTGGACGATCCGCATAATCGGCTTCATCATGGTGGCACTCAACATCATCACAATCAGTTCATACCGCACACGCTTACCGCCTCGCAAAGCAGGCCCCATCGTCGACTGGGAGTCCTTCAAGGATCTACCGTACACCCTCTACTGCTGCGCCAACTTCTTCTGCTTCTGGGGCCTGTACTTCGCATTCTTCTACATAGGCTCTTACGCGCGCAACGTCCTCGGCGCAAGCTACAGCGACAGCATCAACCTCCTCCTCGTCATCGTCTGCATGGGCTTCCTCTTCCGCCTCATCCCGCCCTACATAGCAGACAGGGTCGGCGCGCTCAACGTCCTCATCCCCTTCGCCTTCATGTGCGGCATCATGATGTTCGGCTGGATCGGCATTCACTCCCTCGGCGCCTTGTACGCCTTCGCTGCTATCTATGGGAGCGGGAGCGCGGTTATACAGGCGCTCTGGCCTGCGGCGATTGGGAGTCTAAGTAAAACGCCGGATCTGCAGAAGGCGGGGGTGAGGATGGGGATGGCGTTTACGATTGTGAGTTTTAGCAGTTTGACGGGGCCGCCGCTTGCTGGGGCGCTGATTCAGTTGCATGGGGGGAGTTATACGTATGCGAATGTGTTTGCGGGGTTGAGCTTTTTGGTCGGAGGATTGCTTTTGATTGCAACGAGAGTCTCGTTGGTGGGATGGAACTTTAGGGCTAGGATATAGAATTACATGATGCAGACATTATTGATGAGCAGCTTTTGATGTTGTGCACGTTGTCACTTCAGCATTGGGACGGGTACGATATTGTACTGCCTTGATGCCTCAGGCCAGGTCCGCCGTCTCGCGTCCTGTGAGACCTGACCACCTTCCATCCCGCCCACCTTCAGACAGCAAAGGAGACCATGTCTAGGACTTTTGTGAACATGACTCGAATCATATTCTTGTGCCCTCAGTAAGCTCGATGGCACGTGAACGGACTAATAAAGGCCCGCTGCCAATGGGATCATGATGTCTTTAGCCTCCTGTACCCCGCATAATTGGAACGACCCTTAGAACATCACCATCACAGAGTCATGGAGAAAGCCATGTCGGTAGATCCGGCACTTGTTCTCGGCTTTGCCGGACCTGGAAGTGCCAGTATGTCTTGCTTGATTGCTGTCTCGATAGGTGAAATATTGCTTGAAAGAGAAATCAACCTCGGCGCCCTGTGTTACTAGTTTGGGAACCTCTCACGCGATACATAGACCAGATCTTTCGAGTCGCGGCATAAGCAGTAGTCAGCCCTAGGATTGCACCGCGGGTTTCTCCAAAAGTGCGAGGGAGTACATAAACCGAGTCTTGATTGATGCTCCGAGTGTGAAGTCAGTCCAAACAATGGCCTCTGCAGCTCCATCGCTCGTGGTCGATACCCCCGCGGAAGTGCAAGCGAATGGCGCTGCTACAACGAATGGGCACACGAACGGCGATGCCAATGGCCAGCCGATCTTTGGCACTGCTCCCATGACAGTCAAGGACGCGCCCGTGGAGAACTTTAGGCCACTCAAGGTGATCGCCATCGGAGCCGGCTTCTCAGGTATATACTTGAGCATTCGTCTGCCAGAGTGGCTTCGAAACGTGGAGCTTGTTGTGTATGAGAAGAATGCAGATCTAGGCGGCACTTGGTTGGAGAATCGTTACCCTGGCTGTGAGAGCTTTCACGCATATTATGGGAAGGGGTCGCTAATGCTCCGAAGGTGCCTGTGATATTCCTGCTCATTCATATGTTTATACCTTCGAGCCGAATCCGGGATGGTCCTCGTTCTATGCGTCTGCACCGGAGATTCACCAGTATCTGACAAAGGTGGCGAACAAGTACTCTGCTCCACGATTCATTCAATGCAATCGGAAGGTTACAGGCTGCTATTGGGATGCCCAGAAACTGAAATGGTGCGAATGGCTAATTGGGACTACGACATGAGCGTGCTAATCCAGAGCAGGAAGGTCGACGTGGAGAAAGTGGACACAGGCGAGACATTTTCTGACGAAGCCGATGTCATCGTGAGTGCTCGAGGCGGATTAAATGAGTACCTGTGGCCACAGATCGATGGCCTCTGGTCATTTGGAGGCAAGATCGTGCATTCGGCAACCTGGGATCAGTCGTAAGTCGCGCGTTTTCGTTTTACACCACCGTGTTATTGAGATTCATCATAGGTACGACTACACGAACAAACGCATCGGCGTGATCGGTAGTGGAAGCAGTGCAATCCAGATCGTGCCTCAGATGCAGAAGCTTGAAGGCGTCAAAGTCAGCAGTTTTGTCCGAAACAAGACATGGATAGCGATGCCTTTCGGTGCACAAGCGGCTGAAAAGTTGCAATTGGATCATGATCAATGTATACAGGCAAGCCATCTTGAGTAGTGTTGGGTTTCGCTAATATGTGTACAGTCACGGACGAAGACCACGAGCGATTGATGAGCAACGACGCCAAATACCACGAATTTCGCAAAGTGATTGAGACCGAGGGAAATGCTGCGCATCCATTCTCACTGGCTGGATCAGCAATGTCGAACTACGCTCGGCAGGGTTTCACACAACTGATGCGTGCTCGACTCGCAAAGAAGCCAGAATACGCAGACTTCTTGATCCCGTCTTTCGCTCCAGGGTGCAGAAGACTGACGCCCGGGCCTGGTTTTCTGGAGGCACTGACCGAAGACAATGTCGACTTCATAAATACGCCAATTCACTCCATCGAGGAGAAGGGTGTTCGACTCGGAGACGGCAAATTGGTCGAGCTGGACGTTCTCGTCTGTGCTACAGGTTTCAATGCTGCAGGCGCGCCTCCATTTCCCATCGTCGGCATGAATGGCAAGACCCTGAAAGACAGGTTTGATCCATACCCCGAAGCATACCTGTCCGTGGCTACAGACGGCTTCCCGAACTTCTTCTCCATGCTCGGTCCGAATTCAGGTGTGGCCAGCGGCAGTCTGACCAAGATCATCGAGGCGACAGGCGATTACATTCTACGATGCATCAGGAAATTGCAGAAGGAGGACATAGGCGCGATGGAAATATCGCCTCGAATTGTGCGAGACTGGAATCGGCAAACGCAGAATTACTTCAAGCGGACCGTCTTCATGGACAAATGCAAGACGTGGTACAGGAAGAACGACAAGATTATTGGATTATGGCCCGGAAGCACCTTGCATGCTGTGGAGACATTGCGATCACCCAGGTGGGAGGACTATAATTACACGTATCGAGACGATGACGATCCAGAATATAATCGCATGGCATGGCTTGGGAACGGGTGGTCTGAGGTGCAGCTCAGTGGCGGCGATCTTTCGTGGTATATCGAGCCGGAGAATGTGGATTTTCCTGCTGCACCCTTACCGGAGAAGACGGAGAAATGGACGAAGCTGTCATTCACGTACTAATCACCAGATAGAACACTGTGCATGGCAAAAGCAAGATTTCAGTAGACCCATGCGTTCTTGATCTATTTATACACTAAACTTCTCGCCGCCAAAATTCCCGAGATCCTCAGGGATCAGTAACCAATTTCTCACAACATCGTGCGATGCAAAGGAAACCACGGTCAGGGACGCTGGTTGTCCTGAGGAAAAGAGCTCAACCAATGCACCGTTTACCATTCGCTCCATGCTAAGCGACCATCGCGCCCTCTCATCCATTCTCGAATCAAAGGTGTAAACGGGTATATCAAGACATCAAACAAAGTGAATCATCCATCCGACTCTCCGCGTGACTTGCCTCCTCAAATCCTCCAATCGCCTCATCGCCTGCCTTCATGCTTTCGTTGGGGTATTGAGTCTGTGCAATTTCGACTGACCACATCAGCATGATCAATCATTCAAGATATTGCGCACATTCGGACTCGCACTCGCTCCATGCGGCATCCTCTGACTCTGACCCTGCGCCCCTCCCCCTCCCGTACCCACACCAATCCCAGGCGTATCCCTCGGGGTGCTCGGTCTCCCCAATCCGCCTCCAACTCCAGGAGCATGGTGACTTGAAGAAGAATTCGCTCCATTCACAGCCGCAGCAACAGCTATACCCGCCTGTCCAATCGGCGCCGGACTCCCGAACCCGCTACTCCCTTCTCTCAGCAGCGGATCTCGATACGGTGGTCTATCGTAGAGACCACGGGCAGGTCCGTCGACCACACTCGGTCGATTGTGCAGACCCAGTCCCAGACCCGGGGGAGGGTGCGTAGGTGATCTGAGCGGTGGCTGCCCGCGTGGACTCGGTAGAGACGGGCCATGTCCTCGTGGAGAGGGCAGTCCATTCGGCACAACCTGCTGAATAACATGCAGAGGCGCTGGTCCCGCATTATTAGGATGCACATGCCCCGGCGGTACGAAAGCCCCATGTCTCAGCGGTTCAGGCGGATGCTGTCGCGCAAACCCCGGTGCCCCATGCAACGCCGGCGGTGGGTAACTCCCATGACCATGATGGTGAGGAGCATGATGCAGCGGAGGCGCAGGCGGACTGGTCGATTGTCCCCCATTCGGCGCAGCAGCATTGAAGGGAGGCCAGCCCGGATGTTGTTGCGAGGGCGCTTGTGGCTGGTGATGCGGTAGCGGTGGCGGGTGGCCTGGGAAAGCGACTGGTCGCGGTGGTGGGGAACGGATGGTCTCTGTGATGGGCGCGGGTGTCGGCTCTTTCGGCTTGGGATAGAGGTTCTCTGGGTCGTTGATGCGTCGCCAGTGGCATTTGTTGCAGTCGTATTGCACTTCGATGACACCAGCTGGCGGAGGAGGAGCAGCGGCAGATGTTGCCGTCGCCGCAGCTGTCGGTGCATGATGCTCGGGCCCAGTGCCATTCACAAGAGATCGTCCAGCTATGGAGGGCCCATGTCCGTTGAGCAACTGCGGCCCATCCACATCCATTCGATTCGGATCCCTCTCATGCCCCGCAAGCCCATTGATAGCCAGACCATTCGGCTGCTGTGATTGCGAAGGGGGAGCAGGAGCAGGAGGTTGCACCGCAGGCGCCGGCTTAACAACCTCATGCTTCCACCACCGCGGCGACACATCAATCTTGCACACGATACACTTCCTCTCCGGCAACTCGCTCTCCGGACTCGCCATCCTAACATGGCCATCAGGCGTATTCTCCTCCTTCAAAGGTCCCGCAATCGAATTCCGCGAACTGCGCGTGCCAGTCCCCGTCGTGGTCGAAACGCGCCGATTCGGTCCTCCAGTGGCCACAACAGGCGCCGAGCTCTTCGTGATCTCGTCCAAGTAATTCGCTTTGCGCGCCGTGCCCGTCAGCGTGAGATCAGCCTGCTTGTAGTTCTCCGCGAACAGCATCAGTGCGATCTTGCCCTTCTCATCCACCGGCTCGTTGAGGTAGTGGATAATCGTCTTGATCGCGCTGGACGAGTGCTCCTTGCACCAGATCGCCGCTGTCAATGTGCCCGTCTCGTCTCCCAGCTTGACGATATTGACGCCGTCCCTTCGCGATCCTTTGACAGGGTTGACATCATACCCGAAGATGTAATTTGCACGGTACGCGCACGCAATGTGAAAACTAGCATGGCAATGATGGCACGCCACACAAGCGCCCTGACTCGTCTTACACAGCTTGCACACCTGCTCGCGTCGGATCTTGGGTATGAGCGGTATGCCCTCGGCAACCTCGAGCGCAGTCGCCTTGCTGAACTTGACTTCCGGCGTCCACAGTGCGCAGGTGACGTGCACCCACTTGTTGTCCGCCGTACGCTTGAGGGCTTCGCGCGGGAAGATGGGACGGCCCCGCTCGAGCTGGTTGCGCCGGTAGTCCTGCTCGAATTGGATGGCTAGCTCTTTCTCCATGCGTTCGCGCTCGCGGTCGCGATCCGTCTTCTTCTTGTGCGATACGCGTGGTGGTTCGACCATGGAGATCTCGTTGACTTTTATGGGGCAGAGGACGCATTCGTAGTGCTGTGGCATGATTAGTACCGTTCATTGGATTGTCATAGAGCACATAAAAAGGCCTTACATATGTCGCGGGATCTGCCGAGTTCATGGCAGCGACTTCTCTACGATCATTCGCACACGGATCGCAACTCCACTTCAGGCTGTTCTTGTTCTCTGATACGCCATAGCAACCCCGATGCACGGTCAGTCTGCAGTCGCGACACTGCAATAGTGGATCAGAGGGGTGCTCATAAGCATCACAGACAGCGCATGGGAACACGCGCATCTTCGGCGGGTTGGGTACTGGCGGTGGCGTGGGTTCCTTGGGAGGCGGTGGTGGAGGTGGCGCCTGGACGACAGGCTTCTTTTTCTCCGGAAGAGGTGCAGGAGCCGGCACTGCACCGTCTGCGCCCTTGAGCTTCTTCGCTGGTGGTCCATCAGGATGAGGGATCACGCCGGGCATATCTTCAAGTTCGATAGGCGGTAGATCTTTCGTCTCTTCAGCAATCTGCCATTCCTTGACCAGCTCCTCATCCACACGTCGCTTCCAATTGCGTCCACCGTTTTGGTTCAGATTTGTCTTCGTCACATCCTGTTCCTCCCAGCGAATGGCATATTTGCGCCATAAGCGTGCGCATCGCTGACACAGCGCAACATTGTACGGTGTGTTCTTGTCTTTGCTCCGTTGATCGCCCAGCACAGTCTCACCTGGACTTGTATTGGGGGCTCGTCTCCAGAATCGCGAATGCCTGATGTTGCAGAACTTGCACTGCATGCGCTTGGAAAGATTGTAGATCTTCTGGTTCTCGAATGCAGAGTCATCATGATCGTCCGCGATATCGTCAAGAAGCTTGGTCGATGCTTCGACGGTCGCAGCCTTCTTTTTCGATGCATTTTTGCGACCGTCATAAGCGCCCCAAATCTTGCGGCCCTGTGGAGTCTTCTTCCAGTAGTACCAGTACCGCACGGTGTCGGCATGCGATATCGTTCGGACATGCTGCCGTACCAGCCGAAGCTCAGAGCCATACCGTCTCACGCCATCCGCAAAACGCTTCTTCTCATCGTCCTTCAAGGTCAATCGTGGATCTCGTAATTGGTCGCGTGCAGCCCAGCCCCATCGAGCATTTGGCCAGTTCCCAGTGGCTTTCGTCTTGCCCAGCTCTTTGAGCGCAGCTTCCATGTTGAAGGAGTGCTTTTGTAAGAGCGACACGGCTCGATCGAGGAAGTCAGTCGAGTAGGGCTCAACACCGAGCTTCTTCGCCACGTCCCGCGCTTTCTTCATGTAGGCGTCCGTAATCTCCTCTGATTGCGTTGTCACATTGTCGTCCAGCCCCCTCTCGGATTCCTCACCGATCGTTGGGAGTTTGAAGAGCACTTGCGCGGTGCAATTCGCCTTATCATCATTCGCAAAGTCACCACCACGAGCGACATACCCAGGAGGCTCATCCTCGATGTATTTTGGGCGCTTAGCCTTCGCAGCTCGGTCCGCGTCAAGCGCTTGTTGAGTCTCCTTGGTGAGTTTCGTGTCTTTCTTGTTGCTGCCGCTCTTGACATATTTCTTCTTGATCTCGGTGGGCTTCACAAGCTGCACAGGCCGCCCATACCACTCCGACACGTTCGCCTGATGTTTCGGTCCCAGTCGAGAGCTGGCGCGCGGATATATAGCTCGATCCTCGTACTGCAGCACATCTTCGACTCGACAATGTATACCCAGGTATCGCATGGGCCACATTTTCGCATGTGCTATCTCAGCTTCTGGCAAAGAATCTTCCATCTTGACGTCTTTCGGACTGTTAGTTGGCTCGTCTTCTTCGGCCGGAACCTCTTCTTCCTCGATGACTTCGTCTTCCTCTGCATCTGTCGCGCCATCGGCAAGTGGAGTCCTTCGCGCTTCAAGCTTTCGTTCTTGATCTCGACTGCAGGGACCGCACGCCCAAGCGAAACCACGCGAGGGCTTCTTCGCCAGAGGTGGATTGACACATTGTAAATGATATGTCTTCTTGCATAGCGCACAGTCTACGGAGTCGTCGCTGGAGTCAATGTTAGTCGGGCGATCGTTTCTGGTGTGTAGATGTCAGCTTACTTCGCGCAGTAGTGGCCGCATCGCGTGCAAGTCTTGACAGCGCTTGTCAATTCCTTCACACGTGCAGCCTCCACAACAATGAATTTCCACCGCTGATCGAGCGCTTTCTTGACGTTCTGTGGCACATTGACAACCTGCGAAGTCGGAACAACTTCGTACCATCGGTGAATGAAGCGATCGAAGCACTGCGTGAACCAGAAAGCATCGGGGATCTTGCGATACTCGTCGACGTCCTTGATTTCGAGTCGATGCTTTATCTGGCATTTCCCTCGGAGTGAGGTCAGTGGGCACAAGTCGGAATGCATGGTCACGTAGACCATGCGCGAATCGTTGACAAAGCGTTGAACATCCCGAGGTCGATAAGCCCAATTTATGCGGAGGTACTCGACTTGTGTGGTTGGGTCTTCTGGCACCTTTGTGCGAAACTCCATAATTCTCCCAAGGTAATATGGCTCACCAGGAGGTTCGCAAATCAAGTATACGTGATCTAACAGTATGTCAGCATGTTTGAAATAGCCTAACTGCATCTCTGTACTGATGCTGACGTGGTTTGGAAAAGCTTACCGTTTGGCGCGAAGACTGTGCCATCGTCTGCAACAAGCTCGCCCTTCTTGTTGAGGTGCGAATTGCACTTCTCAAAAGTGACCATATTCGTTTCTCGTTCGGATGAAGGTTTTATAGCATTCGCAGGTGCTTTTTTGCCGTTGGTCGTCGCTGGTGCTGGGGGAGGAGCTGGCTGAGAGGCAGCTGTGATGTTCTGCGTGGCCACAGCAGCCGCTTTTCGCTTTCGGGGATATGACGAAGAGGACAACTCTGCAGCGGGCGTAGACTCGCCATTAATAGCAGCAGGACCGTTTAGTCTCTCAGCCTTTGCAGCGGCGCGTGCTGCAGCTCGCTTTGCATTCCTCTCTGCCTTTTTCCGCTCGTGCTCTTCCAGCTTGAGCTGTTCTGCCGCGATTTCCATAACATCGCCATCTTGCACGACTTCAGGTTCTTCTGATAATGACTCTGCGCGAGATTGCGCGCCATTTGCCTGCGACTGCTGCATCTCAAAGTCCATGTCTACGTCCTCAGCATAGTTTGGCCGCGACCCGCGAGGCTGCCGCCGTGATCGCGTGCCATATGACGGCGCGACTGGCTGATTTGACGACATTTGTGATGATGTCGAAGCACGTCGTGTTATTGTTCCAGATTGTGCGGAATCTTCGGGAACAGGTGTGCGCCCCGTGGTGGAAGGATTGGGCGAAGCCAGGCGCGAAAGCGCAGATTTGCTCGTCGCTCGCCCGTTGACCCCGGCATGATTGTCATCTGCCGCGAGGCCACGACTGGCTTCTCGAGACGGAACATTGCTGCTTCGACTTGGAGCCTCGCCGTCACCAGCCATGCTTTTGCGATTTATGGCCTGGAACGCGGATGCACTAGGTGCTGGTTCTCCGTCACCCTCATTCTCAGGGTCGCCCATTTAAGTTTGTGCCGTAGCGAAAGCGGCCAGAATGAAATGCATTCAATGATGGCTCATGACACGCGCGAAGGTTGTGATGGCAGGCGTGGGAGGTGCGCCTGTCGTGGCGGCATTCAACGAGAGAAGCAATACACGCAAGCCAGGCCTCAAGTACAAGTACGACTGCTTGCGCGCGCACGCCCAGGTTTGATCACTACAAAACGCGCCAAACTGATCTGGGCGCGCGTATATCGAGTTTCGAGGGCGAGAGGTTGGACGATTCGAGTCGAGTTGGTATTTGGTGGTGTGGAGAGGATGAATGTGGAATTAGCCAGAGGGCGAACTCTGGGATGCTCAGAGATGCCAGTGGTGCATTGACCCTACATACGAGCATGGACTAGGCAATCTTGGTAATGATCAGGCCGGGCCGGCTGCCTCCAGACCTACGCTATTCACAAATCTATTTGCCATAATATATAGCTTGTCTAGATATTCTGACCAGCGAGAGAGACTTCCTTCTTGGCCTTAATTGGGATATCTTCACATTTCTGCGGAATCTATTTTCTGCTACCACCACTATGTTCTCCAGCTGTCATCAGCCAAGGATCCAGCCAATACGGAGTTGATGATTAAAAGGAAACTACCAGGCGGCGATTCCTACGAGTGAAACTCCTCGAAAGTGATACCGTGTCACTTGATCCTTAGTTACACGATGGGAAGACTCTGCATCAACAAGTATCAACGCAGGCCTTTGCTTAGACTCGGTTTTTGCTTCTCGGAGCCACGCTTACTGTTCGCCCAAAGAGCAGGGCTTGGGCAGGAGATATATTAACCGCCAACTCGATGATTATCGCACCTCAGCTGGATCCTCACTCCCGATTATCAATCGCAATCTCTCCGATTCCACCTTGACAATCACTAGAGGATGTCTTCTGAGAATTCCATGCTACACTCTTGATATCGGGAACACGTAAACACGAGATCATCATCAGGCATGTGAGCATATCGAGCGATCCATAAAACAAGAGGCTTACTGCTGCTTTTATGGATCCATATTTGCGTTGTCGATGAAGCGCTGAGCGTACGTGTCCAGCAGCAATTCCTGGACGTTCAGCCGAGATGCACGTGACCATGCACTACATGCGCTAGTGGCACCCCTGTCGCAGTAGCGTCTCGCCTAGTTTGACCTCTGCGCTGCCAGTGCTGCGCACTCTCCCGTTAACTCAATTCGTTCCACGAAGTCATGAGCTTGCTGATTGCTAGGCCCTAGTCTTGGACGGAGCAGATCCATCGGTCAGATTCTGTTCCTTCGGAAATCATGTGCTTTCAGTGCTTCAGGGATCTGCACAATCCGACTGTTCCGATACGATTCCCTTGCCCAAACGACATGGTCCGGACCTTTTGCACGATGGATCGACGCTTTTGGTCAGGACTGACCTCCTTTGTTGATGACGATAACGCTCTCTGAGCACGACAGAGCAGATGACTCAAATCATTTATCGAGGTCGTGAATACCACATCCCAAGACCACATTGCTGATGACCGAGGGACGCCTTTGGATGGAGAACGAAGAGCCCGATGGACGAACTAGATGATGGGTTCTGTGGGACGCATAGAGATCTATTCGCAGTTCATGCGATGTTCCGCTCTGCCAGACTTTTAAAGCGCAGCATAATTCTGGGTTTCAGCAGGGTCAATCAGAACATGCGCAATTCGATAATCAGAGAGGATGCATCGACATGGTGTGATGTCAGCGTCAACCTGAAACCAAATGGAACAGCCATGCGTTCGACGAACATTCGAAAATTGACAAAACATGAACACATCGAGAATTTGTCTGCATCGCATCCTCCCAGTCGCCTGCAACCATTGGAAGATGCGCTGCAGTGACTAGAACTCCCGTCGAGAATCACGTGACCAGTATTACCAATGGTCAACCCAAACTTGAACGTGATTCAAGGATGTCGACATCGGCAGAAACGACGCTGAGTCCCCATGATTCACGATATATAAAGACTCAGAGATTCATTGACTCCAAAGTGTCTCAAGTTCCAATCACGTGATGATAGCATTGACCCTTTGCGATCATTTCAACGCTGCTGGCCTTTGCTTGGGCTGGTAGTACTTAGTCATCGCCTTAGCATTTTTGACGTACAGCTTGCTCCATATGTACAATGATCCGAAGTTTTGCCCTTTATTGCAACCCAGCATTGCCTACGCGTCCTCGGGTGCTCTCTTCCACACCAGCCACGCGAAGATGATCAAAATTTTCAGGCCGACCGCTGTGAAAAGGGCACCTGGCAGACCAACCGTGGTGTGTGACCAGTAGCCGCCTAGAACGGCACCGAGCAGCAAACACAATGGTGCCAACATCCGCCGATTCCTCTCCACGTTCTTCGTGAATCCGGCAAAGAGCTCAGCATCTGAGAACAAGTCGCAATAGATGGACGTAAGCACAACGCTGGTCAGAGCATTGTATTTCAGCGCTCTGCTCGTGACGGCTTGTCCGCTTGCTTGGAATGCGACCAATGCCAGCGAGACGCAGACTTCCCATCGGAGAGGATCATCGCTCTTCGTATCGATCGTGACAATGACAGCCGCTGCAACTATGAGTGCCAACTGAACACTGAAGCTGAAGATCAGCACCCATCTCTTCTTCGGTGAGAAGTAGCGATGGAATCTTGCGAAGACGAAAGAACCGAAGCAGAAGAAGCTGATTGAGATGAGCGACTTGATCCATCGGTCACCATCTTTGGGATCTGCGAGACCGAGTCCGAAGTACACCGTGTTGCCAGTCTGCATAGAAACGAATGCACCCCACTGCGCTGTTGCAGCGGCGTCAAGGAGGCCGGTGATGACGTAACAGACGAGAAGCAGGATGTCGCCCCATTTCGTGTTGATGTCGTGATTCAGGTAGACGAGCAATCGCCGTGTCGTCGATTGAGCTCCAGTGCTTGCTCGCCTGAGCAATGGAAGACTTTCGTGATCTCCATCTATGTTTGTTTGTGCTGTGCCGTTTTGGTGTGGTCTCTCGGAGGTTGTGCCATAATTCTGTGGCATCGTGTATCGGCGCAAGATCTGAGTCTCTCAACTCCAGTGCCCTCTGAACCAAGATCTCGCAATCGGCTGCCGACAAAACTTGGCTAAGGAAAAGAAATGCAGACACTCGAAGACGCACTCAAACTTCGCAGGCGAGCATGGATCAGGATCCGCTAGACTCGAAGCAGCAGAAATAACCAGGATTCACGTGTAACAAATCGGAAGACAGTTCGGCAGGTCTACTATTCAGGGGTGATGCTCGCTCTGTGAGCATGAATTCTTGACGGTGTACACATTTTCGCGCACAGTCTGTTAACATGTCGACGAAGAAACTGCATCATGATGACCTTTAGCCAGTGCTGATGGGATTGACCTTTTCGTGATGAGTGAGCATTCGTCAATGCGCCGGACTGAACATTCGGCAGTGAAGACGCTCGGTGATTCATGACGTACACGCGCTATGAGGGGAACGGGAAGCACGTAATAAAAAGCATTTCCCAGCCATCAAGCACGCGAACTATCCGGAAGGCCGTGGCTTTTAAGCTTGTACTCGCTATCGAGCGCTTGGAGGTCGAGCAGAGAGCTAGCAATCCATCATGAAGTTCTTCGGCGCGTCGACAGCGCTAACCGCTGCCTCCATCTTCTGTGATCTCAGCCTTGCGGCACCAGTCCGTGACGAGTTGCAGCGGACACTCGGCATATCTCTGGGGGTAGGAAAGTCAAATGAGCCATATACACCAGAATACCGCGATCCGTATGATCGCAAAGTTGATTCTTGGGGAGAGGACTTACAGCCATTGCCATATCGCAATAGCGATGGTGCAACAATTCAAGGTCCAAGGAACAAAGATCGAGAACGAGAAAACCCAGATCTGATGCGACCTCCAAGTACGGATCATGGGGATGTCGCGAACATGAGATGGTCGTATGCCGACAGTCATGTTCGAATTGAAGTCAGTGTCGTCTCTGATAATGTTTTGACTTTTCAGTTCAGGCTGACAATGTATCACAGGAAGGTGGCTGGACCAGACAGACCACGGTTCGCGAGCTAGGCACGAGCAAGCAGATCGCCGGAGTCAACATGCGTCTTGATGAAGGAGTTATCCGCGAACTGCATTGGCACAAGGAAGCTGAGTGGGCATACGTGTTGAAGGGCAGCGTACGAGTGACTGCACTTGATCTTGAGGGCGCCAACTTCATGGACGATCTTTCCGAAGGCGATTTGTGGTATTTTCCAAGTGGTCACCCGCACTCGCTGCAAGGCCTCAGTCCCAATGGCACCGAGTTCCTGCTCATCTTCGACGACGGTGGCTTCTCGGAAGAGTCTACCTTCTTGCTGACCGACTGGATAGCACATACACCAAAAGCTGTGTTGGCAGAAAATTTCCGCGTACGCCCAGCTGTGTTCAAGAACACTCCTCAGAAAGAGAAGTATATCTTCCAAGGCTCAATGCCTGGCAGCATCGAGGACGAGGAACCGAAAGGCAAGGAAGTGAAGAAGTCGAAGCTGAAGTTTACGCACAAGATGCTCGCTCAAGAGCCACAAAACACCACAGGCGGACGCGTACGCATCACGGACTCCACTAACTTTCCCATCTCGAAGACTATTGCTGCCGGACATCTGGATATTGCGCCCGGTGCCCTCCGAGAGATGCATTGGCATCCCAATGCTGATGAATGGTCATACTTCATTCGTGGGCGAGCCCGTGTCACCATCTTTGCCTCTGAGGGCAAAGCTCGCACGTTTGATTATATGGCTGGAGACGTTGGTGTGGTGCCAGCAAACATGGGACACTTCATTGAGAATTTGAGCGACGATGAACCACTTGAGGTACTTGAATTATTCCGTGCAGACAAATTCGAGGATTTCTCGTTGTTCGAGTGGATGGGAGAAACACCTCAGAGGATGGTGGCAGACACGCTCTTTGCGAATGACAAAGAAGCCGCAGACGCATTTCTGAAGCAGGTCAGAAACGCGGAAAAGGATCCCATTCGCAAAGCACCACACGGCGATGGACCTCGCGATGTATGATCCAATGCAGTACGCATAATCAAGCAAGAAATCAAGGGTACCGGAATATATCGTTCATTCTCAGCTTCAAAAGATACGCTCAACGAGCGACATTCGTCCACTTCCACGCCCCCAGATTCACAATCTCCACACAGCAGGATCAACCAATGATTTTCTTGATCTCTTGCTTCCACTTCCTGCGCACATACTCAATATCCACCTGCACCGCATCCCGCGAGTTCTGATCAGCGGGAACGAATCCCTTGCGCATTCTTCGTGCCAAACACTCAACCTCTCGACAGGCTAAGTACTTCTGGCCGTAGTAGTCGTGCCAGTCTACGCAATCCTGGGGCGAGAAGGTGATGTACAGGATATGCTGGCGCAGTTCTGTCGGCAGCTTGTAGAATCCTTGTGGTTGAGACATGATGACTTCTCGATGTCAGGATTTGACGACTTGTTTGGAGAAAACTGATAATTCTTACTGGTATGATGGTGATATGCTTCGAGCTTGGAGAATTGTTCTTGTTGGTGTTGGCTGAGTCTGAGGAGTGCTTTTTGATGCTGTTCTGTGTGATTGCAATATTGGTGTATATCTCTTGGGCGTGCTCGTGAGTCGAAAAATTCATACTAGGCTCTCACATGACAATCTCGTCATGCTTCCACCTGATTCTGTACAAGGCTTGGCTGTAGACACTCGAAGTGAACTCGTGATAGCTGGCATACAGCTATCCACAGCCTCATCTGCTTCCCATGCGAGCAATCTGACCACAGGGGCCGCTTCCTCGTCATCAGTATACCCGGCCCGCAAATTCTCCTGGTGTTGATCGGCCTCTGCATAGGTGAATGGTGCCCTTTGGCGTTCCCACCGCCATCTCAGTGGACCCTTCGACAACGACGACAACAACTCTAATGAGTGGGTACCTCGTATCAAATCATGGAGCTTGGGCCCTTCGCAAAATCTATAAAACAGACCGCGAGCTGCCTCTTCTCTTCCTTTTTCTCATCGTCAAGTCAAGACTGCTCGCTGCTTGCTCTCGCTGCTCGCTCCCCGTCCCCTTGCTTTTCGCGCGTCCTTCATGGAACACATGCTAACTTCTCACAGTGGCGCTTAGGTACTGGTGTCTCTGGGGGCTTGGTGTGATCGGGGGCTTGGTGTGAGCGGGTATAAATGGTTTTATCCTGCCTCCAGTGGTGCGCCGCTGGAGGAAAAGATTCGCCATGGACTTCTGAGGAGAGTGGCGCTGCTCCAGAGGCCACATTGTTTTGCTCGCCTGCGGGTGGGAAAATGAAGTCGCTTCTCAATCATCAGTACATAGCATCGATCAATGTATCCTTGCTTCAACAAGTCTCGTGTCAGTGTGTGCCATGCCTGTGTCCAATTCTGTCATCGTGTTCCGTTGTAATGCTGATGCCTGATTCGTGATGGGCCTGATGTTGAGTCCAGCTGGGCAGTCATGCTGAAGGTGAAGACTGTGATCGCTACTGAGGAGACAGCACGCAGCTGAAGGCATTGGAAGATGCAGCAGAGCAAGCATTCCATCGCTATAGCTTTCAACAGGCGCTCAACGCGCTTGCAGCCATCCTTCGGTGTGGCGACAGAATCTTACCACGGCATCGCGCTTCATCATGGGCTGAAGAGGGCGTCAAGCAACTCGCTTCGTCATTCGTAACAACACCCAAAGATGACAGCAACAGCCGGGCGATGGTGCCGCAGTTCCGCTCCTTGTCAGTCATGTGGCCATTGATACACTGAGTCACTCTCCTCGCAGCGTCATCTCCGTCCTCGCAGCACTCCAGGACCTCAGAGTCAGTCCTCGCAGGTAACAACACCAGAACATCGGTACAACATCACACAAACGGGCTATTCTTAGGCATCGCTAACACGTAGAACCATCCAGCTGGACATCTTCAGGAATTCGACAGCCGCCGCTGCCACGAGGCGTCCTTGCATCGCATCGATTCGATTCATCTTCCATACCACACCAACACGGCTATCTTGTCACACCAAGCGTAAGGCGAAACCGATGTTGCAGCGAGGCGCTGCAGCAGTCATGCACGTCAAGATCGACCTCGATCTGTTTGGGCTCATGCAGTACGTATACCATGCATGCGACTTGCAGAGCTACGTCCCAAAGCAGGCGGTGAAGCATGCAGGGCACCCGAAAGGAGGGCCAGCCTGCATCAATTGGGCAGGAATCTCTTTGTCTTCAGCAGAGAGCCAACCAGATGACGACAGATAGCCAGCGGAGGCGGCGGCTGACTGCGCAGTGAGAACGGCACGTACCGTGTAGTCCCATCCCCCACGCTTCCGACGCATCTTCGCTTGCTAACAACGAGCACAGCAACGTCTTGCAATAGATCTGTCCTTCCTCTCCTCGATGCTCGAATCGCTATACGTCTCGAAGCGCTTCAGCCTCACGCATATTCGCTTCTCGCTGCGCATACGGTAAAGGACAGGACTGGGGATCTCACACAAGCGAGAATGTGGATATAGCGGATTCAGCTAGGCGAGAGAGCGATCGATATGGCAGATCAGAGTCAGATGAAGATGGACAATTGGAAAGCGCGTGGCCTTCAAGGGTACAACGTGGTCATTTCGGGGAGACTGCTCTTCTCAGCCGTCGTCTCATCCATCGCGAGCATGGTGTGTGGCACTTTGCGCGAAGGGCAGGGGAAGAATGCGCATTGAGGGGACTTTCGGCAGGTGCCCGCGGGAGCGGAGACGACCTTCGCCTCAGAGAGACTAGGTCGGGAACGTGCTGCGCAAGGTTCTGGCCTGTTGCCCCCAGAAAGGGCATCGTGGTGGCAGAAGGATGTGGCTGCGAGGGCGCTCTCAGCCAGTCGCGTTGAGAGCGGAGAGTTCAGCCCACGAGGCCAGGCGTGAAATTTGGAAGAATCCAGGCATCATGAAACGATAGAGTATAGCGAGTCAGACAATTTAGTGCTTGCAAGCTTTTACCCATGCCGCGGATCAGTGAGTTCCTGACAAGAATGCGTTCAGCATCGCAAATAGGCCCTTCTGCCCAGTCTTGCGTGTACGAGATATATCCATCTTGTTTTTTGGCTTTCAGCCGGTGCAGATTTCTCGTCAAACTCGCAGCACACAGACGCAATTCAATCAAGATCAGACCAATAGTCTGCATCTGGCCAGCAGCGCGGGACTAAAGATAAAAGCTTGATCGGGGAATTGAGAGCGGCCGCAGATCTTAGATTGACCAATTGAGAGCAAGCTCGGAAGAAGACAGCAGCGGGACGGGGCCAAAAGAGGGACCCCAGACAACACGGTCGTTGATGCAATCACCAGCCGCTCAGATAAGTACGACGCTCCCAAACCTTCATTTGGTTTGTTTCGCGTGTTTGCTGAAGCTCTTTGCAGCTGCTGGTCCTCTCCTCACTTCGTCGTCAGCACCGCAGAGGCCAGCGCTTCCGATTTCTCGCTATTCCCGTCAGTTTGGAGCGGGACGATCATCATCTAGCCGCGCACCCAGCGGCGGTGTGGTGACCGAGCTGTCAAGAGGCGGAAACCGAGTCCGTTTGTCCCAAAATTTGTGGTTATACATATGTCTGGGAGGCATCAAGCTTCAGCTGCATACTTCCGACCCTTGCAGCGTCGCACAATCAGCTGAAGAGCTGCCGCCGATGGCGCTCTCCGAGACATCCTTCGATCCCAGCGCCGCGGATCTCATAAACCTTCGCAAGATTTTGGAAGCATGCATACACGTGCCTGACATTAGCGAGGCCACCTCGGGGCATCCAAACTTGTCACGCGAGCAGCGCTTCTGCCTGGCTTTGGACCGGTTTGAGTCGACAACAAAGGTATTCGATGTTGGAACGTATGAGTCGGAGGTGCTGCATATTGGTACGGCAGAGGAAGAGTTGGATGAGCGCATTCGAAGAGAAGCAAGAGACGTAGGCGTGATTGAAGGACACTTTCCGACCGTGAAGAGGCGCCGAATACACAATCGCTTGTCAAAGCCTGTGTCCCACATTCACCGCCAATCCGTGGCCACCGACTCGACCACAGAACGCAAAGCTTCAGTAGCCTTTTCGGATTCAGTCCGAGGGTCTGGTAACTTTAACGGTTCCACGTATACACCTCCGTCCGCAAGAGCATCCATCGTATCCAGGCCATCATTGTCAGCGCATCCTTCAGACCGAACCACGGCAAGACATTCTGTGCTCAGTGCAAACACAACACACGAGCCGACACCGGCACAGTCAGTCGTGTCGTTCAAGAGCACCAGCTCGCAGTCATCAGGCATCTCCAAGTTCTTTGGCAAGCGCCGAGACAGTCGACATAGTCTCAGCCATTTCTTTAGGCGTGACAGTAGCAGCAGGACAAGCAGTATATCCGCAGCTGAGCACTATCCACTGTCGCCGGCAGAACACAACGCCAATCAGCACCACACAATTGAAGAGGAACCAGATGTCGCCTCTCCACATTCTCATGAGTCGCAAGACTTGTCTTCAATTCAAAGCCTTTCCATCTCATCTCGCACATCGGTCAGCTCATTTGGCGAGCAACAGCCAGACCAGGACCTGTCTGGCGTGGACATAGAACGTATCGAGCGCTTCAAGGAGTCAATCCCTTTCAGACGCTTGCAGGCGTCATGCGATGTCGAGATACAGCGGTTCAACAGTTTCGCCATGGACCAGCACATTGCGCTGCCGCTCATTCTGGGACGAAATCACCTATACAACCAGGATCGGGTCAAAACTCGACTAGCCGACCTGCAGAAAGAGGTACGTGCTGAGCAGAAAACCACGATCATCCCATTGGCGTGACACTAATCTAAGCACAGCATGAAGCAGAGATCGAGAAGATGGACGACAGATTTGCCGACAAGGAGCTGCAACTTCGCGAGATTCAGCGTGTCGAAATGGAAGACCACACAGCTCGCAATGCCACAGCAGTCAAGCACGTAGCTTCTCGCATCGCACTTCTGGGTGACGAAGCGACTGCGGAGCATCATCAACGTCTTGAGGAGGAGCAGTCTGCACTGAAGCGTCTCGCGAAGAAGCACGACAAAGACATGCAGAACCTCGTCCGATACCAGGAGTCCAAGAAGCTCGAGCTCCTGCGCAAGCAAGAAAAGGACCTTGAGGAGATGAGCAAGAGCTTGGAGACTGGTCTCGTGAACCAGCGCAAGGATAAGACTTCCAAGCTCCAGCACAACATCACAAGGCTGGACGAGCTGGTGGAAGACCGAAGGGCCAGACTCGTCGCTCGCTGGTTCCTGAAATTGCAAGTACTCAAGTGCATGAGTAACGACACCGTGGCCATCGAGCCTGCATTGCCTCTGAGTCTGCTTGGTCTTCCGCCCGCGTTCACGGCATCGCTCGGATATAGCTAGCCGACATGGCGCATGGTGTTCGAGTTTGGGCGTTTCGTGCCTGGACAGTATTGGCTACACATCCCGGTCGCAATCAATACGCAACCACGATGAGACCTCGTAGCCACATTTCAAGACCTGTACACCCTCTCCGTTTCCGCATGGTTCTTCTCGCTTTCCAAGCTCTTGGGCAGCCTCGAGTCATGGGCTGTACAGGTCTCCATGGGGAAGCGAATTCGAGATGCCGGGGTTATGTCCGTTTTGGGGGAATTCATGCAAGGGCGGATGCAGGCACTTCCACGTGTTGTACGGCCACGATTCAGCCTGCACCGGGTTTTGGAGCGTTAAAGCGTCTTGCCTTCGGTCGTTCGGCAAGGCTGTCGCAAATACGGAAATTGTGCAGCATGCCGCTGTGTCGTGGGTCAACCTGTCTATTATGTGTAAACAATTGAGGCCAGCTTTGCGGCTAGCTATGAGGCGGCGGAGGACACCAGCAGAGCCGTTCGCAGCTGCAGCAACCTGGGCTTTTCCTTATCAGAGGACTGGTGGACGTACTGATTTAAGATACCCAGCAAAGCAATGCAATACCGTTTGTCTTTCAGCCGTTCCGGCATTCTTGTTCGGTGTTGTTGTGTTGATGGACTGTGTGGAATGCTTCAGCGGCTCAGTGAAAAGGTAGCCGCGCCCCGTGAGCAACATAAACTGATCGACAGTTGACACGGCGTATTTCCAACTGCAGTCATTCATTATGCGCGTCCTTGCTGTTGCTTCTTTCGTTTTCTCGGTGTTGTTCGCGTGTGTGGTGGTGGCGGAAGAGGTGGTGCAGAAGAGGCGGCTGTTCGGTCATGAGGCTATCGAGTTGGTCGCCCGACAGATCGGGAAGATGCTGCCTGCGCCGGCTCCGGCAAAGTCAACGACAACAAGCAGGCCTCCAGCAGCAGCGGTACTCACCTGGGTAACGCCTTCGCCATCCGCAAAACCAATTCCCGTTACGGCGCAATACCAGAAGGTGACTTCGTATGTGCCTCAGATCACGCTGTGTGCCCTACCGCCTATCGCGCATGTCACCGGCTCCTTCCCGAACCCAGGCCGCGCCTTCCCACCCTTCCTCAACTACTCTGTCATCGTGCCCACGGGTACAGCAAGGTGCCTGATAGAGTATAAGCCGACGGTGACGCCGATATGCTATTCTGTGCTGAATGGCCTGGCTTCGAGGGAAACGGTGACGGATTGCACACAAGAGATCACGTTCTCGAAAGACACGGGCTTTGAGCTTGCGAGCATCACACCGCCAGCTCTGGTGCCAAGAGCAACACCAATCGCACCTTCTTACTATGTGCAGCCGGTGAACACATACTACGTCGCGCCTTGGGATCAGCTCACAAAGCCAGGAGTTCCGCCCTCAGAAGTTGAGCAGAAGATTTGCCGCGAGTATGCCAACGGCACCGAGATCTGCGTTGGTAATGTCCAGCGATGGCAAGTCCGCACGATCACAAAAGTCCGAACGATCTCCAAGATCATCGATATGACAACCACAGTGCGGGGACCGGCGGAGATCATGATCGAGACATGGCATGCAACAGTAACCGGCAAGGAGACTGCATTGAGTCTGTCTACAGAGCTAGCTGTGACTTATGGTTTCGAGACTGAGACGACGATCCGGAGCAATCTTACAGCGACGAAGACAGCCACCGAGACGCACACGTGGACGAGGCAGGTGGGCTACAACACGGCAAAGACGTCGAGCGTAAGGCTCAAGCCTGCGAAATTGCCTTCAGAATTTCCAAGTGCTTGGTTTCCAATGCCAGAGGGAGCCGCAGAAGAGACGTAAGTCACTCATGATTTTGCACAACAGCTTGACTAATATTGGGGGCCACAGGGACACGGTTACGGCGACTCAGCATGCAACGACTACCATGCCCGCTATCATCAGAACCTCAACGCTTTTCAACTGGAATCTCACAGGCCCGGGAAAGCTCAAATGATGACTTAGATCGCCTTTATTTGAGACCAAAAACTCATCGCTGGAGTCAAACGATTGTACGAGGTCTTATGATGGCAGCTTCGAGGAATCTCACAGTCATGCAGTGATATGACACCATTGCCTGGCTCATATCATGGACGCAGGATTCCATGCCTCATGACTGGCGTCCTATGCTGTCATATTGCGACAGCTTCATGTATCTACTAATTCATTTTCTTCGCCTTGATCTTTCAATCTATCAATATCGTGTATCTGTCTCTCGCTAACACCCCGATACTTTTACACACAGATGCAGCAAAGCGGAACAATGCGCGCACAGGTCCTCATCGCCTTCTTCGCAGCCCTTGCAGGCTCGGCTCTCGCTCATGATGGCGATGAACATTTCCTGCTCGCCTTGAGCACCACTTTGGAATCGTCCGTCCTTGCGAGTCTTGCCAGCAATGCAGCGATGACCGACCATGGAACAACGCCGACCAGTATCCGAACTACGCTCACGCAAACAAGTACTTACTATAACACTCTCACTACCACAATGGTTTTGGCAATCGACGAATCCACGGACATCTCAGACGATGCTGTCAAAGTTGATGAAAATGGTACTCTGGAAGCTGGTGCTAGTAACTCCATGAGCGTGGCTACTTCCAGCTTCTCATCGACAGCGAGTCCGAGCGGCCACGAGAGCACCACCACAACGAGTCGCTTCGCATCGTTCCCGAATTCCACCTCGACTGATGCTTCGAGCTGGTTCACCAGCATGACGAATATTGCGAACTCTGCCATGTCTTCCATGACAATTCCACGGGGTCAGGGTAGTAGTACCACCACTCGCGGTGCGCCGTTCGCGAATTCCTCAGCGGTGATTCCGAATGCCACCAGTAGCATTCAACATGGTAGTGCCGTCCGGAAGACGACAACGAAGACAATTTGGAGCACGATTTACGAAGACACCACGGTCACAGTCAAAGCGACTCCGTCGCAAGCATCTGGATCGCCTCAGACACTGCGCATCCGAGACTTGCAAGAGCTCACGGGGCGATACGCCATTGTGTAAGTTCTGAGACCACATTTGCATATGCTGAAAAGCTGACATGATCAAGCAATACTCTGCCAGAGGATTACACCGTATACTGGGATTATGAAGCATCGACGAGCTTCGCAGCACGTCCGACGATCACCGCCTCGGCACATCTCAGCGCAGCCATCGCTCCGCGACAGTTTTACTCAGGCATCGGCACATACCTTTGCACCTACGGCGCTGGCTGTGCACTTTTCACGCCTCCTATGACCGTTCTTCCCAGCGGCTCGACGAAGTACTTTTGGTGCTTGAAGAAAGCTGAGGCAGACGGAACCATCAAGGACAACTGCGGAGAGCAGTTCTCAGTCAGCACGGCAGGCGGTGTTTCCGTGCAGATGGGTCAGTAAACTATCTCAGCCATCACAGCAGAATGCTGACGAAGGATACAGATGGGGATGGCAAGCCACAAGTCGCCGCCCCTCCTCCACCACCTCCCCCGCCTGCGCCGACAACCCAAGCAGCTCCACCTCCGCCCCAGACTGTCATCCAGACCCAACCTGCTCCGCCTCCCATGACCGTCACGCAGATACAGCAAGCGCCTCCACCTCAGACTGTGACGCAAATCCAGCAGGCTCCTTCACCGCCACCTCCGCAGACTGTCGTCGTCACGCAGACGCAAGCTCCACCACCACTGCCGCCTCCAGAAACGCCAATCACGAGAACGGTGACAACCACACAGGCGCCTCCTCCGCCTCCGCCGAAGCCTACCACGAGCTCTACGACTTCATCATCGTCCTCTTTGAGCTCTTCTTCGTCGTCTTCGGCACCGATTACTTCTAGTCAGGCTCTACAAACGACATCAATTGAGCCAGAGACTAGCAGTAGCTCTAGCTCGACCTCCAGCTTGCCGTCGAGCTCAGAGCCCAGTCCAAGTTCAAGTTCACGAAGCTCTGCCAGCAGCTTATCGACCAAACCGTCTTCTTCATCCAGCAGCTCGGTGTTGACATTGTCAAGTCCACTACCGGACACAATCATCATCCCATCTTCTGGAGCACGATCTTCACCGACAGGTCCAGATGGCTTCGACAGCCCGCCAAAGACCACCATGAAGACCTCAGTCCGGCCGGCCGAGCCAGCTGCTCAAACAGAGGCATGCAGTAACAACACGATCACCACCATGTGGGCATGGTTCAAGGACACGAATATGTACAACGGACTGGCTTCGGGCCCGTGTCCGCAGGACCTCACGAACAGCGGTACTGGTCGACGGCGCTTGTGCACTGCGATCAAGGGGGAGAGGATCGATTACTGCTGGCGTTGGGCTATGGGCATTGGTGCTTTGTGGTTTGGAGTCTGGCTGTTGTTTTGACAAATTGTCGGGTGATTGTGCGTATTTGTGGGCTTATTTGGATATGGTTCAAGCAAGTTTGGTGAGATTGATTCCAATTCTCTCTTATGTACAAGCAACAACAGACGCGTTGCACTTACCATCAGTTAATCGCACACTAGCACGATGCTGGCATTTGCCGCCATGGCTGACAATATGAACTTACTTACAATAGATGCAGAGAGTGACCCAACTACTTATATTGTCAACAACATCGATGGTCCGCCGCAAGCCGTCGCCATAGAATATCCGCGCTCGATCAGGACCTTCTTTTCTTGACTTCTGAACACAGCAAATTGATACGACGTTCTCGACATATCACCTATCTTGCACACATTTCGCAACCACATCCCATTGGGACGCATACTCAAGAACTGACTGCATTGCTTCTGGAAGCGCAAGTCACCATGTCGCCAGCACCGAAGCGCTTCCTCGACCTACCGCCAGAACTCCGACTGAAGATCCATGCGTACGTCCTCAGCTCGACCGAAACGACCAGCCCACCACAAGAACTGCGGCCAATCACATATGAAGATCCAATAGAGAGGAGGAGACGAGCAGGCGAGCTACTATGCAGGCAGGAAGCACTCACCAGGTTCTCTGGCAGGCAAAAGGCAAAGGTGCAAAAGGCCTGTCGCATGCTTGACGAGCTTGTTATGTGTCTACAAGTGCAGATGAACCGAGAACCAGAACCGCTAGACCTCGCGATTGTGCGCACGAATCGTCAGATCTTCGGCGAGATCCAAGCGCATATCCACGATCATGTCACAATGCGCTTGCACACGGGCACCGGCATGGTTTTCAGCGCGCGAGAGATATGGGTACTTCAGTCTGCGCGACGGCTGTCCCTTCGCTTCGTGCTCTATGGCAGCGACTTCCCTGGTCTCCTCCCGGGACCGTGCTCTTGGTCATCACAGCTTCACAAAATATTGACCGGGCGGGATGACATCCAAGACTTTTCGGTAGATTTGCAACATTACCGAAGTGTGCTGAGGATTGAAGAATGCCTTGCTGATCACGGCAAGAGAGCAAGTGCTTTGGAGAACCTGGACACGATTCTTGATGTGCTGAGGAGAATGCCACGGGTCAAAGCATCGCGCAAGCTGAGGATTACATGGGATGGCTGCAGTCATCCGCTTCCGGCTCCAGCGACAGATATAGATGATGTGTGGGCAGGCATCCGGCGGCAGCTCAAGGAGTTAAATGAGCGCTAGGGTCGCCTATGCAGTGGACAGGCAGTCAGTCAGTAACTTCTTATCGAAACCTTTGCAGATTCTTTAAGCTGACTGGAGGCTGTCAAAAGGGAATTCGACCTAAACCAATGTCTCTGCACATGAATCGTGGGCAAGATCATGATCGCTTCGAGAAGGACCATCAAGCAGACTCTTCGATATGTCCTCATAAATCGTACATACCAGCTGTTTTGCACTTGGCTTTTGATGCCCGAGGCACTCCAATAATGTGTGACTTGATCACTATTGATGGTGACTGCGCGCACGACCCACCACTCGCCACGCATATAAATATCGTTCGTCTACCCCCATCAATCAACTTTTCTGCATTTCGATTTGCACAACCAAAACATACGACACCCGCTGCATTTATCAATCCCTTTCAGCTTTCCAACAGCATTACGATGGCACGCAGCCGAGCGCAGAAGGCACCAGCGAAGCCACACCCCAACATCGACACCCAGTGGCGCGCAACAACACGCGCGATGAGCCGTGGATTGAAGTGCAAACCATTTCTCGAGCTCCCAGCCGAGATCCGCGAGATCATCTACGGCTACGCGCTTGGGAAGATTGGGCACCAGCGCGGCCGCCAGCAGACTAGTCCCAGTCACCGAGTCGTACGCGAAGTGGTACAGAGAGATCTGTGACGAATTGCGGGAAGCGGAAGACGAACTCGAGACCATCACATCGATTGCCTCCAACAAGACTTTTGCTCGATGGGAACGACTCACCGCCACAGTTCAGACCTGCCAGCGAGATCTGGACGAGCAATATGGCAGACCTCTGGACTTGGCCTTGCTGCGCACAAACACTGTCATCTTCGCAGAAATCAACGACTACATTCGCAGGCGCGTCACGGTAGGCTTACAGTTGTGCACCTTTAGAGGCTTCAGTGCCCGCGAGATGGGACTGCTCCGAACAGCGTACAAAATTCACATTACTTTCGATCACCTGGGCGGTCAGCAACACAGTCAGCTCCAAGGACCCTGCAACTGGTCGTCGCAGCTCCATCATGCTCTGAACGACCGACTCGACATTCAGACCTTCATATTCGAAGGCAGGGACTTCATACCGGGAACGATTGCGAAGACCGCCTACTTCCCTCTAGACAGGGCAGATGGGCACAGATATGCACTGAGGTGCATTGCCGAGCTAGTGTCTTTCCTCAAGCGGGTGCCCAAGGTGCGGGTGTCGAAGCAATTGCTAGTCAAGTGGCGCGACCAGAAGCTTCTCGAAGCGGGCGAAGTTGCAGATCGGCCTGAGTTTGACGAGGTTCGGCAGCAGCTTGCTAGGCTCAACGCACGCTGAGGTCGTATATACGTGGTGCTGCTTCAGTCCTGGACGACGTGGAATCACTGCCATGATTAGGTGGAGTTTGGAGCGGAAGCTGGGAAGTTCGTGAAGAATGATCGCACCGCACCGGACTGGGCCCTGGAAAGGCTGTGTAATGGTCATGATGATGATTCGTGCGTTCTGAAAGTTCTCGTGGTGTTCAGTGGAGTTCGGCACAACTCGTCCAAAAGAACAATACTGTAAATACACGAGTTGGATGATAATCGGACAGACGTAGGGTCTCTAACAGTTGAGTTATAGTCCGTCAGCGTTCATAAGTCACAAAAATAGTAGCGCAACAACGAAAATCCATATAAACTTTCAGGTGCATGGACGGAATCACAGGCTCCTTGGTCCTTGATCAGACGTCGCTCTGATTCCACACGGCTGCGGCCACACTGTGCAAACTTTTACTAGACCACTCTCCCGCAGTCCTATAAACATTGTCTTCATCTTGTCATCACACTCGATCTTGCACACATGAAGGAAACACCATACACAAGACTAGAAGTGCAGTACGATAACGACGTACTCGACAACTCCGTGAGCACTACGAACAAACTCTCCATATCTCATACCACAAAGATGGCACGTACTCGAGAGCAGAGAGCTGCTCGCAAAGCCGCATACAGGGCGCGCTGCAGCACAAGCGCGCCATCGACACAACCAAAGTCAACGAGATGCCTGCTCCTCGAGATACCGCCCGAGATCCGCGACATGATCTATGGCTATGTCCTCGACACGATTCCGGGATGGAGCAGATTCACACCAATCGACGCGGAGGAGACACAGGAGCGACTAAGCCTCATCAACAAGCTGGAAAGGCTCAAAGCCGGAAATCAAAGGCGCAGAACGAGATCTAGTCCGCTCGGATGTGAAAGCGACATCCGCAGCCTCGAGGGGCGACTCAAGAGATTCCAGCAGCCGTTGCGCCTCGGGTTGCCCAGCGTCAACAAGCAACTTTTCGAAGAAGTCCACGATCCCATGTACAGACATGTCACCATCGACGTCAAACTGCGTACCGGATGCTGCTTTTCTGCTCGAGAGATGGGTATCCTACGATCAGCGGGGAGGATCCGCATAGAGTGCAAGTACGTTACTAACGAGCAATGGAGCCAGACAGTAGTCGTAGGTCCGTGTTCCTGGTCATCACAACTTCATCACGCTCTTGCGGACCGGAGTAATATCCAGAGCTTCGAGCTCAAGGCTTGGGATGAACGCTTCTACATGTGCGTGCAAATGTACTGTGCGGACTGGCTCCAAGATCTGAATCGCGAGAGAATCGTCGCGCATCTGGAAGCTGCTGAAGCCTTTTGGAAGAGGGTCCCATCAGTGAGAGCGTCAAGCTCTCTGAGGTTCGAGTGGCCTGATGAAACACTGGTTGGACGTGTATTGAAGAAGTGCCCTGAGGCCGAAGAGATTCAGCAGCAGCTCGCAAGACTGCACAATCACGGGACATGAGGAGCAGAGGGCGGGCACTTGGGAGATTCTCAAATTACATGGATTTTCAAAAATGTTCTCAATGCCAAATGACTTTCGAATGGTCCATACCACATTCTCCCCTAATACCCCGCGGCATTCAACAAATACGTCCAAATCTCCCCGCGACTCGGGAACGGCGGCACCACATGCACCATCTCTTCCAGCGTCAAGCCGGCCTGAATAGCCACCTGCGCCGCATTTACAAACTCCGCGCCCTCCACAGCAACGTACGTCGCACCCACGAGCTTCTCCGTGCCCTCCTCAATCACAAACCTCGCCCACCCAGGTTGGTCATCTCCATACAGCATGCCACCTGGGAAAGCGAAGCTGCTATCCGCAGCACGGACTTTGAGACCGGCGGCTTGCGCGGAGGCGAGTGTGTATCCTATGCTGCCGATGTTGGGTTCCGTATAGATGACCTGCGGGAAGGTGTTGTTTTGCTGCGCGGCCTTGGTGACGGTGAAATGTGGCGCCACGGTCAGGTTGGGGTGGTTCTGGCTCTTGAGCGCGGCGAGGATAGCGTTGCTGGCTATGCGGGATTGGTAGATGCCCATGTGTGTTGTGGGCGCGATGCCGTTCACGTCACCAATGGCGTAGAGCCATGGTTTGGATGTGGAGACGAAAGATGTGTTCGTTTCGATCGCTGCGCCTTCGCCTGGGAGACCGATCGTGTCAAGACCCATGTCGAATGTTCTTGGTTTGCGGCCAGTGGCGTTAAGCAGGACAGAGCCGGAGACTATCTCGCCGTTCGACAGCTCGACCTTGATTGAGTTTGGTCCGAGCTTAGTGATTTGGTTGGCGTGTGTACCCAACTTGAAGACAACGCCCTGCTTCTCAAGCTTTTGTCGCACAATCTTGCCAGCTTCAGGCTCGACCTTCGGCAAGATCTCTGCTGAGTTGGAGATGAGCGTGACCTTCGCCCCGACGGCAGAATAGAAGGATGCCATTTCCGAGCCGACAGCTCCAGCGCCTAGGATGACCAAATGCTGCGGTACTTTGTTGGAAGAAACAGCATCGCGGTTGATCCAGAGCTCCTTGCCCTCTTGAAGAGTCTCAATACCGGGAATCGATGGTGTCATCTGCGAAGATCCCGTAGCGACAATGACGGCGATCTTGGCATCCAAGGCGAAGCGCTTCTCCTCACCATACGGCTGCACAGTGACCTTCTTGTTTCCTGCGATTCGTGCGAAACCTCGAATCACCGTAGCAGTGCTCGAGCCGTTGTCGGCGCCAAGGTACTTGCTATCGTCCCATAGATCAACAAGCTTGTCTCGTCTCGCGAAGATGGCATCAACATCAATCTTGCTGGATCCAATGGCCTCGTTTGCTCCAGATATAGCCTTGGCCGCTTCGTATGCTTCGATTGGGCGGAGGAGGGCTTTTGAAGGCAGACATCCGAAGAAGTGGCATTCGCCGCCATAGATTTCGTACTGCACAATGGCGACGTCGAGCCCTGCATTGGCGAGACGGTTCTTGGCGAAGACGGATATAGGTCCAGCACCAATGATGATGACATCGAAGGTGGTCTTTGGGATGGAAGATGGGTGGAAGGTCTCTGGGTGAGGATGGAGGTTGATGCCTCTTGTCGCCATTTTGGATTATTATGTGGCCTTGTTTGGTGTCTAGAGTCGAATCTGAGGCTGGATGCGTTATGATAGCACCTGCCCACTTCCTACTCTTTTATATACCCATCGATTGCATTTTTGCATACATCCTACCTCACCCAATGCATGCTGAAGATCAGTAAACGCTACCCAAATCCGTCAAGACCGTAAACCATGGCTTATGAATCTCTCTTGCATCCAGGAGACCGGTAGTAATGGCTTAAAGCGTATTCACGTGGTGTTGTGGTGCCATACACGGGATGACTAACTCTTACTTGGCGGGGTTGACCTAAGATTAGGAATCTCCACGGTCGACTCCGAACTTGAAGCGTATGCTACGGGATTTAGTCATCGGCGACCAGAATTCAAGTGCAGATGAGAGGATAATGAGGATGCGCCGGTCTGCCATTCTTCAAGCGAGTGCTGCATCTCGAGCCTCATGCGTCGAAGATCTTCCATGATGGTCGCGGTGTAGCATCGTGCGGCAGGATTCTGCTTGTTAGCGACGGCTCGCTTGTCTCGCCAAAATCGCTGTCCAGGTCGCCATCTCATGGCATTGAAGCGTTCGTCGGTTCTGACGGCTTTCGAAAGAGCATGTATGCCTTGATCGTCCAGGTAGATCAAGGAAGAGCGGTTATGTCTGGATGCACAACCAAGGAGGAGCGATGCATAGTGGAGGCAGGAGCCACCTCAAAGTGAGCCGCAGTGCCTTTGATCACCTCAAGAAGAGTGATATTCACCAGCGCGAGTCCGACTTCGCCAGATCAAGCTGGGTTTCGAAGCCTATGAGGGAGGAGAGGAGATGAACTCGTGATGAAATCGAGATACTAGTGCGGGACGATTCCGATACCACGCTAGGCTTGATCCAATAATTTGGATATCTTCGGTTTTTAGATGAACAATTGCCAGTCGCCGATTTCTGTGTAGCAGCACCGAACCGAGCATCAACTCAAGCAAATCATGGGTCCGTAACAGAAATACGTTTTGATGGCTCCGTCAAGTATTTCGAGTTCTCTCTCAGCATGCCCTTCATGCCGGCGCAAGCTGCTGAAGAGCATGGGCATCTCCACGCGATCCTATACCCGTCCCTCCGTCGCGCCCAAAGTCTCCATTGACATCAAGCACATACGCCAATCGCCCGGCCTCTACGCGCAGAATTGTGTAGACCGCCGCTACGATGCCCTCAAGAGCAATTCATGGCGCATCCTCGAGTTATCGGAGGACGCACGGCGCGCGAACACAGAGAGCAGACCACTCAGAGAGCAGATCAATAAAATTCATGCGCAGCTACCCAAAGCTGGAGAGGGCAAGGCGGAGTTGTTGAGGAGGGCGAAGGAGTTGCAGCCGAGGCTGGCGGAGTATGAGAGCGTGCAGAAGAGGTGTGAGAGGGAGATTCAAGAGCTGGCTGAGGCGTTGCCGAATCTTACGAGTCGATATACGCCCGTGGGCGAGGAACCGGACGTTGTGGGAGTGCACAACGAGTCTCCTGTAGCGAGGTCCCCTCATAGGAAAGCGTGGCTTTCGCACGTGGATATAGGTGCCAAACTCGATCTGCTCGACTTCGAAGGGTCGGCGCAGACGTCGGGATGGGGATGGTATTTCCTCAAAAACGAAGCTGCGCTGCTGGAACAGGCGCTCATACAGTACGCGCTTCAAGTCGCGATGTCAAGAGGCTGGAACGTTGTGTCGCCGCCTTCGATGGTCTATGCGCACATGGCAGATGCATGCGGATTTCAACCACGCGACAAGAACGAGGAACAGCAGATCTACGCCATACAACAGGCGGAGAAGGACACCGCGAAGCCGCAGCTGGTCATGGCAGGCACTGCGGAGATACCGCTTGCGGGTATGAAAGCAAACCACACATTCAACGAGGAGGACTTGCCCGCGAAAGTCGTGGGCGTGAGCCGCTGCTACCGCGCTGAGGCTGGAGCGAGAGGCGTCGACACAAAAGGTCTCTATCGCGTGCACGAATTCACGAAGGTCGAGATGTTCGGGTGGACATTGCCGGATCGGCCTAGCGCCTCTTCCTCGTCGAGCGCTGGCGATATGTTTGAGGCGTCAGATATGGAATCGTCCTCTGAAAAACTCTTCGACGAAATGCTCGCCATTCAGCAGGAAATCCTCGATTCGCTGGGACTGCATTATCGTGTTCTGGAAATGCCAACTCACGATCTCGGCGCATCTGCCGCGCGCAAACGCGATATCGAAGCGCTCTTCCCCTCGCGCATGAAGAAGGATGCGGAGGAAGGCGCAGACCACGGTGGGTGGGGCGAGCTCACGTCCACGAGCATATGTACGGATTACCAGAGTAGGAGACTAAATACACGGGTCAAGATTGGGAAGGGTGGGAAGCTGGACTTCCCGCATACGGTGAATGGGACTGCGCTTGCGGTGCCGAGGGTGCTGGCTTGTATTTCCGAGACGCATTTCGATGCTGAGAAAGAGCGTGTACTCATTCCTGAGGTGCTGAGACCTTGGATGGGCGGCAGGGAGTACATTGAGAAGAAGAACTAGACTTGTACGAATACCTTGTAACATCAAAGCACATGTACATAAGCTGTACACAGACGAGAAGATCACAATCAAGCATCGCAAGCATGAGTTTTGAGTCACAGTGGTCTATGCTCATATCATATTTCATTACTTTTATCATTTCGAAAAGCTTGTGTACAAGAAAGATACATGGGGTCGTCCGCACTGGACTGTATATGTATGTGGTGATGCCTTCGCTCAAATTCGCGACAGTGCCATCCAGCAAGTGTTAACGCCGTCTATCATGAGATGTTCATCAGATCCCTTTTCCCATTCCCAATGCCAATGCTCATCCACTTTGGCTTAGATAGCCATGAAGCCAAGGGCAGCGACTGCAGCTGCAGCAGCGCTCCACTTGTTCTCCACAGCAGCGTTGGCGGTCACCTGCAGTGGTGCTCGCGAGGTCGTCGACGCAACTGGCTTAGGGGTGTACGCTGGAGTCTCCGGCTTGGGTGTGTATGCCGGAGGAGCTGGAGCAGGCGCCTCAGGCTCCTTTGGCGTGTAAGCTGGTGGAGCAGGGGGCTGCGTCTGCGCCGGTGGGCTGGGCACAACAGTGAACGTTGGAGTTGGAGGAGCAGGCTTAGGCGTCTCGCAGTCGCAAGGCGTCTTTGGCGACTCGACTGGTGGTGCTGGAGGTGTGGGCTTTGGCTCCTCTGGCTTAGGTGGAACGACTGGTGCTGGTGTGGTGGTCGTGCACGTGGTTGTCTCGCCCTTTGGTGGCTGTGGTGGCTGTGGTGGTGGGACTGGTGGCTCGTACTTCTTGGAGGTGACGGGCTGGGGTGGGGGGACTGGTGGCTCGTACTTCTTCGAGCTCACAGGCGCGGGTGGTGGTTCAGGCTTCTTGCTCGTGACTGGTGCTGGGGGG
>AZYM01000068.1:0-126540 GCA_000611715.1 Scolecobasidium constrictum UM 578 | reverse complement strand
GGGGGCTTTGTCTGTGAGTACACTGGTGGGTTGTAAGGCTTGGTGGTTGGCTTGACTGGAGTCGTGGTGGTGCAGTCCTCCGGACCGCCCTTGCCGGGCTTGCCCTCGCCTCCACCGTATCCTGGCTTGCCGCTTCCGCTCTCGCTGGGTTTCCCGCCACCATAACCGCCATTTGAGGGCTTGCTTGGGCTGTCATCGCCGCCCTTGCCTCCTCCGTAGCTGCCTGACGGCTTGCTGCCGCCATCTGGCTTGCCACCGCCATACGAGCCCGATGGCTTCGACGAGCCGCTGTCCTCGTCACCGCCCTTGCCTCCACCATAGCTTCCACTGCCGGGCTTGCCGCCTTGGCTGTCGTCACCTCCCTCTGGCTTACCGCCAGATGATCCGCCGTAGCTTCCACTGCCAGGCTTGCCGCTCTGGCTGTCGTCCCCGCCTTCTGGCTTGCCACCGGATGATCCGCTGTAGCTACCAGATCCTGATGAGCCGCTACCTGATGATGAACCGCTGCCGTACGATCCAGAACCTGAACCTTGGGGGCTGCCAATGGCACCAGGAGTGGTCGAGCCACCGTAGCTACCGCTATCGCCGCCACCACCTGGCAGGGCAATGGCGAGAGCCGACGTAGCAAACAGAAGGGTAGTTGAGAACCTCATCGTGAAATATGTATTAGGTGTCTCGGTAGTGTATAAACAAATGTACGAAAAAGCGATTGACCGAGCGAACGAATGTTTTGAGAGACGTCACTCCACAGCAGTATATCTTTGCCAAAACGAATGCGACAAGAGATGGAGAGAGAAAGAGGAGGGAAGAGAAAATTTTCGGGATGCCGAACTTATACCAACCATACAACCTTCTCAGGGGAGCGCATGTTTTGTTTCTCACGTCGTGGTAGCCCCATAGCCCGCATCCCATGATGTAAGTTCGCATTGACTCTGGGTGTTTCGAAACGCTGAACACATGCTACTCGAAGGATCCCTTCCCGAAGCGGCAGGCACAACGATGTGCACTCTTATGCAAGGTACCCGCATGCATGGTGTCCAATTAGAATACAAGGAGTGAGGCAGCGAGCCTCTCGGTACCTGACCAGTCGCTTTCGCCTACCGACTTTATTTTGCGAGCGTAAGAGAAAAGCGCAAAGCGTATGCATGCGCGGAAGGCTTTCCACCAACGGGCCGGAGAGCTCCTGTTGGGACCGGACGCGAAGCGCGTGCTGATCTTGTCGAGACTCACATGCAGTCTGCAGGTACGCTGCACAGCTGGCTTGGCGCGCTTGATCCTCCTCACAGAGTAACGGCCCATAGTCAGTGATCACTAGGTATGGTGAGATTTCACATCGAGAAAGCGTTGCAATCGGTTTACCCGATGTCGACTGGATCTGATGTTTGGACGGAGGTCTGCTTCTCCGGAAGACTGCCCGTCACAAGCAAGAGGCGCATCTTGGAACAGTCTTGGAGCAGAGGCTTGAACGTCATTGTTTCGAGCATGGATGTCATGTTACTTCGGTCGAATACCAATGATATCCTGTCAAGCTAAAGATCAATGCGATCTTCGTTGCGCGCGATCAGGATCAACAGACCATTGCGTTGACAACTCACAGAATGTGGGGCACTCTCCTGGAATCCCTTCCAAGAGGGCAAAGAAACCTGCTGCGACAATAGCGCCGTGCGCTTATGCGCGAGCACAGTCAGGATTCGGGCCAGAAGCTGTGCATAAAAATCGAGCCGTGCATCTTATGCTGATATGGTTCCATCAAGTCAAAACTTTGATGTGAAACATGGAAAAGTGGATATGGAACCGGAGTTGGAGTTGGTCCGTGCTCTCAGGGGTTCCTTTCTGGGGATCGGGATCGAATAGAGCAACATTGTGCTTCACGCATTGCATTCATTGGTACATGCGGAGTCAAAGTTTTCGCTGTTGGATGAATGTGGGCATCTGCATCCTGCGCGCAAACATCGATCACATAATTGTGTCCGTCACAGCCCTCACGGATTCTTCCAAGCTCGCCCATCCTGGCCTGCCCATGCGCTTGACCAGCTCCTCAGCACGACCATTAGCGACTTCTGACAGATCTTGTCCAAGGTCCGGGATATCGTCGATGAACTTCTTCTGCGGGTACAGCTTCCTGAAAATGGCAAGAATATCATTCCACGTGTACGGATATGCGAATGAGAACAGTCTCTCGCATTTGACATCGGGAACGATGAGCGCAGCTACGTGCACCCTGGCATTGTCTTGCACATTGATGTAGTACTGCGGCGGGTTGTACTTGAGATCTTCGTGGCCCTCGAACCCATCCCATAAGGCCCGAACCCAGCCCGCCGTGCTTGGGTACCCTTGATGCTCGACTGACAGGATGTAGCCCATGTTTGCATTCGGTAGGATCGTGTTGAGCACGAAGCCGGGTTTCTCCTCCATGAACTTCCAGGCTGCCTGCTCGGATTGCATCTTGCTTGCAGAGTAGACGTCAAGACGTCTTTGCAAGCCTTCATATGGTGGCAGCGCCCATGCTGCCTCAACTGCCTCCGTGTTCCAAGTCTTCTCGTCCATGGTGAAGACCTTGTTTGGCCGTGGACTAGCAGCAGCTGTGGATGACGATGTCATCACGACACGCTTGATACCTGGCTCTTTGGCACACGCTTGCAGAACATGCAGGATGCCGTTCACCACCATCGGCACGCCGACATTGGGATCATAGCTCTGCATAACTGGCGTAGCGACATGGACAAATCCCGATGCACCTTTCACGACCCCATCGAACGCTCCTGCAGCTGCCATGTCTGGTACTTCGACAAGCTCGAACTTGCCCTTGCCATATTTTTGACGAAGGAGAGGTTGCATCCATTGTGCTTTCTCGATACTGCGAACGGTGCCACGAACACGATAATCGATCTGGAGAAGCTGGTCGACTACGTTGGAACCGATGTAGCCATTTGGACCCTAGGTGAGAAACGTAAGCGTGTTGTCATGGCAATGAGCAGTTCGTGAAGCACGGCATACCGTAACGACCACAGTCGAGCCTTTCGGAAGGGCAAGCTCTTCGGCGACTTGAGAACCCATTGTGCTCGGTGAGAGTAGTGGTAATCTCCGGATAGCTTCGAGGAACTATCCAAACAAGAGCAGAGAGCGAGCATTGTGTTCTTATATATTTGCGAGAGGGCAGGCGCGGCCAACTTTGCACCTGCACCTTCCTTCACTCTACGTGTCCTATCTACGAGCATCCAGCAGACCGAAATCTCATCTCGTCACGGCGCAGTGCACAAGTGAACATCCTATCCGTCTCTCGGTCACATATTCAGAGCGCGTCTTCCAATGATGATACTGACCACGAGCTAGGCGCAACATGCTTCATGTATACGGGATGACTCAACCTTGGCGTCTCATGCGCACGAGGTTTTAAGATCGAGACGAGGTCGCCGATCGACAGAACTTCACGATATTCGCCACCGTGCTCATATAGCTTAAGCTTTTCGAGGACCATGAATGTCGGTGCTTACTTCGCGTTCCTGCTGCACAATGCTTACTGAGCCTCCACTTGAGCACAGATCGCTATCGAAGGACATCTCGTCGTATGAAAGCAAAGATGAAAGACAGAAATCGCCAATCATGCGCTGGCGAGTCTAGCTCAATTGTCGTTAAGCTAACTACAATTCAACACTAATGCCAGTGAGCTGACTGCTCAATTCCCACAGCTTGTCTTCACCCTCCTTGTCGAACGCGTGCGGCGCATAGCCAGGATCCATGATGTTCATTACATCCTTCGCTGGCCCACTCACTCCAGTGCTGCAGAGGTACTTCCCTCCCACGCCTTCGAGGACTTTGGCCGTGGCAGCCCAGGTCGATGTTGATGCTCCTTGAGCCACGGACTGCATGAATGCTTGCGCCGCAGGATTTGTCTGCCAGTCTGCCGGCATGTCTGGCGGGTTTGAGTTGACGTGCACGTAGAGTGGCGTGAAAATGCCCCCAGGATGGACAGCAAGTGCGTGCACTCCTTTTGCGCCGTAAGTGCGGTCAATATAGTTAGCCAACCAGATGTTGGCTGTTTTGGCTTGCCCATATGCTATCCAAGCTTCATAGTCATTGGTCAAGTTGACATCTGCAAGATGAGGCGGCGAGTATCTATGCCCCGAAGAAGCAACTGCTATAACTCGTGAGTTGAACGAAGCGGAGCTACTGCTGATGAGAGTCGGGAGCAGCAAGGCAGTGAGCGCGTAGTGGGCCAGATGACAGACACCAAATTGTCGTTCGAATCCATCCTCTGTCTCTTGTCGGTCGGGCAGTCCCATGATACCTATCAAGCATGAGAAAGGATCGGCGAAATCGCAAAGCAATACGCACCCGCATTGTTGATGAGGACATTCAGCTTGGACGACTTTGAGAGGAACTCTTTAGCAGCCTTCTTGACTGACTCAAGGGAGTCCATGTCCATCTCAATAGCCTCGAGCTTGCCAGATCCTTGGATGGAGTTCTTGATGTCTACAATCACACCCTCGGCTTTCTTCAAGTCTCGCGCTGTGATGCAGACATTGGCACCGGTTGCGTATAGAGCACGAGCCGTCTCGACCCCAATTCCGGATGTGGCACCCGTGATCAGTACAACTCGATCAGTCCACTTGCCATGGAGCTGTTCGTCCTCGATGATCCGACGAGCTGTTGGTCGGGCATCACCAGGACCTTCGAGGTTAGTGTAGCACTGAGCATACGGATTCAAAGGATCGGTCATGGTGACAAGAGGTCGATGATTGAGGTCGCTTAGGTCAATTGTCAATGTGCTAAGATGATGGATGAGAACTTGTATCCTGTAGATGATTTTGGGCCATGATCGAGAGCATGGTGGCTTCTTTTATAGCCACCTAGAATCATCCTTATCTTCGAATCTCCGGGCAACGAGATGGACCGCATGCAATGCTTCGGGCCAGTCGCGCACGAAGCACGCTTTAAGCACGAATGGCCAATTTGACATGGTGGTGCCGTTGTTGTGTGCAAGGAGCGGTAAATTTATGGTGTTGAGCGGGCTTAGTCATGGCACGAAAACTCCGCACATTTACCGCGTGCCAGCAGGGCGATCACCACTAGAGTAGTGGGTCGCCCAGGGCCCCACAGCCTGCTTTTAGCCGCGCTTCGCGGATACCCTTCTTGCTCACAGTCGCTCGGTGGCAGACGATGGTACGCAGTCAAGATAAGACCTTTGCTCAAGGTACATAAGCAACATCAAGGCTGGTCTTCTCGGCGACATTATGTCCGCTTCGTCAGAGGTAGCTGTTCAAGCTTGTCAACAATGCAGGTATTGCATCTCACATTATCCCAAACATGAAGCTGATTGATATACCAGCCGCTCGAAGCGAAAATGCGGTAGACAATTGCCATCCTGCTCGACGGTATGTAATGCTAGAGCTTCAGTGTTACCAATCTAATGGGCTTCCCCAAGTGTATTCGCTTAGCACGGACATGCACATATCCTGCGCAACGCAAGACGTATACATACGCGAAGGCCGAATCTTCTTCTGCTTCAGCGCCTACGGCGGCACCGTTCCCTGATGCCTTCTTCCTGGATCCGGAATACCTTGAGCCGATTCGCGATGTCAGTGTACGAAGCACGTGTCCTGTGCCACCAGAAGTATTGCAACTGCTTGAAGGCCAGGTACAGATGATTCGTGACCACTACTTCAACTCAATTGATACATGGCTTCCTTTTATCAGCCGAAAACGCTTCCTCCAGACGCGAGATGATGATCTCGTCTCAGTAGGTGCGGATCTTGCACTTCTACTGTTGTGCATGAAGTTGAGCACCGATTCCTCTCATATCGAAGAGCGAGATTCGCCAAAGACGACACTGTACGCAACAGCGCAGACGTTTGCAAAATCTATGGAAGGGAGCGATCCACTGTCATTGTCTTCAATACAAGCCCTATGTCTCATCGCTCTGTATGAGTGCGGCCATGCCATTTTCCCAGCGGCATATCTGACCATCGGCCGCGCCTCGAGGCTCGGATTGCTGTCGAGCCTGCATGACAGGAATAGCACTGCCACTCAGCTGTTCCAGACCCCTTCAACATGGACCAATTGGGAAGAGCAGCGACGGACATGGTGGACGGTATCGATCTTGGAAAGGTATGTCTGCTGCCTCATAGTATCCGTCCAACCCTGACCATGGACTAGGTATATAAATCTTGGACCCGTGGGTCGCCCTCTTGCTACACCTGAGCCATCTCAAGGATCACTTCTACCAACGACGGAAACGCACTGGCACGCGGGCAGCATAGGGCCATCGCACGCCGTGTACATAAGTGGCTTTACGTCCCTAGACATCGGCCCCTTCGCCCGCGTATGTCAAGCATCGCATATTCTCGGCCGCGTGCTCAATCATAGAAACACAGCCCAGACCGCGACCAACAAGCAGGCACTTCTGACCGAGGCTCTCCAGCTGAACGCGACTCTGACAGCATTGGACAAGCATCTCGCACGAGGCATGGACGACGGTCAACAATCTGACTTGACCACGGTAGACCTGGCCCTGTGCACTTCGGCCAGAATCACGCTATACCAGATGTATGGCTGCAACCAACCTGGTGCGGTCTCCGAGCGTCTCGAGGACGAAAGTCATCTCCAATCGGCGTCGATTGAAGGTATCACACAGATCATCGCCGTGCGTAGTCGCGAAATCGCTTCCTATGTGCTGGCAGAAAGTGCGACGAATTTGGCTGCAACGAGTCCACTCGTACTGAAATGCCTATATGAGACGGCCTCGGAGTGTCAATGGTTGATCCGAGAAGGCAGCATTATCGAAGGGGTCGAAGAGACGTCTCGTCTAGCTGTGGAGGCACTGACAGTGCTGGGGAAGCGTTGGGCCGTCGCAGGTGGGTTTCTTGCCCCTATTTGTTCGTGATTAGACCTGACAAGCTGTCGAAGGTCGATATCTCGATCTTTTGCGAAGATCGGAAGCTCCGTGATTCGAAATTGTCGGCTTGTGCTGCAAGTGTACAGGGTGGTCCTAAACCCGGACACACTCAATGTTATGTCAGAACTTAAGAATATGTCATTGTATATCCCAAGCTCATGAAATTTTCAACCATAATCTGACAGTCCCACCGAATATATCATGATGTGTTTAGCAATGCCATACATGTCTACAAGCATTCAAGCTCTCTCATTCGTTCTATCGAGGTATCGTCGAAGCCCAGAGATCTGACAAGCCCGCCACCTCAAGCAATAAGCAAGAACAAAGAAGATTCGACTGACTGACTCGCAAACGCCCACAATCCCTTCCAATCCCCAATGCAAAGCCCACTCATGCTCCAGCCCATCCCAAGAACGTCGCATCAAACGTCCATTACATCCATATCATGTCAATCGTCATATACATCATGCTCGTTCTCGAAGCTGAGAAACTTCATGCCCTCTGATTAAAGAACCAGCTACTCCTCTTATTCCCCGTCTCGGGCTGTCCAGCCTGCAAACTCGACACACCAGGATGCTGCTGCACCTCTGCACCTCCGCCCCCTCCCCGCAACGGTTTCGCGATCCGCGGTCCGACGCCGAAGTTGAAGCCGGCCGCGCCAGGCGCACCGCCAATACCGAGTCCGCGCGTCGATCCGGCTTTCGCGGCTTCGAGGCGCTCCTTGACCGATTGGAGCTGGACTTCGAATCTAGAGGGCGCAGGCTTGTTAGCTGAGGATGTACTTGGCATTGACTTGTCCTTGTCGTCTTTGCTGAAGTCCGCCAACTCCTTCTTTGAGAAGGGGCGTGAGAAATTGCGCGTTGGCGGGTCAGGTATGCGCGTCCACAACCCGTCTTCAGTCTGCTCCCATTGCGAATCAGGCCTATACGGCCACTTCTGATCGTTCTGCACAAGCTGCCCAAGCACCCTCTTGCTATCCACATACAAGTCCCTAAGATTGCTACTCCGCTTCCTCTGCCTCAACATCCTATCCGCCGACGCATTCGACGACAACGTCGACGCAGGCGACACATCCCCAGACGACGCTGACATAGGAGAAGTGGGCGTCACAACAGCACTAGCACTTGTAGAAGGGAATGGGTGTACGAACCGATGACTCGCTGCCGTCAGCTTCTCCTGGCTGTCGTGCAGCAGGCTCTCCAAGTTCCTGATGCGCTCTGTGCGCGTGGCCAGCTTGCGCTCCGCGATCGCGGCTTCCTTCTTCAGCTGGCTGTTTTGCTCCACGAGCTGGCGTTGCACGACGGTGAGTTGTTCGAGGTTGCGCTCGAGGAAGGCCATCTTCTTTTGCTGGGCGCGGTTGTTCGAGGTGCGCAGGACGTTATTGTACTGCTCGCGTGTCTCGTCGAGAGAGATCTCGAGTTCCACGACCTGGTTAGTTCATTGTTAGTATATCGTCCTGATCAATCGACACCTTAGAAGTTTCTTTACCCTCTCGCAACGATTCTGCAGATCCCGCATCAAGCTCTTCTTCATGACCTCGAACTCCGCAAACTGCTGCTGCACATTCTTGCCCGCAGGCGCTGCACCATTAGTCGTGGCGCCATTCGAGACGGCTCCGCTCTTGATGCGCTGCTGCAGGATTTCGATCTCCTGCGCAAGTTTCTTGTTCTCCTCCGTCTTTCTCGATACATCATCGCTGAGCTCAGCCAAATGATCAGCTTCGCTAGCCTGTCGCGAGGTGAGGGAATCTGCCAGGCGCGTCTTGATATCCGCAGCATCATCTGAAGATAGTTTGCCCTCGAGGAAAGCTTCATACTCGGCCTGCACCTTAGACAACTGCTTCTCAAGTGCTTCTCTTCGCAAAAGAGCAGCCTCCTCTTGCTCGGCCTTTTGCGCCACTGACGCCTCTGCTTGCCGCACGATGCCTTGCGTCTCAAGCAGTTTCCGCCGCAGCTCCTTCATGTCTTCCGGCGCGATGTTCTGGCTCTCCTGGAGCGCATCGATGAGCTCAATAGTCTTGCGAATGCTGCGCTCGTTGTCGCTGAACAGCTCGCCACCAAGATCGAAGCCAGCCATCATAGTAGCCATGCGTTCTCGCTTTAGCCTCTCCTTGTCATCGAGCATGGTGCCATTTTCTCGAGCGACTGTGCGGGCATCCAGCAATTGCTGCTTGACCTCATCGAGCTCAGCGGTCAGCTCGGCATTTGCTTCCTTCAAAGAGTCCATCGAGATGACCTCCTCCTTCATATCAAATTTGATGCGATCGAGTTGCATCTGCAGGTCGTGAATCTCAGAGCTCATCTTCTGATTGTCGTTCGACATCCTCGAATCATGCTCGCGAAGAGCTTGCAATTCGTCCTTGACCTCTTTGTAACCCTTCTCTGCCACAGACAACGCGCTCTCTTTCTCGGCCAGCTGATCTTGAAGCTCGTTCTCTCGTCGCAGGAACTCTTCTCGCTCGTCCTTGTCAAGAACGCTAGGCGTGCTCGCTCGCTCAATCTCGAGTCGTGAATCTGGTCTTGACACAGGCGTCTCTGATCGTTCCTCGTTCTGGATCCTGCTTGGTGTCCCAGGCGCAGGCTTGTCCGCCAACTTCTTCATCGCCGCCTCGCCAGTTGACCATTGCGGTGTCCACTCTTCCTTCGCGACCTGATCGCCTGCATGCCATCTGATCAACTCAGGGTTCGCCAGCGCAATCCATTTGGCCATATTCGAGCCCTGGAGCTCATATTTCTTGATGATCGCCTTCAGCTCAGCAGGACTCAGTTCGGCATTGACCTTGGCCTTGTTCTTGATTGCCTTCGCTCTTGTACCAAATCGCAGTGTCGAAAGTGTTTCCTGGTCATTGTAGGAGCTGGGTGAACAACAAATGATAAGCGTTGTCCGTGAGTTACCACCGAGCGATTCTTGCAGAATACGCGTAAGTTTCGAATCTCGGTATGGAACGTGCGAGCTCTTCCCATCCGTGAGCGCATTGATGACCATGCCCAGCGCACTCAAACTCTTGTTGATCTTCTTCGCCTCCTCCAATGTCTGACCACTCGCGCCCGTCTTACCGACCTTCTCACTGCCTGCCAGATCGACAAGGAACAGAGTTCCGCTCTTCTTGCTCTTGGTCTCGCGGTTCTCCTGCTCGACGTTGATGACGAAGATCGAATGTGATCGCGACGATTCCTGGTTCATGTTCGTGCTGGCGACTTTCCTCGCTTCACCGCCCACCCTCATGATCTCGTAGACCTCGTCCGCACTCTGCACATAAAGCTCCGTGAGCCCCTTGACATACACGCCCTTCCCCTTCTCTTCATGAATGGGCAGATTGCTGTTCGCCGGCTTGAGCAGATCGCGAATCTGCTCCATGTAAATTTCCATGTAGCTGACTCTCAGCAGCCAGTCTATCGTGTCCGAGCCATTCTGGATTGCCGTGAAGATCTGCTCTGTGATACGCGGAATGATGCCTTTCTGCTCGGGATCGTCCATGCTGCCCATCATGCTGTACGATTTACCGGCACCCGTCTGACCGTACGCGAAGACTGTTCCGTTGTAGCCGTCCATGATGTCGTCGACGGTCGACTTGATTGAGTAGTCGAAGATGTCATGTTGCCGCGAGTTCATGCCGAAGACGCGATCGAAGGTGAATGCGCCCTGGGCGCCATCCGACTATGCTGTTATCAGTACCATTTCTTGAGGGTGAGGATGCCATCTCGTCTTCGCAACGTACTTGTATCCTACATGTGTCCTCCGAGTCGAATGCAACAATAGGCTGACCTCCACTCGCTATCTCGATCTTGTTCTGCGGTCGAAAACGCGCCACAACTGCGATAGTTAGTCCTCCGTCCTGGAGATCTGCGGTCATTCAGCGTACCTTTGATCGCGTTGCTCGTCCTGCGCGTCATTTCAATCAGCATCTCCACTTCATAAACAGAGATCTTGCGCTTCAAGATAACTTACGCCATGTTGAAAGCTGTATCTCGCACCACTGGCCCAGCGGCCCAACCGTGCTCCCGTATCTAAGCAAAACGCCTCGTATATGTATGAAACCCTGTCCAGGTGACCTTCCGTAGAGTTTCCAGCCTCCCTTCTCTTCGCTCGAAATCCAAAAGGTGCAGGTAGGTATGTAACTTCGCAGAGATACAGGGATACCTCTTGCTCCCTCCTGCGGGAAATGAGGTACACGTGCAGGGGAATTATGCAATGTCGCAGCACACCAAGAAACTTTATGAGACGACGCGAGAACGAGCTGAACAATTCCAGACGGGAGGCGCAGTTGCAACGGCGGAGGAAATCGTGGTACCGAAGAGTCGGCTGGCTCGTTCGACGGGCAGTTTGAACATCAACAAGTTGGGTTGTTGTTGCGGGACCCTTTCTTCTGACGAGGCGGCCGGCCTTGGCTTGGCAACGCCGCAACGCGCTCCTTGGGGATCGGCGGTCACGTTCAATTGTCATTCGCAGCATTTATACGCGTCGCGATGCCGATATTGAGATGGTAATACCTGCTTGCACTTGACTGCGAATGTTACTACGTCACGCGTGGCATCGGACGACCGCGAGCTCGCCCACGTTGTTGCAGGTTACACCTGCAGCCACCCGAACGACATGAACTTCATGCAGGCAGATCCGACGATTCTCTCGAGCGGTTCAGAAGTTGTGCCACCATGCTTTGCATTTGGGTATTATCGTCTATCCTCATGAATCCTGGCCTCGATCATGCAGTGCAAAACGCAGGCAAGTAATGATATTGCTGCCAGACACCATATGACTCCATGCCATGTTGAAGCCGGAAGAATGTTCTCTAACGCCATGAATGACTTGACCGCCCGTTCGCCATCTTTCGCCTCATTACGCCGTCAATGTGGATGTGCCGTTGTAGGCCATAGGATGCTCGCTCGAAGCAGAATGCCTCAATCCTCCCAGCTCTTCTCCACCGTCTCCCTCACCCTCTTACTATACTCCTTCCTATTCTCCTTGTAAAGATTCGACGCCTCCACATTCGCCGGACTCGACGTATTCGGATCATTCAGCAGCCTATCCGCATCTCATTAGTCTTCTTCTCCCTTCCATCATCCCTCACTCCCGGTCCAGAATGGCGGAATGAATACTCACGACTGAATACTCGTCAAGATCGCCGCAACATCATACGTCGGACTCCACCGATTCTGCAGTATATCCAGGCACAGCTCCCCGCTCGCATACACATTCGGATGGAACATCTGCGAGATGAACTTGACGCCGGGCGGTTTGTTCGGGTACGCCTCCTCAAAGTGCATGACGAGTTTGAAGGTGCCGTCTTCGAAGGGTGTGTCCTGTTCAAGCTGTATTCAGTACTTTCTTTCTTTGTAGCTGTTTGTGTGTGTGTGGACGGGGTAATGGGACGTACAGCAGGACCTATGATGACGGCGTTCCAGGTCATCACGTTGTCGGGCACGGGCGAGGCGGAGACGCCTGAGGGTGGATCGGTTTGTATGCGCTATCAAGTCCAGTCAGCAAAGTGTTATCACAATGCGAAATCGATATTCGCTACCTTGAAGTCTCGCATCAACCGTCTCCTCGCCGGCGAAGACATATTTGCGGTGTTGGCGTGAAGATCTGGTTAAGAGGTAGGTACGCGGGCGTGAGCTCAAAGAAGTGCCCTGGTGGCTGGCTGGCTCGCGCGGCAGATCTTCTCTCCTGGGAGTAAAGCAGTAGTGGTGAAGGAGTAAGTTCGTCGAAAGTGAAATATGCCCTGCAAAAGCAGTTTCTCAACACGTTGACTAAGATGTGCGGCAAGAAGTGGCGAGCACACGACTCGCGATAGAGGGGGTCTTCGGAGTCGTGATCGGAGGAGCACCCCCGGACGGCACGTGACGAGTCTTTGATGCAAGTGCAAGTGTCACCAGTCGATCTTCTTTGTTCCTCGACCAGTATTCACTCAAACGAGAAGGTACAGACAGATGTTTATCGAGAAGAGTCTTGCCATGTTTGCATTGGAGTACATGCAACCTTCCACGCCTGCAAATGCTGATCCCACGCCCACCCCTTATGAAGCCGGGTAACTCGTCCACGCCAGCGAACAAACGCAATCTATGATAATGTACAGCTTGCAGACCCATATGATCCTACACTTTTTGGTATAACACAATTCAAGAACAAAAGATCAGCTCGGACACAATCACCAGGCAGGCGGTGCATCGTCGCGTCGTCCTCCATATCCACCTCCACCACCACCGTAAGAGGAACGACCGCCGTTATAGCCGCCCCGGTCACCACCGCCAAATCTTCCTCCTCCACCTCGCCCACCAAATCCACCCCCGCGGCCGCCAAAGTCGCCCCGTGGTAGCTCATCAACACCAATATTAACGTTTCGCAGGCCGGTCAATCTCAGCTTGCCCGCTAGACCCGGCGCGACCTTTGGTGTCGTCGAAAGGCCCCATCCATACCTGCTCAATTGCGCAAGATTGTCGACGAGTTTCTGCTTGGCCGGCACCCACTGATACACGCCCAGGTACGCTCTGTATAATCCTGATAGCAGACTCGGATCCACTGACTTGACCGCGTTTCCGATATCCGTGAGCACAGATGCGACGTGGGCTGGGAGCTGCGCAGGCTCGGTCATGTTGACCTTGGCGCTCTGGAGCGTGTCATCGGGCAGAAGAGGCATGCGCTTCAATCGCTGACGTGCTTCGGGCAGCTCCATTCTGTTGAGGATAAGCCAGCCCTCTCCTTCCTTGCCAGCTCGACCTGTTCGACCGATACGGTGGATATAATTCTCGGTGCTTGACGGAACACCGACCTGAATGACGTGTGTAACATTTGGGAAATCCATACCTCTCGCCGTCACATCGGACGAGAACAGCATAGCACCTGGTAATCTCTTAAAGTCGTTCGCAGCGCGTGTTCGTTGGGCTTGCGTGAGCTTCGAGTGGATCTCCAGGCATGGAGTCCTCGAGAGGAAAGCTCGTCCGTTCTGGCTCGCTCTTCTCAGATTATTGAATACCGCCGTGGCATATGTGACTTCCGCCGTCGAATTGAAGAAACAGATTGCCTTGAACGGTCGTCCGCCCGTCTCTTCCGCCTTCCTCGTTTCCCTGATAGCAAGCTCGTACAGAGCAGGCATCATGTTCTCCATGTTCTCGCATCGAACCACCTTCTGCGGTACCCGCTCAATCGTTGGTACCTCATCTTCCTTGATCGTTGATACGAACTCGTAGCCTGGCTTCAGCGTATCCTCTGCCACGTGCAACACTTCCCTGGGCATTGTCGCGGAGAACATGAGCGTCTGCCTATCTTTCTGCATCGGATCCGGCAGCATATTCAGAATATTCTGCACCTCAGGCCAGAAACCCGCATCCAACAACCGATCCGCCTCATCCAGCACAAAGCAATCTAGTCCAGGCGCCGCAATGCCACTCGTAGGATCACCAAGGATATCCTGCAGACGACCAGGTGTACCAACCATGATATGGCAACCCTGCATCTGCGTGGCGCGCAGCATCTGTGCCTTCATCGTGCCTCCTACAGCCGCTTGTACGATTACATTGGTATTGCGGCAGAGCTTGCGCGCTTCGTCTGCGATTTGCTCGGCCAGTTCGCGGGTGGGTGAGATGATGAGGGCGCGGATGTCGGATGCGCTTGTTCGCTTCATGCCTCGTCGCTCTGCTAGGCTGGGGTCTTGTTCGAGGATGCGCTGGAGGATGGGGAGGAGGAAGGCGATGGTCTTGCCGGTACCGGTCTTTGCTTGCGCGATACTATTGCAAATCAATATACTCGTCTTGAGAACGCAGGATCTAGTGTTCACTCACATATCTGTCCCATGTAAAGCCTGATTGATAGTCGCCGACTGCACATCCGTCATCGTCTCAATCCCCGAATTCGTAATCGCATTGATGACATTAGGATGTATCAATTGCCTGTCCGCAAGTTCTTGAAAGCGTGTGATTGCATGTTCAGCGCCGGTTTCCGTCGCCTCTGTCGCCGCTGGAGCGGCAGCATATGCCTCTTGCTGCTGCCATCTTATCGTGCTTGAGAATGATCTTGACGGCAACGTCTGGATTGACTGACTTGATCGCAGCGCTCGCGCGACCTGTGATCTAGGTATAGATGATCTCGCAGATGTGGATGCGATTGTTCGCGGTACGGATGCGGAGCATCTTCGCAGAGCGGCCAACATCGTGGCAAGAGAGATCCGCCAATTAGTGACGTTCGAGTCTGTTATCTCCCAGTTTTTGAAAAGAAGCGCTGAGGCTGTTACAAAGAATGAATGGAGGGAGCGTAAGAAGAGTATTTGGTGATATCGCAAGGAGAAATGTCCTCGAGATGGTGATGGTTTTGCCCGACGAAGATTTCTCAGAAAGGCTAGTGCAAGATCATAGCGTGACCCTTGCGCTGTGGAGCAGCCCCGAGACACGTGAGACATCGATTCAATGATTCAGGTCAAGAGGTCAATGAGATAGGATAAACACAGGCATACATTCTCGAAATGAGCTACATGAAGCTGAAAGAGCATTTTGAAGCCAGCGCCAGGCGCATGTCGCTGAAGAACGTAACGCAAGGGGATATCACCACCCATTTCCACCCATCCACTCTCGCTCATGAAGCCAAAGAAACCGACCCAACCAACCCTCTTACTCATCCTGATAACTCAACTTACGCATCTCACCCAACCTCGTCCGCGCACTACTCAACGCATTCTCCAACTTCAAAATCTCCACCTGCTGCTCCATCTCCTGCGTCTTCAACTCATGCGTGCTCAACTTGGCGAAATCCTCGCTCACCTCCCCCTTATCCCTCTGCGCAATAATCTCCTGCACTTGCCTGACGAGATTCCTGCACGCCGCCGTGACGGCCCTCGACGCAGCCTCGAGCCGCTCCTGCGTCTTGCTCATGAGACTGGCCTTGACACGCGACGCGGCCACGAGTTGCGCGGTCGAGGCAGCGACGTCGTTGGAGGCGACGATGAGCTGTTCGTGGGAGGCGCGGCCGGAGATGACGGCGTCGGCTGTTTCGATGAGGGTATTTGTGCTTGTGGCGACGGCTTTGGCTGCGGAGATGAGACCTTGTGTCCAGCGGTTGTGTTTTTTGTAGAATTGGGTTCGGGAAGCGGAACCGCGACCTTCGCGGACGATCTCTTGCTGCGAGGCCGTTGCTGCCTTGATGAGCTGGGCGATTGCGTTGGTGATGGCGATGGCGGATTCGAGGATGGAGCTGCGTGATGTTAGTGTCTTGGTCGTTGAATCGGATATGCTAGACTTACTCGTGAATCTTCAGCTCGTATGTGGAATAGCCGCTGCGATCCTTGTTCATCAGCTTGTTCAGGCGTTCAGCAGCCTTGTCGATCGCTGCCGCGGCATTCATCAATTCCTTGTCCACGAGCTCGCCCAAATCACCGGACTGGTCGGTGAGTCGGCTCTTCGGAGCAAAAGCATCAGCCAGCTTGGACAGACTCTGCAAATTGAGCTGCACATCCGCATTATCGTGAATGATCACTTCCTGCTTGCCTTCATCATCAAGGGCAGCCAGCCTGAATGACTTCAGGTCGCGGAAGAATTTGATCGTAGATTGTGCAGACTTGCGTGCACCATTGACCAATTGATCAGCCTTGCGGTCGTCGGATGCAAAGCGGGTGAGACCCTTTGTGTTGGATAGCACATCCGCGATAGAGCCAGCGAAAGCGTTGACAGTGCGGATGATCTCAGCGTGTGCACTGCTTGGGCCGTCCGCAATGAACTCTCGGAATGCTCCCGAGAACTCCATGGCATTTTGCGCCGCTCTCTCGATCTGTGAGAGCACGAACGCACCAGATGCGCTCTGATTACCTGCAATCATGGTGGAATCAAGCTCATACAGAGCATCGTCCACACGCTGCTCTCCAGATGACAGCACTGAGTCGATAATGTCGTTGATCTTGCGGATGTTGTCCAGGATCACGCTGTCGAGTTGTCCATCAATAGCCTGATCGCTCGCCTCTTGTCGCTGGCGCATCTCGTTAAGCTCAATGAGCGTTTGATCCATGCCAGCCTTGAAGACTTCAAGCTCTTCCTCCTTCTCACGCAACTGGCGTTCAAGATCTCCATCACCATCACGCATCTGTCGCGATAGCTCATTGAGCTGGTTCGTCTTTTGTCGCAATGCCTCCTCGAGATCGGCAATCTCGCGATTGTGACGGTTGAGCATAGCAGACAATTCCGAGCCCTTGCCTCGCTCAGCATTCTCGGCCTTCTCAAGAGCAAAACGCAATTCGCGCTGCAGCTTCTCGATCTCCTCTCGGTGCCCGCCTTGAGATCGATCCTTGTCCAACAATGCTCGGTCGCGCTCGCGAATCATGTTTGCGAGATCAAGGTTCTTCTGCTTCAGCTCGCGCTGCAACTTCTCACGCTGATCGATGGCCTCTTGTGCAGAAGCGGCCTTGGTTTGGATACCCTTGAATTTCTGCAACAGCTCGATGTGTTCCTTGCGCAGCTGTGAATACAGCTTGGCAAGGTTGTCGTACTTGGCTCGCCATGTGTTGAGCTGCTCCTGCAAAGCGCGGATCTGATCATCCTTGGACTGGTTCTGCTGGTTGTAATTCTGCTGCAGTTGCGCAAGCTCTTGCTCCAAGCCCTGCACTCGGCGATCGTATCGCTGAAGCATAAGCTGATCCCGTTCATACTGCGCTCGTGCGTTCAAGTTTTCTCGCTCAAGATCCGCCATTCGGCCATACGTCTGCTGTGCCATCTGATCGCGCATCAATTGCTCTTGCGCCAGGCGAGCCTGTTCCTCTTGCATGCGCTGTTGTCGCTCAAACTCCATCTGGGCTTGTCTCTGCTGCTCTTCCTGCAGTCGTCGTGCCTCATCGATCTGTGCCTGCAACCTGCGCTGCTCTTCCGCATATGCATCTTGCTCTCGAGCCTGCTGTTGCTTCCAGAACTCGTTGATAGGTTCGGGATCAATGTCGAGATTCTTCTTCGGCGTCGGAGGCTTTTCGATCTCATTTCGTGGTCTCGCCGGTAGCGCCGGCGCATTCTCGTCTTCTGCGAGCAGATTTGGCGGATCTTGCGGCAGCTTCGGCACCGTGATCAGACTAGTGAGATATCGCAGCTGGCTGCATTCGTAGTAGAACTTGACCAGGCGATAATGCTGCATGTCGTATCTGCCGTGAAGTGGCTGCAAGACCTCCTCATCACCCAGCTGAATGTGCATCGCGCGGAGCATGCTCGTGAGGAACTTGTAGATGCCATAGCTTTCCTGCACCAATGGCACAAGCGCTGATATGCGGCATTCGCTGTGCGACGAGTGAGGGATGTGCGCGAAGATGAGCTTCTGGAACGAGTCGATCTGGTCCTGCAGGGTCATGAGGTCGGAAATGGTTTCGTATCTAGAGCTCTTTAGTCATGTCGCATCGTATGATAGGAAGTATGCTCACCCCTCATTTGGATCATTGATCGACTTCAAGCTGATATACTCCTCATACTCGAAGGTGCCGTTGAACTCTGGATGCTGCCGGTGAAAGGCAAGTTTCGCCCTCAGGAAGTAGATGTACTCCTCGATGAGCTTGCCATATCCTGATCCGTGTTGTAAGCCTCCGACCTGCGCGCCGCACATTAACAGGGGTGATACCTCGAACGCCGGCGTTGCCGCCACCTACGACGCCTCTTCTCAAGCCCTCTAGCCAGCCGACATTGGCCTGGGCTTCCTTGAGCACCACCGGATGTCCCTCCTGTAGCACTTTGTGTATTGTGATCAGAGCCTTGAAGGTCTGGACTTCGTCGGCGAGAATTGGCTGCCTGTTTGCTGCGTCAGCGCTTGGCTTCGTAGGTGAAGGCATGCGACCTACACTTTCATGCCCGACCAGAACGATTGTGAGGACTTGTGATCCCATGTGTACACGATACATGCTCGCACATGTTTTCCTAGCTCAGGTCAGCATCTAAAGCATCGCCCTTCTTTTCCTGGGTTATGCGTACGCTTCGGCGCCGTCTCCTCTACATCCCGAGTTAGCAAGTCTCCTTTGCAGGGCAATTCTACAACCTCATACCAATGCTCGTCGCTTTCTTGATGTTGATGGCCAACTCCGACTCCTGCCTGGCATACCACGTCAGTCATCCTGCGCAAACCACAAGCAAGGCGAACGCAGCCTTACTTCCCCATATCCACGTTGCGCGTGGCTCCGTACATTGCCATGCTGGGCAGATGTGGGCGAGATCTTCCGCTCAAGACAGCACTGGCGGACTATTAGGATCCTGCAATGTATAGAGAAGGTCAAATAGGCACCAATCCGTGTGCAGGCGAAAAGTTCTGGTGGAAGATGCGGAGCTTGCGTGTCACGGTGGTGAGTGAGCTGTTCTAAGCTCGAGACCCCAGCCTTCCGGCGCTTGGCAGTGCCCTGATGACGATCCGTCCCATGTGGCGCGTACTTCTTCAGGGCTGAGATTTGAGAACGGCAGTTCGAGATGCTGTCACCTTGTGCATTTCTTCTCAGAGTCTTCTTACGCGATGATATCAGATGAGCTGATGTAGGTTTCGAGGGAGTACATGGTCTGCAAATTGCTCACTTAACGAGGTACTTAGATATAAACAGCATAGAGATTATTCTTCAGGCTTGCTTTGGGTGTATGTATCAACGCTGCGATCCGCAAGGATGAGTAAGGTAGGAGCTGGAGTCTGCCATAGCATTGGTCTCCAACTCATCATAGCACAAGGTGTCCTCCCACTACTAGCAAAGCATGATATCAGGGTTTGCGTTCGTAAATACAACCATTGCACCTCAAATCCTTCTCGCATGCAGCATGATGCATTCCCGTCTTGGAAGTGAGAGACATCCAGGATATGGGCGATTTCAGACTTGTGCGTTACGCTCCGACTAATTTGCAGTGAAATAATCAGAATATGCTGAAGGGTATATCAAACAACGCTGACCAAAGCTGACAGCTAGAGACGCGACAGTTCACAGATAGTCCTTGATCTCCTTCTCGACCCAGTCCAGGAACTGCGCTGCCACGCCAGAACCTCCTTCACTCTTGGACTTGATGCCCTTTTCAATGTCCGATCGCGGCTTGAACTTCCGGCCCCATGGTGCAATGAAGCAACCGCCATCCGCAAGCGTGATGTCTGGTGAGCATGCGGCATAGAGCTCCGTGTAGGCACCAAACTTAGCAGGGTGCATCAGTTGATGCATTGCGGTCCGAGTAACGATATCAGTATTCCTGGTCAACTCGGTACGAAGGTTGCCTATGTTACAGTGAGCACCAGAAGCGCATGAATTGCACAGCACGATCACGTACCTGGATTCCAGCTGACACTAACAATGCCATCTTTGCCATAGCGTCTAGCAAACTCGGACGCCATGTAGATATTACCCGCCTTACTCTGCCCATAATTCATGTTCTTCACAGGCGTAATCTTAGGCTGCTGCGTCTTCGAGTCAAATGCGACACCATTCCTCGGCGAGTACCAAGTTGCAAGCGAAGCCGCCCACGTCACCCGTACAGAGTTCTTCGGGGCTTCTGCGGCCGTTCTCTGCAGCAGAGGCAGCAGTTGCTGCGTGAAGAGCCAGGGACCGAGGCAATTCGTGCCCAGCTGCATCTCGTGGCCCTGTGGTGTCTTGCTCTTTGGGGCTGTATTCATCACGCCCGCATTGTTCGTGAGGGTATCGAGGCGGGTTTCTTTCGCTTTGAACTCATCGGCGGATTTCTTGATCGTGGAGAGGTCTGCTAGATCGAGGTGGAGGAACTCGATCCTGCCTTTGGAGTCTGGAATGGCTTTCTGGACGCGGTCGATTGAGGCTTGTGCTTTTGATTCTGAGCGTCCAGCGACGTAGATTGTGGCATTCTTGGAGTAGAAGATCTTGACGAGTTCTTCGCCAACACCTCCATAGCCACCAGTGATCAGATGAACTTTGCCTGTGCCTGTGTCAGAACTGCTGAAACTTCGGACAATACATAGTATACCTGTTTGATCTGGGAGCTCTTTCTCCGTGAACGTCGGCTTGGGTAAGAAAAAGCTTTGTGACACTGCTGCATGCGCGAACGCCATCGTGAGTTCTACAATCGAAGACAGAAGAGACAGTATATAGCCGAGCATACGAAAATGACTTGAAAGGTGTGACGAATCTTCAATTGCAAAAGGGGACTCTATCGCGCCGACGCGCGACTCTCTCAAATATGATTTCCGTCCTGCTTTCGTCCTGTTTGCCATGACGTCCATCGAATCTCATATGATTTACTCCGGGATAAGGACTTGACGAAGCCTCGGCCACCGTTTATTGGTGCAGGCGAGGCAGATCGCCTTTCTGATTCGAGATCATAGCCACCGCCGCGATCTTGTCAACGAGCTGGAGGCGCGGCAACACGTATGCGTTCGCTTGTGATGCCGTGCGCTTTGCATCGTGGAGATGCCTTGCTTTGACGTTAGAGGAGTTGCGGACGCAAGCATGTGAGATGAAGCTTGAGATAGCACCAGCGCTAGGCCGAGATCGAGCTCAGGGCGTGGTCCATATATCTTTGCTGGCGTGTCGTTATCAGTACGTCTAGCGGCTCAAATCTCCCCGGCTGCATATCCCGTCCTCTTGGCTGTCATCTCACTGTGTCGAGGAGTGCTAAAGCCCGTCTGGTCCATGAATCTAAACATGCCATCTACAGCAGTCTCAGAAAGGCTGACAGATCAAAACTTCATAATACAGCCCTTTGGATGAACCCTCCATGAGCGCAGTCGACTAAGCCGAGCTACAACGAGCAGATGTCCACGAGACCCGACTATGTGACGCGTGCTAAGGCACGAAGACCTAAGCAGATCACATCGTGTCTACCTTGCAGGGCCAAAAAGTGAGTCGAAACGATCATACTGGACCAGCATTCGCTTATCGAAGCAGGCAGAGATGCGATCGTGGTCAACCCTGCAGCAACTGTAGCAAGACTTCGGCTGAGCAGTGCAGGTATGCCGACTCTGTCGTGATCTCTGGGGCGCGACAAAAGCTTGTCGAAGATCATGATGAAGAGACGTCTGCCCGCATTCGAAAGAGATTGCAATTGTTAGAATCGCGCATAGCCTCAATCCAGGAGCAGAGCTTATCCCAACACCATGGCAATATCCTCGAAGCTCGTCTTGCTGAGGTCACCGTTAATGTCGAAAGGTCCGACGCTGACATAGGGAGCCACGCCGCAGCATTATCGCCACGTCTGTCTTCGAGGCAGCAAGATCCCCACTTCATCCCTCCCTCTCATTGGGAAGGCATCTTGGATGATGTGAGTTGGCACGAGTATTTTCCACTTATCTACATCGTCTGACATGTCGCAGCTTGAAGGACTTAAGCAAGACCTTAATCCATACTTTAGCGCTGATGATGCCAATGACAATCTAAACGACTATGACTTAGTAACAGCCTCTCATCCACAGTTGCTCTTCCTCGATGAGCCTATTGTCTCAATGGATAAGCTCATTAGCTCTTTACCGTCGAGGCCTATAGTGAACAATCTACTGAACGTCTTTCTCCTGCAGAACGGTCTGCTACCACTCATCTCCGTCATGTTGCATGTTCCCACATTTCTGGAAGAGGTTGAACGCTTTTGGCAGACTCCACAGAATGTTGATCTGAACTGGCTCTCGATCGTGTACTCGATCATGTGCCTAGCTCTGCAGGCCGAAATGCGAGCCGGACGGAAGGTGGACGGGGTTCTTCTCATGGAGGCTACTTGTACTATGTTCTCGCGGAAGGCAGCGCTATGTCTTAGGACCGCCGACTACGCTAGACCCTGCAAATACACTGTCGAGGCTATGGTGCGTGCCAGAATCGGCATATGCCCAAGTTTATGAGTCTGAGCGCTGATTGCATGTAGACTTTCTCGTTGGCTTGTGAACAGTTCTGGATCGAGAAAGATCCATACCGGGCGTCTTTGGTCCTCAGCATGATCATCCGAACGGCCTACCGTATGGGATATCATCGCGATCCGCAGCATTTCCAGATGTCCGTGTTCGAGGCAGAAATGCAGCGAAGGACGTGGGCACTTCTGGTGCAAATGGACATCTTTCTGGCAAGCAAGTCGGGACTGCCACCCAGCATCGACCTTTCGCAGGCTGACACGAGGCCGCCTGCAAACTTGATGGACTTTGATATGAGTAAAGCGATGTTGCAACTTCCAGCTCCGCGGTCGAACAATGAGCCTACTGTTATAGGCTACCTGAATTACAAGACCCGGCTTGTGACAAGTCACAGGAGAATCTTCGACCGACTGAACGCGGCACGAGATATAGATCACCAAGAAGTAATGCGCCTGGATGCTGAATTACACGCTCAGATCAATACTCGTCCATCCTGGCTTCAATCGCCCCGAAGACATGATGCCGCGCTTCCCCATCCCGAGCAGCTCGGCCCGTGTATTGATGCTGACCTCATCATCCACCGAGCACGAATGGCTTTGCACCATCGATTTGTAGCGCTGGCACATCGCGATGCTCGTTATGCGGAATCTCGACGAATCTGCCTGGAATCTGCCAAGCAGGCGCTCTTCTACCAAAGGATTCTTGCCAATAGTCAATCGCCTGAGGCCGGCAATCCGAGACAGAGCTGGCGTCTGCTGTCTTTACTTGACCACGACTTCCTCTTCGCAGCCTTGGTACTTGCCGTAGACGTCAAATGTAATCTTGGAGGCGGCGAAGCCACCAGAATGCTCGGAGACTCCGACACTGAACACATATCTTTGCTGCAGCAGGCATGCGGTATCTGGCAGACTTACGCTGAGCATTCACCAGGAGCACAACAAGCGCATGAGATTGTGGGCAAGATGCTAAATAGCCTTGTTCAAGGACGACAACGAGCATCGACATCCGCCCTAGCATCAGCTTTGGCTCCATCCGATTTCCATGAAGATGGTGATGCGACACCAACGGCAGCGGATACAACCCAGGTACAATCGTTTGAAGCAAACATGTTGCAACAGAGCACCTTCCATGGTCAACATGTGGGCACGACGACGGACGACTCTATGCTTGGTCACTCGAATTTTCTAAATCTGTCCTCGCAAGATTCTGGAGGGCATGCATGGAACATGACTGACATGCTGCTCGATGGCGCTGTGTGGCCAAACATGGACTTCACAACAGCTGTGGGCATGCTATGAAGCATGTGTGATCGGCCAGATCAGTATCTCCAACCTAGCCAAACACGATGGGATCATCAGCTTGTTGCGACGCATGTGTTCCGGATTGTGCTCGTCTCAGCCTGATCACGGGACTTAGCAAACTGACCAATGAGCGACCCTCCGACCGCCAAGCGCCGACCGTCCGACTCGTGTCAGCCTCGCAGCATGGCCACGTCCCGTGCAATTCGGCTCTGCTCCTCGATCATTTCCGTACATGGCGCGCTACGGCTCGAACGCGCGTTCCTGGCTTCGCTCTGAAGCCTGTTAAGCTTGCTGCAATTCTCTTGGCAACTTTTCAGGCACAAGCTCCCACTTGGTCTGACTGGGACTCGGATGAGTTGATATACGCGAGTCGGCACGTAGATTACCCCGCGGTCATGTAGATACGGAGATGATGTGCTCAGGTCACAGTCATGAATTGGAGATTGGCTTATGGTCGATGGAGTATAAAGGCGAGGTAACACCTCGTCCAAACCACGAGCATCAGCACAATTGTACCAGAGTCAAAGATAAAGTCGACCTCTCAAGATCTTTTCCACCTTCAGTCCACGATGGTCTCCCTCAAGTCTGTTCTTGCGATAGCCTTGGCCGCCGCGGTGGCAGCAGCCCCAGGTCCAGTAAAGCAACCCAGTCCAGGACCTAACCCAGACGCTGCTTGCGGCAAAGTCAACATCATATTTACGTATGTCATTGGACAGGACTTCGGAGAATCGTGATGCTTATCTTAGTCCAGTGGTCTGCCACCTTATCATCCTCTGGTCACGGCACAAGGCTTCGATCCTGCAGTCGTGGACAAGGCTCTCCGCGCCGATGCAGCACACATTATAGCCGCAGGATACAACCTGAAAGGGAAGTTCCCATTTGTACGATTCTCATATGATGATACTGAACTCTTCACAGTCGTGCTCATGGGCCCAGAGCAAGATGTGAAGCTCCTCGACAATGAGCTCAAAGGTACCAATTGGGCAGGAACAGGTGTCGGCTACGGAGTTCGCGGCTCGCGCCGGCAAGACCTGACGATCAGGCTCGAAGGTGCGTCATTGATCTGACGCAGTCTCCTTCCCATCAGCTAAAATGCAATCAGACATCCTCGACCTCTACAAGCAGCGAGCACCTCGTGCGTCCACACTCATGGACTACTCGCCAGACAGCGCTTACTGGGCCATCAATCGCCGCTTTCCTCTCCCGAGCAATTGCACCAACTCGCCTGGGAGAGACCTTGTGAGTGCGATCACCGAGCAAGCGTCCTGGTAATTCCGCTGACTCAGACAGGGTTTCAAATTGTTCTGCGATGTTTGCTGATTGTCCAGCCATTTTGGAATCTTCTACAATGCAACAAGCAATTGTGCTCCTAGGTTGCGTAACTTTTCCCAACTGGAAGTATTTCCTGCAGCAAACGTCATCGTCACGTTTTTCATTTATTAAGAAGAATGAAGAAGAGACTGGTGTTTTTGACACTTCGATTCATTGATGACCTCGCCATTACTCGAAGTATGTGTCGCGGGATCCAATAAGGGGACGCATCCGCCTACTGTGTGGACCAAGATCGCCGTCTCAGTCAGTGTTGCAGCATAAACCCATCGTGAAGTCGCCCATGTGCTGCAATGCCGTGCCCACATCTCGCGCCGAAGTGTCATCGCATTGATGACTGGCAAATGACTTTTGTGCTGCGTGAAGAAGTGTCAAAGCGAATGAGATGTGCTGAGACTTCAGCAGCTCACCAACCACCAGCAGTGTCGTCGCCTTTGAAGCCATCCTCTGCAGCGAAGCCGTTGGCCTCACCACTGTCTCCACCACCGCCCCAAGCATCTCCAACGGCATCGCCATCGCCCTGGGCAGCAGCAGCGTCGCCGCCACCACCCCAGGCGCCGCCATCGGCACCACTCTCAGTATCGGCCTCAACTGGAGCTGCACCATATGGATCGTCATCCTCAGCATCGGAGTCGCCCTCCTCGAACGTGACTGTGCCATCCATTGGCTTGAACTCCTCGAGGAAGTCCGGCACCTCCTGGTCAGTCTCCATCAAGATCTTGACGAGCTCCGGAGCAAGCTCATCATTGCGCTCGTTGTAGAAGGACGTCGCCAATCCCATGTGACCAAGGCGACCAGTGCGACCAATGCGGTGCACGTACTCGTCGATGCCGCCGTGCATAGCAGAAGGCAAGTCGTAGTTGATGACATGAAGAACGTGAGCCACATCGATGCCACGAGCAGCAACACCAGTGGTGACAAGGATGGGGATGCTGCCATCACGGAAGCCAGCGATGGCATCCTCTCGCTCGTTCTGAGTGCGCTCAGAGTGGAGAGACGCAGACGGCAGATCGGCATTGTAGAGGAAGTCGTCGATCTTGTCCGCCACCACCTTCGAGTTGCAGAAGATGATCGTGCGGCCTGGTGGGTGAGCGAACAAGACATCGTATAATGCCTCGTTCTTGCGGTTGCCGTCAACCCACATGACTTTCTGACGGATGTTCGCATGAGCGGAGCCGCAGCGACCAGCCTTGATGCGCAGGAAGTCCTTGGCCATGTACTGCTTGGCAACACCGCGGTACTTGGCCGGGAAGGTGGCCGAGAACATCATGAAGATGTGATCGGAGTCCTCGTTGAGGTTGGCACCGCTGAGGATGCTGCCGAGCTCATCGATCCAGTCTTCCTGCATGAGCTCGTCGGCCTCGTCAATGACAGTGAAGCTGGCAAGATGTTAGTCGGCGCCGGCATGTATCGAAGGTGTTACTTACCGAGTGCGATGCAGAGACAGAATGCGCGGGCTGCGCAAGAAGTCCTTGAGGCGACCTGGAGTGGCGATGAGGACGTCACAGCCCTTGAGAAGCTCCTCGCGCTGGTCAGACATGGGACCACCGCCATAGACAAGGCAAGGGCGCAGGCCAGAGCGGTAGCAGAGACGACGAGCCTCGTCAAAGACCTGCCATGCAAGCTCGCGTGTCGGCAGAACGATGAGCACGAGAGGCTCAGCGCGGAAGATGTCGACTTGTGGGTTGTGGCGAAGTGGGTTCCACTTTGGAGCGCAGACCAAGTGAGCACGACCCATGAGGTGAGAGACAATCGGGCAGAGGTAAGCGAATGTCTTGCCGGAGCCGGTCTGAGCGGAGACCACCATGTCGCGCAGGTCGAGGACTGCAGGCATGACAATCTTTTGAATGGCGGTGGGCTCCATGTAGTGCATCAGCTTGAGAGTCTCCTGGAGCACTGGGTGCAAGCCCATCTCCTGGAACTGTTCATGTGTTAGCGAGCGATAATGATTCCGAAGGAGTAACTCACAGTCTCTGCAACCTTTGGCTTGTCCTCGCCAATGATATCGATCTTGACGTTCTCAAGGATGTCGATGTGCATGCCTTTGCCGTAGGTCTTCTCGTCAGAGAACAAGTCGGCCTCTAGCTCAGGAATGCGTGGAGCGTAGACACCGAGGTCACCGGTGGCCGTGAAGTCGCAGCGAGCGAACTTTGCGACGCGTCGAGAGTCGCCACGCTCGGTGTGCGCGTACTCAACACGTGGCTTGTAGCCATGCTCACGAGCACGCTTCTGAGCCTCCTCGAGCTCCTTCGGACGACCTTCATAAGTGACGTCGCGGCCAGTGCCACCGAGCGTCGACTTGATATCAGTCATATCGAAGGTGTTGTTCTCTTCGTCGGCCATGATGACTGTGTTGTGTTGTCAGTGAACTTGAATGTGGCGTTTGATAAACGCGTGTCAATGGTGGGGTGAAGTGTGAGATGACGATGGCAGCAAAGACACGTACCTGGAGCTAACGTAGAATACGATAAGTGCTTGTTGATGAAATGAAGGCACGAGGATGATCGAAGTTGTCGAAAGACTCAGACACGGGCGAGACTAATGCTCCTCGTGCCTGGTTGTAGTGGTGAGTGTGAAGAAATGTAGGTTGGAGCGCACTGTAAACACGGTTTTATAGTGCGCCGACGGCTAAGGCACCGAATCAAAGCGTGAACTAGAATCTAATGGAAGTAAGGCACCGATATGGAAGGAGCGACGGCGCCGATGCCGGGTAAGAGCAGGTCCAGAGCAGTGGCCCAGCTGTTTATGCGGTTGCTAGCGGAGGAAGGAGCGGGTAAGTCAAGCTGTGGGGCTCCGGGAACCTATGGGATAGCTCAAACAGACCTTGACCGACATCGAGGGGGTGACTTTGGTCAAGTGTTCGAGACTCGGTCGCGAAACGACATTGAGCTGGCAGCCAGTTCAAGGTGATGGGCAAAGCTGCTCAGGCGTGGATAGCGGCAGCGTGGTGTCCAGTGAGGGCAAGGAGGCATCAAGTCCCATCACGTATAGGTCCAGACATCTTCGAGAGCCACCTTTGTAGTTCCTTGGAGATTTGCGTTCCATCCGGAGCGCGAAGCTTACGCAAAGAGACGGTCTTCAGTATTAAGAGACGCGGTTTGCGAGACAGCCTATGAGGAGGATGGCATGGTCCATAGTACTAAGCTTAGAACAATGAAGGTCTTCTTGAAGCTGCTAGACCCATATCAAACGTGATGTTGCTCCTCAAGTCGATGTCCTCTGTGTCGCGCCGCCGCCGCCGCCCTGGTTGGCTTCGTATGAGACCGCGAGCTCCACCAGCAATCTCAAAACAATGATCACAAAGCAGCCACGAGAACACCTTGCACCAGCTATAGATAATGGCATCGACCGATGGTCAGAAAATCCAGCGGAGTATCGACAGGTTGGTCGTTCCATCGCATCGCCGTCGCCCTCCTTGGGTCCCAACAAGCACGGGCTACGAAGTTCATCAACAGAGCACAGGCAAGCATTCGTCCAGAAGACTGCCTCGTTGAACAAGCGATTGCATTGATCTCACTGACAGTACTCACACAAGCAGTTAGCCCTGCGAGAACTTCCAGAGCACTCGTCGCCGCCGATGGTCCCCTCGCTCCAGAACGCAGTCAAAGAACCCGCACCAGCAGCCACAGTGAAGTCAATACAGTACATCATCCAGGCATCTCTGTCGGTGGCAGCCAGATCATGGGAGGGCACTGGCTCTGTATGGTATTGCCGGATCGTCGCCAACAGCCACTATTCCTGTACTCAAGCACGAGTTCCAGCGAAAACAACATCGCGCACTTCCGGGCCATCTACAGCCACCGCAATAACGATACAACGCACCATGGACCTTGAGACATAGCGAAGGCCGCGAGGCGAAGAGGTGGATCAGCATAGACAGCCTACACGGACAAACACCGAGCGGCCACAAAGCCAACAGGTCTTCAGCGACAAAGCTTGATCAACGATACAAAGCCACCGCCATCATCTTCCCGCGGCTCAACGCCGTTCAAACGTGCCTCAGCGAAAGCAAGACTGCAAACAATGTGGCAATGATGAGGGATCGCGTATGCTGTCCCCAAGCGACGAGCAACATGACCGGAGCAACAGCTACATTCATGGCCAGCAGTATAACCAGGTAGACCAAAGCATTCTTCGAACAACAAAGGACAATCATGTCTCCTTTCCGGTGTCGCTCCGTTGGGTTTCATCCAGCAGCGCAAATGCTCAGTATCAAAGTGGCATCAGCCAGCAAACCAAGGATCGGACTCCTCGTGCAGCCCCATGCTGATCACGTGACATTCAGCAGTGATGCTGGAGCGCTCGGTGAGGATCGCAAGCAGTAATCCAAGATTGGCTTCCAAGGACTGCGAGCTCCAGGGACTAGCTCAATCGCCAGAGAACTATGAACTGGAATTTGTGCTCGGCTTGTCAACCAGGGTCCGCTCCGGAGGGCATGTCAAACTACGCTGAACTGATTTGCTTGGATCCCGATTTCAATCGATGGATCGCAGGAAGCCTATAACCATCCACGCGATCTGGCTTGCTTGGGAGCACAATCTCGGCCACTGCCATACACAGGATATGGCACTTCATCCATTCCAGTCTCTTGAGCTGGCATATTCACGATCTTTGAATTGTGGCCGAAGCAGTTCACCGATCCATGCTCTTGCTCATGGGTCCGTGACTCAAGCAAGCCTGATCCTTTGTCCTGTACGCCCTGTGCTCGCGTGGTATTGACTCGACGAAGGAGGCCCAGTCCCAGGAATGCTTATGCAGGCTCGTCCAACGAGGCTTTTTATACGACTCGCTCTGCGTTTTTTATGTTGGTCTAGTCATGAGACAGCGCGTTATTGATCGCTCGCCGTGGGTGTATCGCGGGTCGTGATACACATTGCGGATGGGAGAAGACATCTGGTCACCAAGCCTGCCTACAGTGGACCATCGTTGAGCAAAGGCTAAGTCAAGCACGCCATCTCGCACTGATTTGTGCTACTCCGTATCATCAGAGCACGGCTGGTGAGCGAGTGCGAAGGTCCTTAGGCTGCTGACGCGCAAGCAAGCGAAGGGGTCGAGTGCGGCGGCACAGATGTGATGGGAAGGCGGCTAGACCGGCAGGAGAGCGGGTTTGCGAAAGCAATGAGAATTGCACATGGCTTGCACGATGTTGCAGCATCTGGTAAGAGCATCAGCGAGATCCGTGGGCGTTGTTGTCGACACGGACGAGCTCACGATGGAGACGCGGCGGATCCCAAAGCTCCACCGCGGACGGCTCACTACACCACGCTAGGCAATTTACGGCAACCACCAACCCCAAACGCCTCATCGTCATCGTGCAGCCAAGTTCTAGCGCTCGAATGACAGCTGCATGCCAAGTTTATGCTCGATAAGACATTTATTTCGCGTGTGACACGGTCTTGCTCATCAATACTTCGCGCTGTCCACGCATCAGTGGAGCAGGCAGCGCGGTCAACATGAACGACCCAGGACTTGATGAGCCTGTCGCTCAGGTGGCAGACCATCAGGAAGCCAACCCATACGAGAAGCAGGAAAAGCTGGAGAAGGAAGAGGAGGAGGACTTTCTTGACCCAAGGTACGCATACTCTCGCTCGTTGATCAGCTCAGCTAACAAGTCACAGTCGTTGGTGGTTTGCGTCTACAGCATGCCCGCTCATCGCTGGCACAATGGGCCCAATTGCGAATGGCTTCAGTATCTGTGCTCTCGCGGTCTACTGGCGAGAGTTCATACCCGAGGGCGGCACTGAGGCGCACGGGAAATCGATCAAAGACCCAATCTGGTAAGTCCACGACAACAAACAACAGACTGGTGATCACGCTAACAGTGACTACCAGGCTGACAGTTGTGAACTCCATTTCACTTGCTCTGGCGCTGATCGCGAACCTCGCTCTCCTACTCAACATGGCTCGAAGACTGTCATTCGCAATCGCTCAGCCGATCACTATCGTGGGCTGGCTGGTTTCCTCCGCACTTCTCATCGCTCTGGTCGCCGTGGCCAGTACAAGCAACTTCCGCATCCAGCCACGTGAGCGCCATGCTCTCACGCAAGCCTACTACTACGCGATCATTGCGGCAGCGCTCTATTTCATCGTTTCATGTCTCATGATCTTCACGGTGATCGGAGCCTACAGACGCCACTACGAGAAAGAATTTCGCCTTACACTGGTGCAACGAACGCTCATGCTCCAAACTATTGCCTTCATGATGTACTTGCTCATTGGAGCGTGCATCTACAGCTATGTCGAAGACTGGAACTTCTTGGACGCAGTGTATTGGGCGGACTTCACACTCCTCACTGTCGGTATTGGCAGCGACTTTGTGCCGAAGACGCATCTTGGACGATCGTTGCTGTTCCCATACGCAGTTGGAGGCATAGTCACAGTTGGTCTGGTCATTGGCTCAATCCGATCACTGGTCTTAGAGAGAGGCAAAGCAAAGATGACAGCACGCATGACAGAGAAGAAGAGGGAGAAAGTCCTCGATTCTGCCAACCTCGACAAGCGAACCATTAAAGTCACCTCATTCAAGACCATTTCATTCTCGCAGAAAGGCTTGACCGAAGCACAGAGACGTGAACAAGAATTCAACATCATGAGGAAGATTCAGAAAGACGCAACCACGCATCGCAAGTGGATGGCGCTCGGCTTCTCGACCCTCGCGGCAATGGTTCTGTGGTTTATCGGCGCCCTGATCTTCAAGATCGCGGAGAGGAAGCAGCAGTGGTCATACTTTGTCTCGCTCTACTTCAGCTACACGAGTCTGCTCACTATCGGGTACGGTGATCTGCAGCCTACAGCCAACAGTGGCAAGCCATTCTTCGTCTTTTGGTCCCTGCTTGCGGTGCCGACGCTTACAGTCCTCATCTCCAACATGGGTGACACGGTCGTCAAGGCGATCTCTGATCTCGTCAATTGGACTGGTACCCTCACCATCTTGCCAGGCGAGAACGGCATGAAGGCAGCGTGGAGATCAGCAGCACAAGCCTTCGCAAAGCGTATGCCAGGCCGCTTCGAAACCGCTTTCCCAGGCAAAGCTACACCATCCAAAGATCAAGACAAATCAATCAAGAGGAAGGAGGGCGAGACTGTCCAGCAGCACGTTATCGACAGACTTGGTCGCTACCTCGAGGATGAGCAGTTGCAAGAGGCTCGGGAAGCTGGCGCACACGGTGACACTGTCCAGCGCAACCGACATCTCTACCTCTATGTGCTTTCCAAAGAGCTTCGCCAGCTTATGAAGGACGTGCAAGAGTCGCCGCCAAAGGAATACTCGTACCAAGACTGGGCATGGTACCTCAAGCTGATCGGACAGGACGAAGCGCACAAGGACAATCATCGCGACCCACCTATCGAACCTGACCAGAAGCGCAGCGATGCAAAGAACGAACGCGAATACCTCGGTCAAGGTGGTGGAAAGAATGGTGATCTGTCCTGGTCCTGGCTTGGCACGCGCAGTCCTCTCATGGGTAATAAGACGGAAGCAGAATGGCTGTTGGAGAGTCTCAGTACCGCATTAGAGCGCGAACTCTACGATATGCATCTGAATAAGAAGAGTGGTCGAAAGCCACCAATATCGTTCGACGACGTCGCGAAGAAGGAGAAGGAGACTACTCAGAGATCCAACGGCGCGAACGAGGACGAGGAGACGGAGGCGGGAGCACAAGAGAGTAGCAATGGCACTAGCTCGGGCGATGCTACCAGCACGTCGAGCGATTCCTCTAGCGAGGAGACGTACCACGAGACCACGGCGGAAGAGCGCGATGAGCGCAGCATGCAGTGGGAATGAGGCACGATAATGTACTGAACGATTCAGAGCGATGGCGTTGGTCGATTGAGATACCCGCTGGAGCTTTGCATACACGCAGGAGTTGCGCAATTTGCGCGATGAAAAATGCATGGTTGATCCTGATGATTGGAAAATACCTTCTCGAACAACACTGAAAATTATCGCTAACCGAGTAGACACGCAAATTCTATGGCGATCAACGTCTTTCACCTCCAGGCCTGAACACTCCGGTGGCATCGCTCAAGATGGTGCCGTCAAAGGATTCTCTCCGACCTCTCGATCGTGGTCTTCTTGGAGGATTCATCCTTGAGGCAACATCATCGTTCAGATGTGGTGCATTGAGTCCAGGAATCTTCGGCACGTCTAAATGCTGGGGGTAGAATCTGGGCGGCAGATTCCCTGAATTGCGACCGCCCCGCCCATATGGATTCTCTGGGTCGTCAAGCAGCTCATCGACGCGAGACAACGGACGACGTGAGCCATTCTTTGCGTGTGGCATGCCATACTGGCTCACTGAGTCGCCTGGCAGAAGGGTATGCCCGTTCTCGGGAGGCCTGTACCCATCGTCTCCACCAGCGAAGTCTTCTTCTACAGCCGTTCTTGCATCCAAAGGCTTTCCTCGTATGGCATTGAGCTCGCTTCGTGTCGCCGCAAGCTCTGCACCGGCTCCGATGTAAGGATAGTTTGGATCATTGAACGGGTTCTTGCGCATATTGGACGCAGCGCTTCGTGCAGATGGCGGCGCGGAGGATGTCCCTAGTCGATCCAGTGGTATCAGATTGTCCTCAATCTGCCACTTCGGCTTCTTGTACCGATGTTTCCAGAAAAGCAGGAAAATGATCGCTGCTACTAGAACGACTGCACCGCCAATGCCACCAATCAATCCTATCGTCGACTTGCTCACTCCCGATTTCGAACCATTCGTAGGCGGTGTTGAGGATGTCGGAGAGCTGATAGAACTTGTCGATCTGCTTGACGTTGAGGTGCCTGGCCATTGTTGGTCAGTCAGACTCGGCGCTGGCAATAGATTGTAGTAAGGGGTAGTACGCGAAGAGCTCGCCGGTCGCCGCGACGCAGAGCTTGTTATTGATGCTGAAGTTGTAGACGAAGTGGCTAGTCGACTAGACACCAGCGTCGAACTTGTCGGTTCTGCAGTCGTGCTGCTTGCGACCAAAGTGCTTGTGGTCTCGCTTATTATCGTCGTCGTGCTGCTCGTAGGTCTTCTACTACTGCTAAACACTGTTGTTGTCCTCTCTTGAGTAATCCATACTACAACGACACTCGTCATCGGGACTCTGGACAAGGTCGTAGGTGCTTCAGTATTAATATTCTGCGCTGTAGTCTGCTCTCGTTGAACAGACACAGGGCTAAGATTTGCAGGTCTGGGAAACGTCTTGTTCGAGAGGCCGGAAGAGTCTGGTGATGGTGAGGTTGCAGTCATGTTCGCAAAATGGCGACGCCATCGCAAACTCCCAGTCATGGCCATGACGTTGCTATACTCCTTGCTCTTGCGTATATGGTGAAGGAAATTGACACTGAAGCCTACAAGCAAGCAGGAAAATTGTGCATTACGCCCCAGAAGAGGGCATCGCCTTCAAATCCTGCAAAGAGCTCCATAAAGCAACGCTGCAAGCACCTTCACACGCTGTCTGAGGCTGCTGGCATTCACATATGAGTTCGTCTCACAGTCACAGTGACATACTGAAGGCACAGTCATGAGATGCAAATGAGTCAAAAGTCGGAAAACGTACTTGCCATTACTCAATCATGTCCAGCCGGAACACGTCAGTACGATGCCACATCCAACAAAAAACGCCATCCGTGCAGTTGTTCTCCCATGAGCGCACAGTCCTTTCCTATCACATAAACGCCATAAACAATACCCTTCCAGCCGCGCCATTCATCATCTGTACATATCCCTAATTCCCTGTCCCAAAAGTCCACCCGCCATCTTTCATCATGCGCTCTCTAGCCTCCTGATCCTTCCGCCTCTCCTCTTCCGTCAGTCTGTCAGCATGCCACTGCGCACTGCTCGTGCGGTCCCTGAATTTCTTCTGTCGCTCCTTGTTCCTGAATACCTCTTCCATGCGTAGCGGCGCGATCGGCCCAAACACGCTCATAGGATCCATGAGCTGCTGATTCGTGAGTAGCTCACGCAGAGCGGGAGACTCTGTCCATGACGGCGCTTGGAATTCATTCTCTGAGTCTTCGTCTTCAGAGTCTGTGGCGATTTCGGGGAGAGCGATGGTGTCTGGGTTCGGGTAGTGAGGAGAAGACTTGGCGGCAGACTTCTGCGCGTGAGGATGTGGTACAGGGCGGCCGGGCGTCTTAAAGGGTTGAGCAGTGCTAGCAGGCCCAGGCGGGTTGGGAGCATCGGCAAAGGGAATGCGGCCATTCGCGAATCCACGCATGTCGTTTTGCTTGCTGCCATGCATGAGCTGGTGTTGCCCAGTGACGGTCTTGATGAGCATGGAAGTGCCGTGCTGGCCGGTTGGTGGGGCAGCGCTGTACCCGTGCGGGAACTTGTTCTCCTTGCGGATGTTCGACTGGCGCACAGGTGGGTTGGCCATGACCGAGCGACGCTGGTCCATGGGCTCTTCTTCGTCTTCAAGAGTCTTCCGTCGCTTTGCGTCGTGCTGTTGGTAGGAAGCTGGGTTGCGCTGAATGCCAGGACGCTGGTGCTGATCGTCCTCCTCTGCGAGAGCACGCTTTGGCTTAGCAGGATTAACCTGAACAGCTGGCCGACCATCGTGGTGCATCATGCGGGAGATAGGACGAGCGGCACCGAGCTCAGAGCGAGCAGCAGCCTGAGCCTTCTCCTGCTTCATAGCATAAGCGTACTGCTCTTGCTGAGCGCGCTGCTGGTCCAAGCGTTGCTGCTCGAGACGTTGTTGCTGCAAGCGCTGCTGTTCCAGCCTTTGCTGCTCCATGCGCTCTTGCTCTAACCGACGTTGCTCGGCAGCTTGACGTTCAGCTTGTCGCTTGGCCTCTTCCCTTCGCTGGAGTTCGGCTTGTCGACGGCGTTGCTCAGCGCGACGCTCTTCTTCCACACGACGCTTCTCTTCCTCCTGCTTCCGCTTCTCTTCCTCTTGCCGGCGACGCTCTTCGTCCTGCTTCGCTTGACGTCGCTGCTCGATCTCGCGTTGACGTTCGGCCTTCCGTTGAGCAGCTTTTGCGTCAGCCTCCTTCTTCTTGGCCGCAGCATCGAGAGCCTTCTTAGCAGCAGCACTTGGATTGCCGCTGCGAAGAGTACCGGTGGATTGGGAAGAGTGTAGCGAAGTAGTGGATGCTTTCGAGGTGAGAGTTGGCTTGGGCGGTGGAGGTGGAGGTAGACTATCCCGCAGTGATTGCGACAATGCGGCAGTCGATGGGCCAGGTGGTGGTCGATGTCCAAGTTGCGATGGAACATGCATGCGAATAGTGACGGGAGCGGGCTTGGCCTTTGGCGCAGCATCCTTCGTCGGCTTTGCAATGCGACGTGGCTCTCGCAATCGTTGAGCTTGTCCAGTAGGTAGCATACTCTTTGGTGGAGGTGGAGGAGGCATCTCATCAGCAGATTCGGCATCCTCAGTCGCCTTGCTGCGCTCGGACTCCGCACGGCTCGGCGCACCAGACCGTTGGGATGCGATCGTCTCCTTCGAAGGAGACTTTTGCAGCTTCTGAGCAGCAGCTGTAGCCTTCTGCCGTTCCTTCTCCCGAATCTTCTGCAGCTCATCCTCCATCTTCTGGATCTGCTTGGCTTCCTGCTCCTTTCGCTTGTGTTCCTTTTCAGTCGAGCTGCGAGTCTTTCTGCTTCCCTGTGTCGCCGTGCTCGCTGCTGTCTCAGCGGAAGCAATCCGGCTCTGTGGCAGGTTAGGGTATTGCACCTCTACGCCCGCGAAGTAGCCGTCATCGGCATTCTGTTGTCGAGACTTGGGACCTGGAGACAGTTGTTCCATTTTAGCCTGAGCACTCACGCCAGCACTGCTTGCGAAGATACCCTTTGCAGATCGGAAAGCAGAATAAAGCTTTGCCTTCGTAGCACTCACAGCACCATCGAGATGCCCGCGCTTTGGCGATCCAACTGGCGTGGTCGATTCGTTACCGGAAGGTACGCTTGGGTTCGAGACTGATATGGCCTTCTGGTGCGCATTCTGGGGAGCATTTGCTAGCTTCGTGGGCGAGGTGATCGCAGATGATGAGACTGCCTTCTTGTGACCGAACGGGAGCCTCGGCCGTGATGGCGACGCGCTTCGCTGAGGAGAGTGATGTGCCGCGAGAGTTTCATTCGCGGCAAGAGCAGACCTCTCCACAGACTCAGTCGTTTGTGTCCGCGATACAGCAGGTCGCAAGACCTCCTTCTGGGCCGCAGCAGGCATCGGCGCGATCCAGTCATCCTCGTCGTCCTCTTCCAATGCACCTGGCATGACCTGCTTGATGGCCGGAGCTGGCGCAGTTGTTGGTCTCGTAGTCTCGCCCTCCGACTTGTCAAGCTGGGCCTGTCCAAGCTGTGGATACAATGGCTTGTTTGTGGACGCATTCAGGTTCGGTATCGACTTGGATGTGCGCATATCTCGAGATTGCCCAAGCATATTGATACGATTCCGCAGCTCCTCCGTCGTAGAGTGATTGTGATTCTTCGTCGTTTCCGATTCTTCGCGCCCAAGTGCTGGTCTCAAAGGTGCATCTGCATCTACCATATCTTCGTCTTCATCTGCGTGGACTGCGTTTGCCTGTCCTCCAATGCTCTTGCCACCAGTAAATCGTCCAAGGAAGCTAGAGCGCGCCTGGTTGAGAACAGATGACCTCGCACCTATGCTCTTCTTCTGCGCCAGAGGCTCTCGCGATGGCAGGGATGAGAATGTGAAGCTGCTCTTCCGGAGCAGTGGTTTTGCAGGACTTGACGCGTCAGATGGCGAATGCACGTCATCGACCTCCATTTGGTCGATGTCCTCCTCGGCTGCCTGCTGCGTTGCAGGAATCACGTCTACTACTGGAGGAGCCTCCTGCTCTTCTGCAGGCTCATCTTGAACGACCGGCTGGTCCGGTACGACAGACACGTCTCGCGAGTATTCCTTCGAGCCCTTTCGGCTCGCGTCTTCCCGTGCAGAGACGAATGTCTCATTTGTGGTTCGGCGTTCTTCAGGCGCAGTTGGCTCTGGGGCTGAAGGCTCTTCGGGAATGACTTCATCCACCACAATCTCCTTCGTAGCAGTCGATGCTTGTGATTGTAATCGCTCCACCTCCATCTCGTCGTCTGTGATGCCATGATATCCCGAATCCCAATTCTCTTTACTCCTAGCTGGAGCTTGTTTAGCTGGAGATGGGGCGACGAAAGCGCGATTCTCGTCATTTTCGTCCTGTTGTACCTGGATCTGCGCGACTTGCTTGTAGAACTGCGTTTTCGTGGGACTCGTGCTTGTTTGCGCGTTTGGAGCGAAAATGTCAGTAAGCGGCTGTAGTTCGTTAGCGGAAAGATCAAGGAACATGAGAGATCAACATACTGCGCGCTCCCCAAGAACATTGCGCTTCCGCGCTGTGCGTGGAGTCTTCCCTCGTAGCTTCCCTGGCGTCTTGAAAATATCGGCGACATTGCTACTGATTGTCAGCAGAGTCAAAGCCATGGGCGTGTAATTCTTACAGGTTGTTATTGGAGAAGATCTCCCCCATGTGTTCGTTCAACCACTCCATTTCGTTGCGCACAGAGTACCCAAATTCTTCCGTCTCCATCGCAATCAGCTCGTCCGCCTGCCGGCGCTCCTGCACCAGCCATGGCGCGCTGCCAATTGGGATCTTTGTGCGTGTCGCCCCCATAGTGGTCGATTATGTATGTTGGAGCTGTTTGGTGCGGATGTCCAGGATGACAACAACAGCTCGCGACGCGTCCCAAATGTCGCCTCCAAACAGAGTGTTCCTGCGGCTTCGGATCGGACTGTGAGAGTGAATGCTATACAACCATTTCTAAAGAGTTCTGAAGCGTAGATAATGCTTGCAAGCGTGATCTGCCGGCGTGAAGATGTAGGATGTGGATGTGGGCGGTACCTCCAAGGTCGAGGTTTGTTTGGACATGGTCCGTGCGAGCCAGCTTTGAGTCCACCTCATAGCCACCGTGGTTTCGGACTCAGACGCCGTATCACCTGATAAGCTATCCTTGATCGGGAAGCGCCGTGGTTCAAGCAAGTAGCCGAAGCGATTTGAGCCTCTTCCGGCACTTGTCGGTTACTTGTTCGTCGTTGCAAGTATTCGAAGATGTCATTGAGCGTCCTGGAGCTCTTCGCATCGCCCATTGACTCACCGCACCTCCCGTGATCTGACCAGGAAGCGGGAATCTAAGAGCATTCGGCGAGATATTTCGGTGCCCGATAGCCACTCGTCATAGTCGGCTTCTTCGACTTCGCCAACTGACAATTCGTTCCTGTCTCATAAAGGCCTTGCATTCTCTGTACATATTCTTATTTGGCTTCAATTTTACCATATACGCCCTCCTGATCCTCATATTTGCATCATGGCATCGAAGCAAGTATTCCGACTCTCGTCTCGAATAGCATCATCCACATCATCATTATGGAGAACCCAATGCATCAAGCAAGCAGCGAGAAGAAATTTCTCTGTCACATCAAGAAGGCGAATCATGGAGTTGTCCGGCTTCACGGAAACGCAATTGTCTGTCAGAGATGCCGTTGGCAAGATCTGTGCACAGTTCCCAGACGACTACTGGATGGAGCATGATCAATCAGGAGAATACCCACATGAGCTGCATGCGGCGTTATCGAAAGACGGATGGATAGGGATTGCATTACCAGAAGAGCTTGGAGGTGCAGGATTGGGTATTCAGGATGCGACTATGATGCTTCACACGATTGCAGAAAGTGGCGCTGGTATTGCTGGAGCACAAAGTATACATGCCAACGTTTATGCGACACAAGTATGCTGGTTCTCATATTCTTGCTCATGACTATTTTACTTACGGTCAGAATAGCCGGTCGCCAAGTTCGCGACACCAGAGCAACGCGAACGCATGCTGCCTCGCCTCATTCAAGGCGAATGGCGAGCCTGCTTCGGCGTCACGGAACCCAACACTGGTCTCGAGACTCTCAAGTTGAAGACCACGGCGCGGAAAGAAGGCGACCACTACTACGTAACTGGCCAAAAGATCTGGATCTCCTCCGCCCAGGTCGCCACCAAGATGATCCTGCTAGCACGAACCACACCTCTTGAAGAAGTCAAGAAAGCCTCGGAAGGCCTCTCGGTGTTCTACATTGACTTCGACAAGACTGCGCCTGGGCTGGACCTGAGACGAATCAAGAAGATGGGTGGACGAGCAATTGATGCTAACGAAGTCTTCTTCGACAACTACAAGATCCCTGCCGACTCACTTATCGGTTCGGAAGGCCAAGGCTTCAAGATCATTCTCCATGGTATGAACGCTGAGCGCTGTCTCCTCGCTGGCGAGGCTCTTGGAATCGGCTACGCAGCGATCGCACGAGCGGCATCATATGCCAAGGAGCGCGTTGTCTTCAATCGACCCATCGGCATGAACCAAGGTATTCAGCATCCACTCGCTGACGCGTATATGCAGCTCGAAGCCGCAAAGCTGGCAACGTATCACGCGGCGCGACTGTACGACAACAGCAAGGAGGACAAGAGCATCACACAGCACGCTGTGGGGGTCGCTTGTAATAGCGCGAAGTATCTTGCGGCGGAAGCGGCGTTCAAGGCTTGCGAACGTGCTGTGCTGGCGCATGGTGGTATGGGGTATGCACAGGAGTACCATGTCGAGCGATATCTGAGGGAGTGCTTGGTGCCACGAATTGCGCCAGTGAGCAGGGTAAGTTGATTTTCTCCCATTAGATGAGAACCATTTCGGAACGAAGCGCTGACTTCACAATAGGAAATGATCTTGAACTTTATAAGCGAAAAAGCACTTGGACTACCTCGAAGTTATTGATACATCAATCGTGTACTACAGTTGAGTCAACCCACGGAGTTCTGTTCTCATTTTGTGTTTCCATGCTCATTGTTCCGTTAATGCATTCCAATTTTCGTTTCCCTATCCCTTAAATGCCATTTCCAAGCTGCCATTCCAGTGTTGCTAGCGCCATGTTTGCTATGCCCATATTCCTCTTCTTTCGTTCTCAGATTGCTGTGCTTGCTGCCCGCGTCTCAATTCTTCTACTTCCTATCCTTCGTATTCCCACTCCAGTTCTTGCTGCTGACAGTTGTCTTAGATTTGACAACTACTCGTTGTCATAGGGGTCGATGGAAAATTCAGCCAAGGTCGTATTGCTCTGAGCTATCCAGCTCTCAACTTCGCCATCGGCACTCGTGTTGGGGCAAATATCAACCACGACGCGACGGGCACCACCGTCAACTATGGCCTTGCGAGTTGTTTCAACCGCGCTTCTGATATCCTTGTTATCAACGGCTGCGGCAATGTCGCCACCGCCCTTCTCATGAAGCCATACGGAGAGCCGGTAGTCATGAAGCACAGGTGGTTTCGGCATCTGTTGCAGCACTTGCTTGATGTGCTTTTGAAGCTCGTCGCCACACGCATTCTCGATTGCCGGGTCTCTGACGTCAAATTGCATCTGGTGGTCATACGATAGCAAGGAGAATCTCCAGAAATTCGAAACCGACGCGAGCTCGAGCTCGAACCACAGTCTGCGGATGTTCGTGCGGTTCCCGAGGACTTCCTGCAATTGTAGCATACACTCGCCTGCTGGAACGGACTCGAGCATGCGGTCGAACATGTCGAATGGTTCGAGTTCGTAGACGATGTGGAAGTTTCGCGCTCTTCTCAGAACTCTCATCTCGGAATCGTTGAATGTCCGGTGTTCGTTGCAATGCAATTTGACAGTGATATTCTCGTCAATGCACAGGCTGAACTCGTCGAAGAGCTGCTTAGATGCGCGCAGCAAGCCGATGGATGGAAGGACGCGAGGCAGCGCCTTAGAACCATTGAGGAGGCGCTCGAGTGCCTCCTGGGCACCCTTTGGCTTTCGACGCTGGTGGCTCGCGACTACGTGGTTATAGGATCCTTCTTGGTGTTCGCGACACCAGTCATGGATCTCTCTCAGGCACATTTGGTCGAAACGTGCAGGGAATCGTACGCGTAGGGCAACGGCATCCGGGTTCTCACCATCATCCGGCGCACTCAATTGAGTGTCGCCCCAAGAGGAGAAAATCCCCTCGCTGGCGCCGGACTTGAACCTATCGCCGAACTTCATCAGCCGCTTATCGGAGGAGTTCAGCGGCGATAATTCGTGACGACGGAGGAGATCTGGATCTGCGATCCTGTCCTCGGAGGAGATCTCATTGGCGAGTACGCATTGATAGATGCGATCTCGAATCTCCCTTGGAAATTTGGCGAAGAAGGGCGAGACGGTGTCCTGCTTCGGTTGGGCCACTCTTGAGGCAGGCAAGGTTTTTGTCTGCACCCTTGATTTAGACTTCGAGGGTTTTGACCTCGAAGGTTCTGCGACCAGGTCACTTGGGACACGTGGCTCTTTCAAGAACATGGTTTGGGATTCGTGATGCTCAGGTGAATGAGCATCGGCCTTCTCGGTCGCCTTTCGTGTTCGGAGTTGCAATTTGGACTCCGTCGGTGCCTTTGTGGCGTTTGCCATAGCCTGTGCACGCTGGTTGGCCCTCATTACTTTCTTGCCATTACCCATCTTGACTGAGATGATGGGAATGGGCTGGATGCTGGTGGGTTGACCACGAAGATCAGGAGAGATGATTTGCAGCAGTGAGCTGATAGCTGGCGTGGACGATCACTGAGATCAAGTCTAGCATGGTGTATGTGCAGTCTATGACTGGCAAGAGAGTGTGGAGTGCTTGGTGAGATCACTTGTAGTGCTGAGTTGCAAGGTGGCCGTAAGGTGGGAGATGTTGGAGTTGGTGGGAAAAAGGAGGAGAAACAACGAGAGTTACAGGCCTTTGAACAGGCGTCAGACTGGACGAGAGCATCGCTCTGATTCTGGCGTCTATGATCTGGCCTGATTGTACTTCTCTATGCTGAGCCTGAACTTTCGCGATAGTTGCGAATTAAGGTTATTGTGGAGCAGGTGTCCCGAACTGACGATTTCCACAGCAGACTCTATTCCTGACCCTGAACTCACACGAATAAGCCGACCGCACGCAGTTGAGATCCGACACCATGAGTCTTAATTCTTGAGATAGAGTCAAGGCGAGGAAGCATCACTAAGCTCGAAGAGAGTCGCAGTACATTGGCGTGAGCAGAGAGCACGTTTGGCACTTGAGACATCGCGCTACGTGGGTTCATAAATCTAGCAAGTATGAAGGGAACAAAATCTTTTCCAATGGTCTGACTCTACAGGCTCTCCTTCTCAGCTGATGATCCCCTTCTCATTGGTCTCGACCATTGCTCAAAATCATCCTGCAGCATGCAATACTCTGGCGTCAAAGTAAATGCCTCAGTACAAGACGTCAATGTCAAAGGGGCAGAGACCATGTGACTTCAGCGTGAACAAGCACGCCCTTTCCATCTGTCGACATCTTGGAATAATGTCCCTCTTCCTGCTCAAATATTGCCATGGGATGGCGTCATCGTCGAACGCTGCCTTGACCTGGGCCCAAATCTCCTCATGAAGACGAGCCAAGTAGACATCCCAGCCTTCTCGGATCAAGGCTTCGGACCGCTCGAGGTTGAGCTAAAGACCTGTCATGTCAGTCAAAACGAACCGGAGATCGATCGGGGGAGTTCAAACCTCGAAGACGCCTTCATTGTGTCGAATGAAAGACTCGTTCGATTGGTGCGGCGTGGCGCCATTGCCCCCGAAGGAGTGGACGACTTCTTTCAGTATCGCTGCCTGCTGTCTCTCTGCCTGGCTTTGGAAGAGCTTGCGGTATCTAGAGACCTGCCTGACTCCATTTTCATCGTAAACCGGAGGTGAGGTCTTGTTGACTGGACGTATAGCTGCTTGCAGTGCTAGCAGCATTGAGGTCGGAGCACCTCCTGGTGTTGCTGAATGTGTCGCTCGTGTTTCATGTCCTTTTGGCGGCTGAGAGGCCTGTGGTTCGGATGGTGGTGGTGGTGATGGTGGAGTCGCCGTTGTTCGTGCTGCTCTTGATCCTATCTTGAGCGGCGTTTCATCGTGGTCCAAGTCATCTGCACCACGGACGATGCGCTCGTGGTTTCCCTTGTATGACGGCATTGTTGTAGCGTGGCGGATTTCGGATATTGGTGTGTCGGTTTGTTCTTTGGTGTGATTTTGGTGTGTGGTATGTCCAGAAGAATTGCCAGCGAGAATCCACTTTTAAACGCATATTGATCAGAGAGAGGTCACTTAGACTTCCGGTTCACAGTGGGTCGTCCATTGCTGGCTCTCTGGGACGGTTATGCTCACGGTGTTGGAGGATCAAAGCGAGGCTTCGATTAAGCTTCATAGACTTTTGGGAGAGAGTGTCTTGGGATCATGCTACAGAACATCATTGACTAGACCTATGGATGAGCGGATACGTCCACGGGAGCATTGACAGTGGCTTCCGAGCTTAAAGCCTCCATGAACACGTAGCTACTCATCTCATGGGCAAGCAAGAGCCGTGGGAACTGGCGGAGCTCGGCGAACATCTGCTGAAGTCTCAGACACAGGCAATGATAACCCACGGCAGGAATTTCGAGGTCGAAACATCTGACTGAATAGTAGGCAGTAGCCATGCGAAGGTGATCTGAATAGAGTAAGCTGTCATCACCACAATCCTCAAAAGATCGTTTCGTAATGCAGGCCCATGTTCCAATTAGACGTCGACTCAGTGGTCTGCCTCTCCTACTCCAGTGATACGCTTTCGATGCCTTTCTTGCCGGATGGTTTCTTTGGGCTCATTGTCTGCTCGCAAGCCATGTTCTTAGTCCAAGAGCAGCTCCCTAATGCCAGATTGCGCGGCCCGTATCCCTGGGAACATATCTGGCCAGATTTCGCAGTTCTTTCCCATGTAGCTTCTGGACTTGGACGCTGGGGTATTCGTATATCGGTTGTCATCGAGGTCCTTTCCCAAACAATGCTTAGTTCTGATTCGGAGCCAACGATGTACAGCAGGTCTGGTCGAGAGATTCTAGATGTCAAGGGCAAACAGGCGTGACATTAATCCAGTTCAGCAGCGAGTACATGTCAGTCACGCTGTGATGGAAAACGAGGCCTAGAAGAAGTGCATCCTCTTGTCAAGGACAATCACATGCTAGCGGAGATGACGCGCGCTTTAGATGCAGGGGTCGGGCAGTCGGATCGGAAGAGGAAAGGGCGACGGCACGATCAAAAGGACAGAATGTCGAAGAATCAGGATGAGAATGGAAATCTGGCAACAGTACTCAGGACTGATATGCTAGTGAAATAACGAAGCTCCGAAGAACAGGCTTGTGTGAAGGTGTGGAGCAATATCTACGTGAACTTGACGCCATAGGCAAATAATTCAGGATCCTGCAGCCTGTCGTCACACAAAACAAAGGTGTCGTGTGTCCATTGTCTAGGAAAGCCTGCACGGATCAAAAACACTAGAAATCTTTGCTCAGCGAGGGAAATTGCTACCTTCAACAATCACTCTTCTCACCTTCCTCACTCTTGCCACGATCATCTAAAACGTGCTTGAAGATTCATCCAAATCCCGCGTGCCGTCATCACAATGTCTGCTCCAAACGACCTCCCACCTCCAATCGCGCAAGAAGAGAGCAGCACCACCGAGCTGCCTAGCCAGCACACGAACGGCGGCGCGACAAGCAACGGCAACCTCTCGAATAACCTGCTGAATAGTAAGGTGAGTGACTTCCAAACAGGAAATGGCAGAATCCAATGCAGTGACGACAGCTGCATTAATTGGTGATCCCGCCTCGCTAACCATGCACATGCAGTTCCAAGCCCAAAACGCCGCTCTTATCGTAACCTCTGTGCAACGCCCGATCTGTCCACCAAACAAAATTTCCTGCTTCTACAACCTCAAAATTCTGACAACAGTACCTTGAACAGCTGCCAAATCAACCATGGCCGACATCAGCAATCATCCAACTACGCAGAGTGCGAAGGACACCATTGTCAATGGTTTGGTGAGTGCGCCCACGAGAAGAAATGCCCCTGGTTACCAACGTGTGATTGCTAACAATCTTGCGTGTAGTGGCCCTCAGACTTGGATTAAGCGATTACCATATGCTGATTACAATTCACAGGCCCCGTTGGCCAGACAGTGCAAGATCAGAGCGCAAAGACTTCGTCCGAGTTCAAAGACCTCGCAAATGCAAGACAAACACCAGATACCCCGGCCGCCACTGGTCAGCCGTTGACCCGTAAGCAACGACATACTCGAATCATGTGTGGAAATGTGCTGATGATGTGACAGACTACCACTCGATGTTCTATCGACTTCTGAGCGTGAGTTGGACTCTTTAACAACGTGTGAGCATGCATGTCTAATTATTTGTAGTGGAAGAACCCACGTGCAACCGGCATCACCTTCGCAGCAACGATCCTCTTCATCTTCGCCGCTCGCTACCTAAACATCGTCCGCTATGCCTTCAAGGTTCTGTACATGGTCCTTGGCATAACCGCTGCAGCCGAGATTGCAGGCAAGACAGTGCTTGGAGATGGTATTGCTACGAAGATGCGACCAAAGAAGTACTTCGTCATTCCCAAGGAATCCCTTGAGCGCTTCTTGGACGATGCGGAGCAGCTCATCAACTTCTTCGTCATTGAGTTCCAGCGCGTCATCTTCGTCGAGAACCTCTGGGCAACTCTTCTGGTACGGGAAACTTTGACAGACCATGAATCTCTCTAACAGTACTACAGGCTTTCACTTCGTCCTTCATCGCGTACTGGCTGATCAAGTTCGTCCCATTCTGGGGTCTCGCTCTCATCTTCAACACGTTCCTCTTCCTCGGCCCACTCGTCTACCTGCAGAACAAGGAGTTCATCGACGCACATCTTGCTCACGCCAAGGACCTCGCCTCTGCTCAAGCCACGCAAGTCCGCGATATGGCTGCTCAGCATACTGGCCGCGCCACTGAGTCGCTGAAGGGCTATACCAACGAATACACCAAGAAGGCACAAGAGATGATTGGTCAGGGCAAGGCAAAGGCCAGCGGCAGCTTGCCAAACGCACCAAAGAACGAGCCATTCCCAAATGCGCCAAGCGAGGAGCCAATTGCACGGGCTGATGAGCCAGCGGCTGTTCCAGCTTTGTAAGCGGGGAATCCGAGTTCGAAACCTCTTTCTCACAAACACCACGATAACGAGGAGATGATGCAGCCTGAGATGACGAATGGTTGAAATTGTGCACTACTCATGACACACGACAAATTGGGAACGATTGATGGACGACACGACGGCAGGAGCGTTTTCTTGTACATGCTCCGGGACCACGGCGTTTCTCCTTGCATGACACCTTTTCCCGCATACACCTCACCTGTGAGCGAATACTATTGTACCTTCTATCCATTCTTGCGGCGTACTGGAGCGAATCACTCTTGATCTTTCCGGGAGCTGGAGTCTTTCTATTCGGTTCGACGCCAGAACACTTTTGTATTATTCTATTGTCACATTTTACTGCTGCGAGAAAAGCGTTGAGGGAGACCTGGTCATTCATGGCCGGTGGCAGAGATTGTGTCGTAGCGGTAAGACAGTACATAATTGTGCATTACTTTGATTCATGTTTCGTGCTGTGTTGATGATTTATGCATTATCATTCTTGCGTTCGTCTTCGCATCTATCTATACATGACTTCGTCTGTCCTGTTCATTTCAACCATAAACATATCCCATATCCCATGTTGTTATCCACAGTCCAGTTCAGCTCAATAAGTACTCCGTATCCTCACCCATATGCATCAGATGCTCAATACCCTTTTCGTATTACAAAAATCCTTATCCAACTAAACACAGGGCGAAAGAAGAGAAAGACATTATCCATGTCGGCGCGCGAAGTGAAGAAGTTTGCTCCAAGCGTAGCCTAAAGCAAGGCTGCGACAAGACCAGCAACAGCAAAGGCTGCGACAGCATTTGCGCTCAGACCCATGGCTGCATTGGTCGTCTGCGTAGCAGGGCTGGCAGAGGTTGTTCGGACAGACGATGAGGCAGTCAGCGTTGGCTTCCAGCTCGAGTTCAAGGTCGTGACCTTGGATGTTGGGCGTGGCATGCCCGAGGTGCCGGTGCCATAGTGCATCGAAGATGAGACCTTAGCTGGACCAACTGGAGTGCTCTTTGGTGGCTGAGGTGGCACGTAGTGCGACGATGTCTCTGGGCATGGAGTCGATGATGGGATGACTGAGCCGACTGGAGTTGAGGAGTGATTGCTGAAGCGCGAGAAGGATGATGGTGTGCTTGATGGTGGGAGTGGTGGTGCCCAGGACTTTGAGCTGACTGGTGGTTCATCGCAGTCGCAGTCTAGGCCATTGGAGTCGTCGATTGGGCTCGTTGATGAGCCTTTCGAGGTGGCAGCGCAAGCTGCATCACCTGCGTCTTCTGAGGATTGAGAGCATGTTGTACTGGCAGCGCACATGGACATGGTGCCAACGCTGTCTGCGCATGAGACGATGAGCTCGGTGTTATAGCAGTATGTGCCCTTGGCGGCAGGGCACTTCAGTGCCTTCGCTGATGCATCATATGTGAGATGTGCATTTGTGAAGATGGCGAGGGTTGAGATGATGGTGGCGATCGAGGTCTTCATCTTGTCTGTGAAGCAAGGTGATGCTTGTCTGGTAGGGCTTAGAGCACGAGGCTGATGTTGCACAAGGGACAAGCTTTCTTGGGTATGCTTGTGAAACGATTGTAGGAAGACAACAAGCGCAACACAGACACTCAAGAGCCTTGTGCAAAAGAGCGAGTGGAGTAAAGATCTCTGGGGATGGAGACAGGATGTTGTGCACGATGCATGCAAATATATATTCTCATCCAACAGGACGAGCAGTCGAACGGCTGGATGCGCTAATGCACAGCTGAAAGGCTACTTGTGATTATTCCGTCTCTCTACCATATATCTCTCATGATCCAGACATCATGCGCATGTAATTGTATGCATCCACCAGCCTTTACTTTGGTGTTCCAAGTTGTGTTGCTGTTCTGAATGGTCCACAATTATCTGGGAGGCGAGGCTGAGGCTGGGCTAGAAAGCGGATGGCGGGCGGCGCTAAACCACAGATAGGCTAGCGCGATATCGAGCCATGGTTCGCATCGGAGTCGTGCACGTTTCTTCGACGGCGATCTGTTTACCACCGTTATCTGCATGGTTTCAATCGCATATCTCGTGGTGTCTTCGTACCATATCGTGTCTCCTATTCAAAGAGCTTGGTCCGTTGCTATGGGCATCGCTATTGATGACTTTTCAACGATGTGCACTTTCACGCGGCTAGAAGCGACCAACAAGTCTGCATCGTCAACGCAGATATAACAACTGCAGTCGCATTTCATGTTCTTTTCGGTGCCGGAAGCAACCAAAAGAGCTTCACAATCCTCAGTCATGATCCGGACCAAGGTGACAGTTCTCGAAAATGACCATTATGGGAGACCCCTGGGATGGGCTCTTCAAAGTGTAACCCTAATGCAGCGTGTCCAAGTCAGAGCGCCACCTTCATAATGAGTGTGTTCGCCCTAAATTCTGCTGCTCTATACATCACCTCACTCGACCATCTCCCCACGAAACGTCTCAAAGCGCTTGTCGCCCCAACGGGATACTACACACTATATTGCCCTCGACCTCAACCGAAGTCTACAAATCAGCGAGATGCGCATTGTCAGACGGACCCACGCTGAGCACATCAATTTCGCCAACATGTCTTCCAAACTCTCGCCTGCAGAAGAGACACAACTCTCAAAGCCCTTCCCGCTGCAGAAGCTACCCGCAGAGCTTCGGGTCCATATATACTCCTACCTCGAAACCACAAAGACCACAATCGATGGCCGAGATCTCCGAGACCTCACCGAGTCGGAGGCTTCGAGTGGTACTTTGCGCAAGCTATTTCGAAGGACAAACGACCCCAACATTGCTCTTGCATGCACTAGCGACAACATGCGCATCGAGATGTTCCGACATATACTCAGGAACATGCCCATCGACCTTTTCAAGAACATTGACCTAGAGAACATCGACCAGTTCATCACCGAGCATAGACTCGATTTCGACTTCTGGACCAACGTCTACCACGTACGAATCACGCAAGACTGGCAGAGTCGCTCCTTGCTCATGTGGAGGCCGGTCGAGTTGCAAGACTTTCATAGAGATGCCTTTTTGTACAGCGCGAATCATGTGCCCAGCCATGGACTGTGTCCTCTATCTGAGCAATGCATGGCCGAGCACGAACGTCAGTACAGAGCGCTTCCGAACTGTACAAACCTGCGCTCCCTTGAAGCAGTGTGGGCTGGCAGCAACTACGCAATTGGTTGGGACACATTCCCTGAACGCGAACGCGCTGCTTTGGTCGAGCGCCTCCGCGACGCCATCACAGCAAATCGCAAGTTGACTCGCATCCATTTAGTTCACACAGTCAAGCAATACGAATTAGTGCATGACACCGGCCATTGCAGCCCACTTCTGTCGGCACGATTCATAGATGAGACGAAGAAGCAAGTTGAGCATCTTTTGCGGGATTGCGGGAAGACAGGTATCGAGGTGGTTGCTGAGAGTCAGCATTGCTGTCGAGACGAAACGAACATGCTGAAGTGTGAGGTGTGCTTCAGAGATCAGCTGAGATGAGAAAGGAAATCCACCTGGCACATAGAAAAGGGCAAAACGAGGATCTCAGAAAAGTTGCCAGTACATGAATGCATGCAGAACGGTTGGATCGTAAAAGTAGATGAGAGTGCGAAATGTGTTCGACTTCGCTCTTAGCCTGCTTCTAGTCTCCAACTCCTGCACGTCCATGTCAATACAGCGTAAAGCATCTCAGTTCCTATTGATCGAGTTCCTTGTCCATTGATGCAACGAAGCAGCGCTCTAAAGAGTATACTTGAAGCCTGCCTCGGAGCCCTCAATCTGCAGCTCGCCACGATCGACCTTCTTGTTGTCTCTCTTGAACTTGACTGTGAGGCCGGCGACGATGAGGATGATGATGAGCTGGGACGTGATGCAGGCCCACAAGCCAGGACGATAACGTGGAGTGTCCTGTTCGCGGAAGACCAAGGAGCCCTGACAATCATGTTAGCTCGAGGATTCTGTTCCTATCTTGCTGTGCGCAAACTCACAATGATACCACCGATACCACCAAAGCCGACGAGAGTTGCGGAGCAGAAGGCACGCTTCCAGTGACCTCGGATATTATTTGCCTTCCTTGCATTAGTCTTCGAACACAGCAGTCGTTCGTCACGGTTCTAACTCACCTGGTAGGTCATACACGCGGGAATGTTGGCATTTGCCTGTACACTCATGTCAGTGTCTAGCTAAGAAGCTAGAAAGCTGCTACTCACGCCTGCACAGACCAGGAAAACTCCAAAGTATCTCACACCAACGTTGTCAACCCAGCCAATCAGTGGCAGGCCAACAATACAAATGATCGAGTTGATGACGATGATCGGACCGCGGATATGGTGCTTGTCGCCGAACCAGCCCGTGGCATACCTGGGTCGCTGTTAGCTGCTGCGTTGACGAGGAAACTCTAGGTGAAATCATGCTCACATCCAGATGCCTGCAAATCCGTATGGTGGAGCGACCAAGCACTGGGACTTGCCAACATCAAAGCCCATTCCGATTCGGAGAATGATGGGCAGAAAGTAGGCCAAAGCATAAGAAACAGTTGTGCTCATGCCAAAGATCCAAGCAAAGCCCCAGATCTTGAGATCGGTACCAGCACCCAAAAACTTCTTCCAGTTGAACTTCTCAGCAACCGCATCGCCGCGATCGATATTGACACGTGCGACACACATCCTGATCTCCCTCTCGTTGAGGAAGCCCCAGGACTTAGCAGCGTTTTTGGAGTCCGGAAAGTCGACCAAGAAGAAGTAGCCGACAATGGCGATGACGCAGGTGATGATGCCCTCAATGATGAAGATCCAACTCCATCCAAGATAGCCTGCGGTACCATCGAGCTGCATGAGACCGTACGCGAGGATGCCGGCACATGCTGAAGCAAGGGTGCCGATAAAGTAGAAGACACTGTAGCGTTTGTGCATGTCGTAGCGCGTGTACCACGTAGACAGCCTATCGAACGGTTAGCATCTTCTGAAGTGCACTAACGAGGTGCAGGAACTCGTCCAAAACAGCCTGTTCTTCACGTCCAGACGCTCGAATTTTACATAAGATGATATTGACTCACAAGTAAACACATCCTGGGAAGAAGCCAGCTTCAAAGATACCGAGAATGACTCTGAGAGCGGCGAGCGCCTGCCAGGACTTTACGAAGCCCATACCGATCATAACTGCTCCCCACGCAAGCGTGATGCCGGCGAGATGGACTTTCGGTCCAAGGTAGCGAATGACGACGGTAGATGGGAACTGGAAGACAATGTAGGTAGCGAAGAAGACCAATGTCACGACCGAGTAGCGCGAGACTTCTCCCATCAGGACGTTAAGGCGCAGCTCGGCGGTCATGCCAGCGATGGCAGCTGCGGACAAGTTGGTCCGGTCCATGAGGGAGATGCAGTACATGAAGCCGAGCGTCGTCACAACGCGACGATCGATTCGGTGCTTGACCTTGCTGATTTCTGCTTCAGTCCATTCGGCCATGATTTCATGGTCGGTGCTCGTGGCAGATGCCGGTCGCTTGACATCGTGCTGGTCGATGCCAGACTTCTCCATGTCAGACATGGCTGTAGATTCTCTGTGGTGTGAGTACAGGCCCGAGAAATGAGTGGAGAATCAGCTGTAGAGCTACTTTGGGAGGAAGAAAAAGTGAGCAACCTGGTGACTGGAAAGATTGGGTATGGTCAACAGGACCTTAATACTACCTCACGGACGATCTCTTTCCCTTCCCCAAGGTTCTCCAGATTACACCTCCATTCCCCCAAACACAGTATCCACCACATGCTAAACGTCTGTGCTCCTATCGTCGGTGAGCAGGGGTCAGTGGAATTTGCTGCTTTGCCAAGGGACGAGGCGTGTTGCAAGGACACAAGAAGAACGCTCACGGTCCTTGGCTTGCATAAAGACTCGGAGCATGGTGTGATCGACTGATCGCAGACCGCGGCATCTCTGGTACGTTCTCTGCTGAGCCAGTGGCAAGCGCAGGAGCTTCGAGAAGACACACCCTCAGGGACGGCACGCTACACGGAATCGTCTTGTCCTCGCTAAGAGACGGTAATGGCCAAGACGACTAGTTGCGAATCATCAGGCTGGAGGCCGGGGTTGAGACCTTAATTTGATGCCATGCGAGCTTCGGATGCTTGCGGAGCTTAGACCAGTACCCATCGACTTTTCCACAGCTTGACACCTGCGCTAGGAAATGCTTGCGATATTGATAATCCAGCGTCGTTAGTCCGAGATGGGGCCCCTTCTGGGGAAAATTCGAATCTGATCCAGGTGGGGAAGCCTATAAGCTGAGGAAATCTACCGCGGCTCATGCTGCAACAGGCATTTCGTCCGTTCGGAGACTCCTATCATTTTGATGGTGTATGCACTTGCTTCTGCAGTAGCTGCATGAGGACAGCATCCGGCAGCAGAGTGTGGGTCGGTTTCCGTACAGTGAAGTGCGTGATCCGAAGGAGAAAATCTCATCTGTTCAGGCCACGATGGTGAGCCATGCTGTAATATGCGACCGCAAGGACGATGGCTACGCGTAGAGCTGGAGAAAGCACGGATAGGACAGTGATCCGGCCCGGTGTGCATGCATCAAACCCGCTTCGGGCGATCTAGGCCCGTGGACGTGGTTGCTCCATATCATGAAAGACGTGCCCAGTTAGTGCATAAAAATATCCTGCCGCGGTAACTCGCCAGACTTCAGCTCATTGTAAAGAAGTCGATGCGGGGTGGGCAGCGGAGAATGACGGTCCATGAGTATGTGGAGATAACGAGGAGCCCGCTTTGGCCTTCGACTGTGATGGATTGAGTGGCCGACGCGTCTGGCCAGAGACGAAAATGTCGACCTGCGCGAGCCTGGTCCGTGAGTCTGTTGGTTCCGAGGATTCCACATTGGATGCGTCGCGCAAAGTTGTGAGTCCTTCTGGGACAGTCCTCTAGGTTCGACCAAAAACTATTCAGGAATTCGGAGAGACTTTGAGTTTTGCAGACGAGACTTCGCATAGAGCAGCTTGTGAGAAAATATCAAAGCAGACACTTGATTAGTATTCGTCGACTAGCCTGAGGAGACCAGAGGAGTATTCCGGTATACCCGAGGCATCGAAACTAAATTCCGCAGAACACGATCATTCTTGATCACAGTACCGGTTCCAACGAACGCAAGTATCGTCAACTTCTTCGTGTTGACTGTTGTTCGATATGTTACTCAAACAGCAGTGTTGGGAGAGTGACGGCCATGCACCAGTCTCTCGACCACGGACAGGAGATAGTCCCCAAAATCCGCTCAAAACAAGACTCTGTTCTGACCTACTATGAAAGTCTGATGCGCTGTCCGCTCACTAGAGCCGCTCTGATGGTTCGATCATACACGACCACGAGCCAGGAACTTATCTGGTATGTCCACGTGCTTGCAGCGAATGTACTCGCACAAGTTCTTGCCCAAACTATCGAATCCGCTGGTGGAGTTATACCCACTGCGAACGATTAGCCTTACATACCAGAATTGGTCGATCGACTTACCGATCTAGATGATCCTTCAGCAGGAAATGCACAGCGCGAAGGTTTGGGATCTCGAACCTATCGATCTGCTTTCCCTCATCGTCCTTATCGAGCAGTTCTCGCAGCTTGCCAACACTCAGCAACGATCTGAGCCAATCCCATTCATCGTCATGTCGTACAAAGAGGCCAAGGTTCGCATTCGAAGATTTGTCTCCGGACCGGCCTAAAACCACATAACCAAGCGGCGCTCGTGTCGTCAGACCGAAGGTTCTCAGATCCACTGGCGATGCAGTGTCGCTGCTGACTTGTTCTCGCGGGTATTCTTGTGTCAGAGCTGGGGTTGGAATCTTGATCACGGTGCCATCTTGCAGATTCGCTGTCTCTTGCACGAATGATTGGGGCATGAGACAGACCCAGTATTCGAAGAAAGGTCTACCAACAGCGGTTCGCATATCCACCGCCATGGTTCCTCCCGGATAGCCCTGAGACAAGTTCTCGATGCAATAGCTGGCAAATGATCCTCTATCTGAACGAACAAGATCGCCAGAAAGCAGATCTGGGTCCGAAGTCTGAGCAAACACCCGAAGATCCACAGTCGCGGCCTCTTGCGAACGCGGGTTATCTGGTATGCCTCCTGCTACTTGGAATTTCAGGCAAGAGAACTTGGTGACATTCTCACCCATCAGTTCTCTGACCTGCGCCTCCATCATGGCTGCCTTCTCTTCCAGATCCAGACCAGTGATGTAGAAGTGGAATTCTGCTTGGAAGCCGCCCTGAGCTGTGACGCCCACTTTGGTGGTCGGAGGAGGTGGCAATCCTTTGACCCCTGAAACATGAACTTCGTTCTCAGCGATTTGCTTCAATGAGATGTTCTCAACTGAGGCGGTGACATCGCTGTTGAAGTAAAGTGGCCCCTGGATCTCGTACAGGAACTGGCTGGTGATCGTGCCAACGTTCACGGTCCCGTGTCTATTCTTCTCCATACCGATGACTGCTTCGCCTTTGTGGTCCAACGACGCGATGGGATAGCCGAAGTCGCGATTCTTCAGTCCAAAGCTCTTGAAGCCAGAGTAGTAGCCACCAGTAGCATATGTGCCGCACTCGATCAGATGTCCGACCATCAAAGCGCCACCCAGCTCGTTAAGGTGCTCTCTTGTCCAACCATGCCACCACATACCAGCTCCAACCGTCAGACTTGCATCAGAAACGCGGCCACAGAGCACGATGTCAGCTCCTGAGCGAAAGCACTCTGCTACGCCAGACCCGCCGAGGTAGCATTGTGCTGCGATGGGTTTGAAGCCCCAGTCTTGAATGGCCTTGTTCTCCGGGAGATTGTAGAATGGCTCGCCTGTGCGTTTCAGCCATAAGATTGTCCAGGGAGAAATTAGATACCTTACCCTTGTTGTAAAGCTTCATGAACTCTTCTGTCACATCATCACCATCCACATATGCCACTTTGAGATCAACTCCATGCTTCTTCACCAGTGCCTTAACAGCCTCAGCAAGACCAGGCACATCGCTAGCACCAGCATTAACAGCGACCTTCGTCCCCTTCTTCGCCAGCCATGGTATCGCAGGGTCAAGCTTCTCAACAAAAGACTGCTCATAGCCTATCGCATCGACTGTTCTAGCGACCTTGTCGTAGCCTCTCACGGTCATGTTGCACTCTGACATCCAGTCGCCTGTGATCACGTCGACGTCTTCGTTCTTTGCCATGTCGTGCAATGCACGCTTGCGATCATACACGCCTATCATGAATCAGCGAAGTGTCCTCATTTTGATAGATGACTTACCAGCCGAGCATCCTGCAATGCGGATTGGGCGTTTTGGCCCATGGCCATTAGTTGTGCCGTTCGACAATGGAGACATTTTCATGAAATTGTGATCTCGTCAGAATAAAGATTGATTGACATCAATCATTTACTTCACAGCACTCTCTGGAAGAAAATGACTGCATTGGCATCAGATTGTAGTACCTCATCTCACGTTCGGATCTATTTCTCCGTATGCTGGAGGTAGGAAGTTCTTGTGCCTATTGAACATCTTAACCCCGCTATACCCGTGTCACAGGACCTCAATGAATATTGCATTATCTTAGTCAGACCCATACCGTTCAAAGCTCGTAGATCAACAGGTGAAGTGGAAGTGTACGAAGCTGGATTAATGATCTTGAGGTCAAGGAAGATGGCCTATAACACCTAAGGCATCAAGGCTCGTGATGATCGGATGCTAGACTCATGGTTGCTGTAGCTTGATCATCGGCGACTGGTGCGAATTTCGTAGTAGCGCAGGTGGCCGCAGAGGCCATCAATAGGAAGCGGTGCTTTCTATTATCATCTCGCCATCCGCTGCCTCCTCCTTACCCTTTGCATCGCCGTTTGTTGTCTCTTTAGCGAGGAGGCCATTCTCGCCAATTTCTTCCTTTGCAGCCTCGACTTCGACATCTTGCTTGGCCTCTTGGGCCTCAGGATCCGCGGACTCTGCTTCCTCTTGGGCAGCCTTTGACTCTGCAGCAGCGCGCTCTCGGTCCTTCGCGTGGTCGACAAGTTCGGACTCGTCATTGAAGAGACGCAGAAGCATAGCTTTCCTCTCCTCTTTCGGTAGCATAAGATTAATCGAATTTATGCTCCTCCACAGCGGCAGAACAATGCGCTCCCTGCGGTCCAATGTCAGCCATGTTCGTAATGAGGGGTCCATGGTTAGTACTCACTTGAACCCGTCTTCACCATCGCTCGTCTCGACCCTCAGCACGCAGCAGCCCATGCCGATGTCCCTGCATCTCTCGCCAATCTCATCGAAGCGCTTCCATTCGCCATTCCCAATTCTTGGGAACATCTCGATCAGCAATTTTCGCAGCGTCTCTCTCTTGTAGAGTCGCACAACTCTGCCCTCGCCAACCCAAGGCTCAAGAATAGGGATACCCTCGCTCTGTATCCGCCATCGACATATATCCTGACCTTGCGCATCCTGCTTCATGAACATCTTGACGCCAGCCTGCACAAATTTGATCCCCTGGCCTTCATTGCAGACAAGAATGTCCCGCACGCGTTCTGATGTGTAGTATACTGCTTTCACAGGCTCGCCCGTTGCATTGCGTACCATGTATCGATCCTTGGGGAACCGCGAAGAGATCTCGTAGAAGTCGTAGATTTTGACGAGCTCGGGATGGTCAGGCGATAAGTACTTGTAAGGCTCTTCGAAGGGAACATCCTTCTTTTTGCCGCCTGGTGGTCCGGAGTCGCGTGGTGCTGCGTAGTCATCCTCCCTCAACGTCGGTGTCGAGGTGCCATTTGTGGCGACGGGAGTGTCCGTGTCCATGGTGTTGCCATTCTCCACTTTTTGCTTCTTGGGCGACGCAGGCGCGTCCGTCTCTTCTTCCCTCGCTCTCTTGAGTGATGTAGACGCCTCCGCAGAAGCACCTTCAATCGTGTTTCCAGAGGTGGCTGGCTCGACCGGCGCGGCTGACTTGACCTTCGCTTCTCTTTCTGGCCGTGCCCTGATCTCAGACAGCTTTTCGAGTGCTGTGATAAAGAATCCACCAGTATCCTGGAAATGTGGATAGACTCGGAGACATCGCTCTGTTGGCGCTGCGTTCTCATCCGTCTCACTGCCCAGTGGAAACATGCCCTGCACCAGCTTCATCTTCTCGTCCAAATCCTCATCCTTGGTCGCTTCGCTGTACTCTTCCCAAGATGAAAAGATGCGGCCTTTCTTGTCCACAATTTTCCACTTTCTGAGGCCCGGTGTACGCTTCAGACCTGGCAACGCGTTGGAACAGTCCACGACCTTGACCTTCGTGTTGCCACCACATCGATCGATAGCGGCTGAGATCACAGCCTCGTTTTCCACCGGGTTCAGACTGCATGTTGAGTATACGACTCTGCCGCCGACCTTCAGCATCTGCAGAGCACGAACCAGGATGCGCACTTGTGTGACGTGAAGCCCAAGTCCTGAGCCAGGCAACCAGTCCTTCCAGATGTTCGGACTCTTCCTAACAGTACCATCGCCAGAGCATGGCACATCTGCCAGAATGCGATCGAACTTCATGTACCTTGGTGTATTGCCCTCTCCTGGTATTCGTATCGAGGGAAATTGCGTGGCGTCGTGATTCGTGACGATGATGTTGGGAGAGTTGAGTCGCTTGACTTGATGCACCAACATCTGCGCTCGCTTGTACTCGCGATCGTTCGCAACGAGAAGACCAGTAGCTCTACCATCATCCGACATATCCACCTCAGCTTCTGCATCCGCCTCTTGAGCTTGAGTCTCGATGCCGCCCGGACTGGCTTCTCTGCCCTGCTCTTTCGCAAACTTCTGCACAACCTTTCGTATCCTCGCCTCTTCACCAGCATGAAGCAATTCAATAAGCTGAGCTGACTTGCTACCCGGCGCAGCACACATATCCAACACTGTATGACCGGGCTGAATGTCGAGCAGTAGAGGTGGAATCATGCTCACGATCTCTTGTCTGCTAATGTTGCCAACTGACGTTTCGGAGACTAGGAACTTCTGGAAGGATGCGAATGGCGGAAACTTGCGAATGATGTTCTTTGGCGTCGTCATTGCCCACGCGAGCTTCTCTGGAAACCACTCAATGGGCTTGGGTGGCTCCACAAGCTTGCCATCATGCTTGACGTTGATAATCTGTGGGATGTAGTGGTCGATGAGGCGTTGTTGAACAGCGAGCGCGTGGCTATAATGATCAGATTACGCTTCACTTGTAACTTGACAATCGCATAACTCACCCTTTGCTACCAGTGAAGCGAAAGCTGTTCGGCAGCTCACGGCGCATTGCTGTCCAGAACTCTTTGCGCTCCTCGCCTTCGGGCACAATGTTCAAGTCATTGTAGAACTTCTCGAAGAGCTCATTGGTCTTCTTGACCTCGTCGTAGCTCACGTAGGGCCCTCTCGTGTCTCCTCCTCTACCTGTTGACAGTCAATGACCAGATCTCGAGTCGTAAGTGACTTTTTTTACCTCCACGGCCGCCACCTCCACCGCGCTTCTATAGAACATGTCAGCATAGATCTGGGTCGCAATCCCGTTGCGAGGGCGCTCACATTGCCTCTGAACTTTCCGCGGCCCATTAGTCTGAGAATTGTGAAAAAGTGGCCACTTGAAGCTGGATCCTAAAAAAGTTCAAGCTTTCGTGAGCAGATCCAATCGAGGCACATTTTCTGCGCCCCACCAGCGTCTGCAGCTGCAGCCTTAGGCTCTAATGAAGAGGCGGGTAGCCCCGCAGCAGCTAGCTCTCTCTGGGCCTAGTGTCACCGGCGTCTTGTCTTCGAGAGCGACCACTGCCGTCTCAAGTTCGTCTCCAAGGCATTGATGACTTTTACCACCAGCTCAAAGCGTCATTGCACATATATCAAGAGACTGCATCCAGGATCCTGCACCACAAGACCAAATGCTCACCTCATCTGCCTTTCCGTGACACGAGCAGTTTTCAGGAGAGCATGAACTCGGTATATTCCAACTCTGTTTGAGTTGTCCGACGCGTGTTTCTTACTGTAGATCCGGCTACGTCGTATACGATGGAGACGAACCCATCGAACATCCATTGCAGCATCTTACAGAAGCCAATATGTGCACTTTAAGTCCTCATATATGGTATCCTTAGACGACTCATTCTGCGACTCAGTCATTGACTCAGCAGTATCCACATATCCGCGAGCATCCAATAGCTATGACACGGAAAATACACCCGTTGCGAATTGAAGGGCTGTCAGTCTTTGGATTGCGGGGCCCCGCAAGGGGCATGTGCATCACGAGAAACAAGAGATCAAGCTAACCCCGCATTCTGCACTATGAAAGTCAGTCGCGCTGAAGGAACGTACAGCACTTTATGTTGATCCTCGGATATCCTTCGTGTATAAGATGTTCCTAAGATCCCATGATGATGGCTCGCAGACGACGCACGAATTGCATTTTTGGAGAATCACGCTATAGCGATGGCGACCACAACTACGACGACAGAGGCCAAAACGGCAGATCTTCCCGAACTCGACATGATGGGAGGTGAAGTCGGCATCGATGCCGCTGCTCGCTATGGCCTCGCCAGATCAAGCGGACAAGCAGACTACGATCGAGCCATTGAGATTATGACAGACAGACTGCCACACATGTCGGAGGTCAATGCTAGATTACTGGTCAGCCTAGGAGACGAGTACCCAGAAGTCCTCATCGACGCCAAATCATCTCCACCCACATTGAAGACTGTTGGCAAGGATGATCATAAGGAGAAGGATACACACATTGTCACCACAGCACAGATGGTCAAGCGGCTATACGATGGCAATCTGGACAGTCGATACGCGCTGGGCCTTGGATTCGTCCGTATCCTAGACGGTTCGAGGCGTGACTGCGTGAAGTTTGGCGACGCCCTCACTGGCTTCACTCAAACACATCCCAAGCTTGATGGCATCGACCAATCACAACTCCCCAAGCCCACTGAGGACATAGCGCAAGTCAAGCGTGATCTCGATAAGTGGGGCTATGGTTTCGTGAAGAATGCTCTGAAGCCCGACGAGCTCGACCGACTTCGCAAACGCGTCTATGAACAGTGCAAGGCAGAGGAGAAAGCGGGCGTGGCGTACTTCGATGGCGGTCCCCACAAGCCCAATCAGCGCCTCGGGTGTCTCCCAAACAAGGGCCAGGAATTCCTAGATCTACTTGACAACAAGGTCGTCGACGACTTCGTGCCAGATTTCCTCGGAGATGGCGCCATCTTGTTCTCGTACACAGCGAATATTGCCAGGCCCGGGAGCGCTCCAATGTCATTACACACGGATCAGATCACTATTCAGCCGCCAATCCGCTCAGTGGCTGTGGGTATGAATCTGATGTACTTCCTTGAGGACGTGACGCCTGAGAACGGTGGCACACTTGTCATGCCTGGATCACATAAGGGCAATGTCGCTCCTGACGACACCGAATCCCACGTCGATACTGTCGCTGCAGCTGGACCTGCAGGAACGTGCCTGGTCTTCGAATCACGATTATGGCATGCCACTGGACCTAACACGACGAAGGACCAGGAGAGGCCTGTAATACTTGTCTTCTTCGTAAGACCCTGGATGAGGCAACAGGAGAACTTTGCTTTGAGTATCAAGGAAGACATCCTGGAGAAGTGCTCAGATCGTATCAAAGGCTTCCTCGGATTCCGCATCACAGGTAGTCTAGGGAGTGTGCAAAATCCGTTCGGCGCAAAGGATGGAAGCATCGTCAGAAGACCTAGAGAAGATGAATACGTGGGAGAGATGAAGCTATGAAAGGTTTGCTTCGACGGGATAAGAGAACAGACTCTTATCTTTTCATCATATCTAGATGCTTTCGATGTGTTATCAGATCTCGTCATCTTGAAGCTTCTGTCGCGCCCAGCAATCATACGCTGCGGCTCTTGACGCAAGATATGTGGGATCGACGCCCATGTAATCCATGACTGAGAATGAAGGCCTCTTGTAGTCAGCTACGATATCCTGAATTATTGCCCTGAGATGCTCGCTATCTCCAGATTCGCCCAGCAGAACGACTTGACTCAAGCTTGTCGCAGTGCCGTCGTATGGATCCACTGACGATTCGACGAGGCCTCTCAGAGCAAAGGACAGCATTTCGGAGCTCTTGAGAAAGGTATCGAGACCCATGGAAGGCGCATAGAGCTCGCCCAACGTGTCTGCTATACAGCATTCGTCCTCAAAGACCATTGCGAACATGGAAGACTCTGTGATATCGACGGACAAAACTATTGACGATCCTGGGCAGGTCTCGATGTCAAGTGGACAGATGTGCTCGAGCTGTCGCCAGGCGAGTACTCCTGCTGGGGACAACGTGTAGCGTGGTGCAACTAGTGCAAGAGTCTCAAAGGCCGCCCGGAGATCTGTATAGAGGTTGATCGTGGTCATCCAGGGCGTAGCAACTTCTGCGTATTGCAAAGGCTCCTCGGTATATGCTTCGACGGACAATTTCAGCGCATGGAGCATGGGCAGCAATGCGTTCGGTCGGGATGGCTTGCCGCCGAGCCAGGTTGGCACTTTACCAAGTAAGGTCTGAACATTGATCGCTCTATGACGAGGTGCTTCAAGTGCTTCTTTCTGCGGCGCATATCCTGAGCAGCTCTCATTCATCAATATGGCTGGACGCCTCGGACCATAAATCGTTCGCATTGAGTTGCGGTAGTCTGTCCCGCCAGCGATCTTCGAAATATCCACCGAGGAGCCATTGGCATAGTGAATGCTCGCTGTGCTATGGTCGAGGTTAGATATGTCCATGAGCACTTGGCCTCAAGGTTCAAAAGGTTGTGTACATCCGCACACCACCCAAGGATCTGGCCGCATGCTGAGGAGAATGAAAAACATCGAGTCGTAGTCCATCTCTCCTTCGATCCCAATTTCTGGCACGAAAACCTGCGCACTCAAGGGAATCGTCTTCTTACCCATAGTCCGATGAAAGATGGAAGCCAACGCCATAGTTTGGTGCAGCAAATGTCACAGATGTGAAAATCACAAGTGTGAAGAGACACAATATGCTAAAGAATCGAGCCATTATCCTGAGGCACAGGAAAGTATGCACATCGTGTCCAAACAGTTTCCTTGAGCGCCCAAGAGCTCATTAGATCAATCGTCAGCCAAATGCCACGTTGTCGTCGCAGCAGAGGACAGATGCTGATCACGACTCGGGAGAGCCACTAAGCCGCATGGAGACTAGCCTGCGCTTGACCCTCGGTATCTCCTGCCTTCGGACATGCAGTGCTCGATATGGCATGCACGCATGATGATCAGAGACGTGGTCAAGAGAACGTTCATGGAAAACTGAAGAGCATGAGCAAAAGGTGGAGCGTTTTCGTGATCGACAGGAACCGGCTGTTCTGCGGGCGCGGGAAGTGGCGTCCGGAACTGCGACCGGGATCCGCTCAAGACCTTGAGACAACCAAGATGGCGGACAACAAGCAATATGCACACTAAATCACCGGATCAAGAAGATGCATTACGTTGATGCAGGTAATTCTTGCATTCGCATTGGCTGATCGACCTCATGACTTGTTGTTCGCTTGTGTTTGAGGGCGAATCATGTATCGAGTTGTTGTGGCTGGTCCTAAAGGACGAGGCTGAATTGCCAACCACCCCGCAAGGGTAGGCCCGCTCGCTACCAAATAATAATGAAGAGGTGCCACTCTATGGAGTCTATGCTGCTTCGCATAATCACATTCTTTGGTACGCTTGGTCGATAATCGCAATAGTCTTTGGAAAGAGTTGAGCAATGAGCTTGACTTCAGATACTTCCAAATTCGAATTGAGGGATTCATATGCCGGTACGTTCGCTCCTGCCCATTTCTTCATGCTCTCGATCTTCACAGCCTTGCCGAGCAGAAGCTGCACCCCAGATCCTGGATCTGGGAAATTTCTCTCGTGACAATGCAACGACCGTTCTCTTATATTTTCCCTCCTACTAACACACCCGTCTCCTTCGTAGAAAACAGACCGATTTTATTACACTCGCACTCGAAACAATCGGTCGCTGCATCGGAGGACTACTATTCACTATCGGACCGCGCGTCCAATGCTGGAGACGAGACGACATTACTACACGATCGACGACGATTCTCGACACCACCTTCACGGAACAGATCTCCGGAACATGCATTGCAGTCTTCGGGCGCTCTGGGAAACCCTTCACGACACTCGATAGCAGCAGACGAGAAGCACTTCAGACGGAAGGCTGTGGGCTCGGGAGGACCAAAAGAGCTCTCACCTGTGGCAGCGGAGCAGAAGAGTCTGGCGTGGGAAAAGGGCATCCACAGTGGTGGCGAGGAGCAGAAGAGTGCCGGAAGAATGGATCCAATGAACCGCACATACACGCCTGGTCAGGATGACTCGCAGTTCATCCGATTCGCAATCGACCAGTTGACGAGAGACGAAGAGATCAGAGGGAGCAGAAGATATGCCGTCAACGAAGAGGTGGATCAGTCGAGCTCTGGCTCAGACGAAGTGGGCGCACCAATGCATCCGTACCAGAATTGGCCATCAAGCCTGCCACCATCTGGCGAGCCAGTGAGAAGAGCACCGACACCTCTGGGCATTCGTGTTGTGCCCCAGGACGATGAGAGGCCAGGACGATTCTCCTCGTCGTCACGGCCGATCCCAGATGATATCATGGCCATGCCACGAACTCCAGATCCGGTGCGGAGAGAACGAGATGCGAGATTGGCTCAACAGAAAGAGATGCATGCAGGTCCAGCACCAGTACATCCTCTCACGGGTGCTGCACCGACTGCATCGTCAGCTTCGTTACCAGCGGATCCAGAGAGCGACGTCTTCGTTCTGTACAACCCAATCAGACCCACGACTCAGCAACCACGGCTCAACTTTGTACCCGCTATTCTACGGCCGATCTGGCTGGGCATATTCATCTTGCTCTGCCTCTTGATGCTGACGGGACTGCTCTTCTGTGCTGCTTGGTGCCTCACACACGATGGTCTGTGGGACTACATCAGCTTTGGCGATGCGCGGTACTTCGTTTTCTCGTACCTGCCCACCATCTTTGGCATGATCATTCTCGTCTGGCTGCTGCAGATCGAGATCGCCGTCATACGCATTGCACCATTCATGGCAATGACTTCAAGCTCGACCAAGTCACGTTCGGCTGCGCAATTCCTCAGCCTCTACCCTACACAATTCCTCCTGCCAAAGATCGAATACTTTCGATCAGGGCAGCCACTGCTAGGAGCATGCTTCGTCATCTTCTGGCTCTTCCTCTTCACAGTGCCCCTGCTTGGTGCGACCTTCAATGTTGGCTTCTTCGGGCCACGCGACAATGGTATCTGGCGGTGGGTGGCTGTTCAAGGAGTCATTTGGACTGTTGTCGTCCTTTACATTATTCTCATCATTGCATTAATACTACTTCTAATCACTTTACGGCGCTCGGAGACAGGTCTGAAGTGGGATCCAAGATCACTGGCGGACTTGATTGCGATGCTGGAGCGCTCGAACTTCCTCAATGAGTATACGGGCACGGAGATCTACACACATCTCGGCGACTTCAGACAGAGGCTATGGAACAGCACACCACGACTGGGCTATTGGCACACTTCTCACCGCCCCACCGACATCTTCTATGGCATGGGCGAGGAGGGTGGCTTGACGAGACGGTATTCGATTGAGGCTGGAAGAATTCGAGAGAAGGGCCACCGCTACCACGCCTCCATCGATTCGCGTGAGGATCTAGAACTGGGCGACCAGTCCCGCGTGCAGCTCAACTACCGACACGCTGCAGTGCGACGACGATACATTCCGTGGTTTCTGTCATCGAGTGCAGTCTTGGCTTGGATCCTGCTTGCTCTGGTATTGCTGATCGCGTTCTACGTGGTGGCATTCGTCAACCAAGCGACCACCGGCACCGGCTTCCTTCCTCAGATCCGAGCAGACACAAACTCAGCTGGCTTCTCCCCGGCCAACTTCCTCTACTCGTTCGTGCCTGGTATGATCGGCACCTTGCTCTACCTGCTTTGGCTCCCACTCGATCTTGCGCACCGCCGCCTCGAGCCATACCGTGCGATGTCCAACTCCTCTGGCGCGCTTGCTGAGCATTCATTGCTCCTCGACTATCCATTCCGCTTGCCAGGCAGCATCACACTCGCCGCTGCCGCCAATCGACACTGGAAGGTCGCATTCGTCTCGTTCATCTCGCTACTCAACACTACCATCCCAGTGCTCAGCGGTGGCATTTTCTGGGCGCAGTGGTACACTGGCTCGACACAAGTACGAATCTCAGCTGAGCCATCGGGCTTGTATGCTCTGTGCGTATTCCTGGCGCTGTATGCAGTCGCTTTGATTGCACTGGCCCCAGGTCGCAAGCTTCTGCGAATGCCGCACGAGTCCAAGTGCCTCGCTGAAGTTGTCTCCTGGCTCTACCAGTCACCGATCCTACTCGATCGCGCTTTCACGCGCTGCCAGACTAAGACGGAGCTCCAGACGAGACTATTGGGAGAACGTGCAGCAGTACCAACCGGCTTCTGGGCCAGTGTCACGAACCTGATGCACTCATTCAGCCGCGAGGGCCTGAATAAGCCAGAGAACCAAAAGGCGAAGGCCGTCTTGGGTGCCAGTCCGAACGCTCCACGACCTTCGGAAGGCCGCGATGCAGAGAAGAGGCTAAGTGCGCTGTCACATACCGAGCGTGCTATGTACGGCTTTGGCGTCTACACCGGGCGCGATGGAAGAGATCACCTTGGTGTTGACAAGGTGGGTAGAGGAATGGTCCTCTTTGACGATTGATATGGTTTTGATGTCCAAACGATGATTATACGGTTCATGTTCGCTATATGGGTAATGGTTAATGGGTCAAGATGGCAAGAACAGCATGGTGTTTTGGGATTTCTTGACGCACATATTATGTATAATGGTGGTATGGACGGGGATTCAGGTGCATTTGTATTTTGGGCGGCGATGCATTTCAGGGGCTCGAAGAAAGACATGTGCTACGGACAACGGCGGAAAAGATCAAGAGCGACGATTGATATTGATTCGAGATTGCTGGGAGATACCCATGGATCGTGCGCGACATAGCTTGTATATATATCGAGATGGCGAAGCTCGCGCTTCCATCTAGCTGCTTTGCAAATTTATGGCATACTGCTTGTCCTACTATCATGAGCCAGTCTTCCACTACTTCTTCCGCATTCACTTCATCGCGTCTGGCGCCATGCTATTAAGAACTACTCGTCATACATTGACATAAGAAATTCATGAATCTTGAGCCTCCGCCCTCTTCTCGATGTCTACTTCGCCAGTTTTCTCCCGTGGCACTTCGTACTGCGTGGACGCGGAGCGTGTAGCTGCATCAGCATACATGATCCTTTCAGCGCCATCATGATACACTCGTGCTGTATATCTCTGCCACATGTCCAGAGCGAACTCGACAATCGTCGTGCACGCCAGCACCATAGCCAAAAAGATGAACAAAACTGGAATGGGCTTGAAGCCGATGTACATGGAGCTCTTCTCGCCACCCCTCGAATGCGATGGCATCAGCGCGACCCCACGGCAGATGATCCTGAACTCTTCCGGATCTGGGACACCGCGTCTACGGAGTTCTTGCTCTCGTACTGACGGAGCACGTGGGTTGCGGCGAGGAGGTAGAGTTTGTGCGGAATGTTGGTGGCGAGCGTGCTCGGCTGCCAGGTTGGATATGCTCGCCATTGCGGCTTCGAAGGTGGACTTCCTCCGCGCAGAGGCGGTCGGGTATGGTGCGACATTATCATTAGGTGTGTTCGATTGCATGTGCTCGCCCAGCGAGATCATGTGTTCGTCGTTGATCCATGCTTCCGGAGCAAATGGCAGTCGTCTCGCAGCTGCTCGGCTGATCTGCATCTTTCCGGCATATGCATTGCAGGCGGCGAGTGTGTCATTGTGCGATTGTGTGGTGAGATCTGGTCTCGAGGGTTGGCAAAAGCAGGTCTCTTGGACGAAGAAGGGGACAGAGAAGACGGTCGGTGTGAGCAGTGCCAGACTTGCGAGGAGGTTCTGAATGCGAGGCATGATGATTACGACGATACTGCAAATTCCGGAAGGATGAAGAAGAAAAGTGGATGAATTAATGAGACCAGCTGCCGAGAAAGAGGATGATGAAAGTGAAGAAGACGACAAAGAACATTCCCAAGCACCAACTTATCAACGATTCACACAGTGGGGTCCTTCGACGCCGAAAAGCCAAGTCGAACGCTTGCGGGTCTGAAGAGGCGCCATGGAGAGTGTGTCGTGGGCGAGAGCCGCTTGCAGTTTCAGTGGTTTGAAACAAAGGCTCGTGCTCTGACACGAGCGCTCAGCCAGCTTTGCAGGGCAACTCGAAGTGCACAGACTAAACAAAGGGGATCTTGCTGGATTTGGTGGTGCTGGGCTGAGATGCTTGTCTTACCGTTGGTACGTACCTGAGGGTGATGGAGTTTTGGGGGTGACGATGAAATGTGGCATGGTGTTGCAGGTGAATGCGGAAAGTGTGGCGCACGTGCGAGGCTGGCGGGGATCGACGGCGAGGCTGAGGACGTGAAGTGAAAAGCCGGTTCGAGTTGCAACCTCCAAATGTCATGTTTACCAATTTTCAGAACATTCGCCCTCATAGAGACGAGAATTCGGCTTTCTTCAAGTATGTATGCTATCGTGTTGCCTGCGCTCTTTAGCTAAATGTCGATTTCGGGCTTCATGCACTCTTGTTGACGAGTCCAGGATGGTGATCGTGACTTCAACAATCTGTGTCACTTGAAAACAATCCGTGATGGCAGTCTAAAATGTTCAAATCTCAGCTACTCGTGATGACCTCCAGATATTCATTTGCACAGTCCTTCCGAGAGATGCTGCCGGGGAAGGTGCGCGACAGACATGGAAGGAAGCAGCTTCACTCTAGCAATAACCCACAACGCTCTTTCCCGGAGCATCACTCTTAAGACTTCGAGTGGAGGCAGGAACGAGTGGATCTATTACCATAATTCTTCTCGACCTTTGGTGCACTTCTCTTCCCGATTCTCACCCATCTTCTCCAAACTCGCATCATTGTTTCCAGCACCAATTGATCTTATCCCAATCTCTTCTCATCTATTGCAGCGTCAAAAGTATAGATATTTTGTGCTACAGAACCAGACCATTCGAGATGTCTACACTGTTCAACAGCGACATGATCATCGAAGATGAGATCATGATACCCGGTGAGTAAAGGTCTGCATTCAGTGAAGAGCAGCTGAGGTTGACGCGACACGCAGGCCAAACCGACACAGAGATGCATCACAACGCAGATGAACTGCCGGAGCCGACATCAGTACTCCAGATGTTGCTTGACGCGTCAACAGAGCCGAACACGCGACGAAAGCGAGCATCCAGTTGTCCACCAACGATCGCGGACTTCGACATGAACGAAGTGGTCGCGGATCTGAAGCACCTGCAGGTGACCGAGCCAAAGACTGATCCTGTCGTTCCAATGGAGCAAGACGCGAATGAGATCACACCAGAGAACGCGCAGACACTTCTGGATCCCAGCGCGTGTCTTTTCGTGGCAAAGTAAGTCCTGCCTGATACGGGTGCAAACCGACGTAACTGACGCGTCCGAAGTCTGCCAATCCATATCTCGGACGATGAGATCAAAATGGCGTTGACACAGTACATGGCTCAAGGCGATGGAGTCTACGTCAAGGTCAACCGGATGAGAGACGGTATGCCATTTGCACACGTCCAGTACCTCGTGAGTTTGCACAAGATTTCCAGCTTCGTTCGCAGCTGATTCCATTAAGGACGCGGATACAGCCAAAGAAGTCCTTGAGACCAAGAATCGACAATTGCTTTGGAATCGCCAGCTACGCATCGAGCCTGCAAGTGCTACGCGTAAGTTGTGTCACAGAAGCTTGTATCGTCGCCGCTGACAGAGATGGACAGGCTTCTTGTTTGTCGGCCATCGTGACAGTAGCCGTGGCTTGCCCACCGAGTCTGAGATCCGCGTTCTGTTCGAGGACTTTGCCATAGAGTCTGTGCGCTTGCCCACTGAGGTGGAGGCTAGAGAGTCGCGTGCTGGTCGAAGCGTCATAGTCAACTTTGCCAAGTGGGGGGAGTGTGGTGAGGCTTTACGGGTATGAGCAGCCTGCGTTATCATGAACACAGTCTTGCTGATGCGATTCAAGCTCCGTCGAGAGAATGCCACCTTCTGGATGAAGACGCCGAGGAAGTCTCATCTGGCCAAACCACAAGTCCAATGGTTCCCAGCGATTGTGCAGCACGGCCAGCTGCCAATTCCTCTCAACACGATGCCTCTTCTTGACTACTCAGGGACTTTCACGTCCATGCTGCCACACTTCCCTCCCAGCCCTCCACCATCTTCGTCGCCGCCTCGAAGCCCTCAGCACTCGCCAATGAAGGGCATTGGGTACGTTCTGACTCTGACAGTCCCAAGTTCGCACGACTGACATGTTCCAGACGCAAGCGCAAGGGTCATCAGCTCGACCATCTGCCCCGACCGCACTTCAAACCACGATATGACCGCGGATGGTAATTCTTGCTTATGTTCGCAACTACAGCATCTCGTCATATCCTTGCAACGCATCGGCCGAGCTCTTTTGGAATACTTCGCGTTATACCCACTTGCTGCAAACTGCTGAAATTTGCTCCTCATCGCTGTACACGATCTGATTGTCCAATGTCCGATCTGATCTCTGTATGATATCTGGAAGAAGATCGCCTCGCAATGTTATGTCACATCATCTCGACTTGGCCTTCGCTTTCCTGGGCCTGAGCTTGCGTGTCGTCGTGTTCGTCGGAAGGCCATCAAATACACCAAGCAGATACAGTGTCCTCGATACGAACAAGAACACCGTTGCTCCAATGTTACCCCACATCGTCGCACTCCATTGGCCTGGTGCCATTATCTCAGCCGAGCCCATGGCGTATAGGCTGAAGCCGACATGGCCGATGTCTCCTAGCCAAAGCGCCCATATGTATGCCTTGACCGTCTTGATGTCCGTTGTAGTATTGAGGATGAAGACCCCGAGCAGACCGAGGAGCAAGTAGCAGTTACCCAGCTGCCAGGCGAGCAATTTCGTTGTCTCATCGTATAGGCCGATGTATGGTCGAACGAGCTGGCTGGAGATGAAGTATTCTGGCGCGAGGACGGGGCCAAGGAAACCTGCGAGTCTACACGGAGGTCCATCAGGCGTGTATGCGTGGTTGCAGGCTGAATACTCACAATGAGATGGGTTCGAAGACCGTGAAGATGAGCTTCGGCACTGGAGGCAATGTTGTGGCCATGTTCGTGCAGATATCGGGACAGCGACATACACAGTGATATCCTTGTACAGTTACCCGGCAGTACCGAGCACATGTATGCACGTTGACAGCTTCCCTATTCGTGCTGCAGCATCGTTCACTCGTCACGTACAGCTCCCACCCCTGTCACGGTGGCCGAGGGTCGATCGTCTCAGCTTTCCCCGCCGCCGCGGCGAGCATCCGACGTTCGTGTATCTTTTTTCTCTCTCACCTCCGCTAAAGTGAGCACACGACCATTCTTTCGCTCTGTCCCAATCACTCTACTACCACCGATCTACACTAGCTGCAGAGCCAAGGCAGAGCGGCATCGTGAGAGGCAACCATGGCCTCGAAAGGCTCATCTGGGGAGACGACCCCCACTAAACCGCGCAACCCTCACCTTGCGAATATGGCCATGCTTCCCGACTCGAGGGCGCAGAGTTACGAAGAGTTATATGGACCTCCCGAGAATCTGCTTGAGATAGAGGTATGCTTGCCCAACTCTCTTGCGACTCCATCTCCCGAGATGTGCACAGCATACTAACATACCAACCCATCCAGGTCCGCGACCCTCGCACTCACGGCACCGGCCGCCACATGTACACCGACTACGAAATCCACGTCATAACCAACATCCCCGCCTTCAAGCTCAAGCAATCCTCCGTCCGCCGACGCTACAGCGACTTCGAGCACTTCCGGGACATGCTCGAGCGCGAATCGGCGCGCGTCACGATCCCACCTCTGCCAGGCAAGGTCTTCACGAACCGGTTCAGCGACGACGTGATCGAGCATAGGCGGGAAGGACTGCAGCAGTTTCTGCGGATCGTGGCGAGTCATCCGCTGTTGCAGACGGGGAGTAAGGTTATGGCGAGTTTTGTGCAGGATCCGAATTGGGATAAGAATAGTTGGTGAATGCATGGCAGTGGGAAGGGAAATGGGAGGATCGAGAATGATGGGTGGCCTGTTTGAGGAGGCACAAGACTGCTTGTGGTGAGGATGAGGACGGCAGGGCTCCATGAGAGTAGGTGTGGGGATGTATGTCTACAAGAGACATCGGTCGCGGTCGTTGGATGCACACGCCCCAAGCAATAAGCGCCCAGGATATCCATAAGGGCGAGCGAGAGTTTGGAGCACATGGGTCTCTTTCGTTGTTCATCTGTTGTACAAACCCGGCCCAGCATATTCAGCTGCAAGCCTAGGTCCTTCTATATTCTACAGGGTGTGGATGTGATGAGGGCAAGTGGAGAGAGCATGCCTGAGCTGCTGTCGCTATTCCCCAAGTGTTTCTGATTGTACAGGATTAAGTGTATCAAGTGTTTGGAGTTCGGAGAATGCCAAAATCATATCTTCGAGTCCTCGCCCATGTATTTGAGCATTGCCTCGTATGTTCCGAACATGATGGCCGCATTGGGGACAACACGCATCATGTGAGGTACGAGACCGCCGTATAGTGCTGCCATGCCTTCTTCCTTGAAGATCAGCTTGAAGCACTGCCAGAGTCCGGTGTATTTGAGCTGTCCATTCTCCATGGGCGCTTGCCGTAATCGTGTTCGGACAACCTGGATCAGATCAGCAAATCATCATGCGGATTAGCTCGGGGCTACTCACCTCATGAGGGTATGTGATAATGGCAGCGAAGAATTTTGCGCCGCCCGCGGCAAACATCTCGCCAAAACTCGACACGAAGTTGTCGTACATTGTTCTCGGCCGTCCAGATTCAACAAGCCTCTGTTCTCGCAATCGCAATTGCTTCTTTCCTTGTTCGTAAAGCATCCATTGTGCCGTGCTCTCCGTTACGCCTAGGTAGCTTGCACTCAGCCCCCTGTATAGTCCACGAATGCCCTCCTGCTTCAATGTCTTCATAGTGCAATCAAGTGCATTCTTGTACTGCCGTCCTCGTCCATCTTTTGCTTGCGACTTGTCGAGTTGTAATCGTGTCTTGACCAGCCAGATCGGGTTCGTCGCCGTGCCAGTCACTATACCTGCGCACGCAGCCGCCGTGAGATGTACCCAAGCCGACTCTTGTCCGTTGTTGAAGTGCTGACTTATCAGCTTCTTTCCGTTGCCGTACGCATAGAAGTTAATTGCGCGAGCTGGCACAACGCCTATCAGGTTGGGGCCCAGTCCCTTGAACAGCGCTCGCGGTCCTTCAACCTTGGGTATTGCTATCAGGATTTGGCATGTTTCTCGAATGTGCAGTAATGAGCTTCGTGCCAGCGACATTTGTGATGGATGAGGAATGTTCTTCGCAGCGCGCCATGCGGCGATCTGGGCTTGGTAGAAGTCGGAGGATTGGAGTCGTGTCTTGACAACATCAAGAGGCGCTGTGAGGGTCGCTGATATCATGCCTCCGAGACTGTGACACACCATTAGCCTATGCAACTCCATTGCGCTGAGATAGAGAAGTATACCCTCCCGCGAAGAAATGCGCCCATGATCTTGCAAAGGGGCTCGCCTTGAGCGCTACCTGGCTCGTCGAGCCTTCTGATATGGGACTCGCATCTCCGCCTTCTCGCGACTGAATTGTGAGGGCAGCGGGAAGTCGTTTCGAAGTGTCAGACACTTGTCGGGAGTCCGCCAGCGATGACGGGGAGGTCATGAACAGCCGAGGGGGTTGATCTTCGTTTTGTGGGTGGTCTGGCGCTTTGCAGAGGATTGGGATGATACTATGATTACTGGAGTGATATTTGGGGGAAGGAAGATGTCAAAGAGTGTACAGATGAGGAAGTGAACTGTGTAGACAGTCTGTCGCATGAGATGGATCCACGATGGTCTTCCCGAACCAAATTTTCTGAAAGTGGTTTAGTCTGCCTCGTGCATGGAGCTGGGGCGAAGATCAATGACCTCAGAATAGCAGTCGCACGACAGCTTGACGCGTTGATGATCGCTGTAGATACATTTGCACATAAACTTTGATTCAATTGTACAACTGAAGGATTCCATACACCGATCGTGACTCCGCGCAAGCAGTCATCTACGTACGCCAGCGTTATCGCAGCCACACGACCGTTCACGAACAGGAGCCAGCTCCGATAGAGGGCACGAACAGAACAGGATATACTCAGGATGCAATGCACAAGAAGATTACTGGGGCCTCCGGGCTTCATCAAGAGGAGCTTGGAGGAATTGAAGCATTCCGTCGGCGTCGGTGAGCATTCTCACTCCGGAAGAGGTATCGCGATTGTACTGACATAACACAGCAACAAGACTCGAAGCTATTACCGGTCCCACTCGCCCCTTCGACCTCATAAACTTCAAAGACAAAGACTCAATCGACTCCTGCAAGACAATGGCCGACTCCGACATGGGTGGCTTCTCCTCCGCCTCCCTGGACTACGTCCCCGCACAGGGCGCCGAGCCAGCACACGCCCGCTTCCACGGCAAGATCTCGACTGACCTCCCCATAAACAAACCGCACATTGTGAGATCAGGATATGCTGGCTGGGCGACGCATGATCGGAAACCTACGATGTTCGGGAGAGGGTTCTGGAATATAGATCCCTATTCGCATTTATGTCTCAAGGTTAACTCCGACGGACGCAAATACTACGTCAATCTACGGACAGACTCTATTGTGGAAACGGATATCCACCAACACAGACTCATCACGAAGCAGCCCGGTAAATGGGAGACGGTGGTCATAGATCTCAAGGAGTTCGTGAGGACAAATCAGGGCGAGGTCGTGGAGCCGCAGTCAGAGATGCTAACGGAGAGTGTGAAGAGCGTGGGAATCAGTCTGCTAGATCGCATACCTAAGCCCTATGAGCTTAAGGTGGCGAGGGTGTGGGTCACGAATTTCAGGAATGATCGGGAGTTCGGGGAGGAGGATCCGCTGCATAGACCGGAGAATTGGGAGAGTGAGAAGGACGTGGAGGAGAAGAGGAGGAGTAGGCGGTCAAAGTTGCCGGACAAGATTCTGATGTAGCCGCTACAACAGAAGATTCCGATGTTTGATCAGGAAATATCTCTCATCTCGCCGCCCGCTATGCTGAATGCGCCTCGAGGACCTTGAGGACACGTCAAGCTCTCAGCTGCGCGGACTGCTCATGGTCACTTGACGCGTGCCCACTCTGGACCAAACCCGTCACGGTCAGTATTGCGTGATATATGCAAGTTGCTTCCGCAGCACGAAACAACGCGGAATTCAGCGATAAAATCAGACGAGGTCTTCAACTTCGCCTTTTGCTCGGATTCAAAGTCTTGGGAGCAGAATTTCCAACATGTCTACACAGTCCATGAGTAAACATAGCCAGGGTGAAGAGATAACCTAGAAAGGACCTGGTCAAGTACTGAACATGAACGTCGTGCAATGCGAATATGCCTTGCATCTTGAAGTTTTGATCCAGATAATTCCAAGGTACATCGTGGTCAAATGCAACAACGTGTGAGAATAAACCAAGGACTCGCAATCCATCAGACCTTGTGAATCAGTTCACTCGTGACCACTTGCATTCGCAGAGATGTACCAGTTCTATCGGATCGTGGGCTCGTAGAGTGGAAGTAGCCTCTCGAGAGTTTGTGGTTGCCCAATTGGGCCAATCAAATGCAAGGACGCGCCTTCCCTCGTGAGGAAGCGACGCGACACGATCTGTGACCCAACAACCATCGTCAGAATTTTCGAGTGAAGCAATCCTGCTATTTAGCTCACTCGACCTGGAGCACAATGACCGTGACCCACAGCAACTAAGTTCCGTGGCATCGCGTCAGAAAAGCATGGGCAAGCGGGCAAGCGCACCACCTCAGGGCGATACACCATGACCAGGTACCTCACGCCTTCGAAAGTAGGCCTAGCAATCCTGGTCACACTCTACTGCGAGCAAAATGTGCCGAACGCGTCCTTGATGCCGATTCTGTCGTTTGTCCTCTCTCAACTCATCCCAACATCATCCTCGCAAACCCCAAGCTCTGCTGGCCAACGAGATTCTTCGAAGAACGAGATTACGGTTGAAGATTTCGAAACAGCGACAAGACATCACCAATCAATACAACCTGGCCGCACGATTTTTGACCTGTTTGTCAAAGCTCTTTGGTCAATCGACTCGCTCAATGCGTTACATGAGCTCTTCGTGCAGCTAGAAACATATCTCCCACATGCACTTCCAAGCGAGCCGCCAAAGACGTCGATTGTTCTCTCGAGAACATCACCTCTGGGCATCTTCTTCAGACGAGCCACACTCGAGTTCACTCGCCTACAATTCAACGACACAGCGCGATTATGGATGGGCTTCGCCAAATTTCGTGCTTCAACAGAGGCAGCTTGGAAGAAAAGGAATCCTGGCGCGATGGGACATTCCTTTGATCTAGCAATACCTCTGTTCGATGTTCGCCAATCAAACAGACTGGCTTTGGCTGCATACGGTGCTGTGGACGCGAGCGACTTCGACGAAAGCGGCCCGAGCTCTGACGATGTTGAGAGACTGCTCGAATTCGACCTTGAGAAGCTGCAATCGTTCGGTTCCCGAGTCCCAAGGGCGGTCCAGGACAACGTCAAAGCAATGATCACCACTAACGCGAACACTCCAAACATGGCATATTTGGCTAGTTTCTTCGATACCTGGAGAGCAGGGGACTTCACAGGAGCCACAGAGAATCTGCATCGCTATTTCGATTACACTGTGCGCAATCGCGACAAGACGCTCTATCAATACGCATTGCTTCACATGGCAATCTTACAAGCAGACTTCGGGTGCTTCGACGAAGCAGTAGCTGCAATGAATGAAACCATAGCCACCGCGCGAGAGAATCAAGACGCAAGCTGCCTCAACTTCAGCTTGGGTTGGCTAAGTCATCTGAACAAAGCCTACCCCGATCAGCTCAAGAAATCTGGCTATGCTGCAATGCTAGGCCCGGAGAAGGACCGTCTGGAATTCTTGGGTGAGAAAGCTCGCGAATTGAAAAATTGGTCTGTGGTCAGCTCAACGCTCATGGGCGAGGCGAAGCTCGCACTCTCACTTGGTGCAGAATTGGCATATATCAGCGAGCGTATATGTCAGAGTGCGCATCTCAACTTCGTCTATCATGGCCTGATGAACTGTGGTGTGCAGCTGCTCGTGGAGTCCGCAATGTACGCTCGGACGGGCTTCAACCTTCTGGCAGGCAATGACTGTGAGATTGTTCTCGATTGCTACGCAGACAAGTCACCTGCAGAAGATGTGGTGCGGGCGCGGTGTCGTCTGGCCCAGAACGCCGCGCAATCCGGACGCTATACGCGTGCTGATGTGATTCTCGAAAGCTTTGACGAGGAAACGCTGAGGACGCTGAGGCACAACCAGTTCGTGATCAGCCAGTCATGTCTGATCAAATTGAAGCACAGTCTACGCAAGTGCGACATGGTCGCGGCCGAGCACATGCTGCACCAGATGCAGTCGGGCGCAGTACTTGATCCAGACCTGAGTTTCCAAGTCTCAACCCTCGAGATTGAGTACTTGATACGGCAGAAATCGCTGACTCTTGCACTTCACAAGCTCGAAGATTGCCTAGAAGCTGCCACTAAGACACAAAGCGACATTTTCCACCATGTCACACTTTTGCTGATGAAAGCAGAGTTATTCTCGAAAGCTGGGAAAGCAGGACAGGGCTTCACGATCGTTCTGAGAGCCGCGAGCATGGCCTTTCAGCATAGGCTTCTGCCACTGCTATGGGAGGCCATTAGCGCATTGGCGAACATCTTGACATTCTTCGGAGAATTCGATCATGCATCGAGATTAATGGATGCAGTAATTCCACAGGTGAGCAAAGAAAAGCAGCTTCAGAACATTGCGGCTGATTCTTCCAGGCTCTCGGCGCAGGTGACACTGCCACTTCTGCTGATCTCTATAGCCGACAGGCCGATGCATGTATGGGCCTAGCCGGCACGAGCGAAGTTGGGTCTCGACAGCGCGCGACTTTGTACTCAAAATCGGAAGGATTCATTGACAAGGCGTTTGCATTGTATGAGAAGTTGCAGGATCTTCGAGGTCAATGCGATCTGCTTGCCAAAAAGGCGGTAATCTCACGAATGAGAGGGGACATGAAGCTTGCAGAAGATTGGGCTTCGAAGTATCTTACCCTCCACGACCGTCAATTCGGACGCAAGACAGATGAAGTAGCCTAATCCATGGGCCATTGCAGCGTAGAAACAAGCTGTCCAACAAGGCCATACTGCAATGATACCGTATCAACTCTCATTCCCATTGACTCTTCTAGTATACACAAAGTGAAGTCTTAGCCAGTATGCTAGTTGTCCTGCCACCTGATCTCGTCTCGTGTCCACCGTGCGATGAGCTTACTCGGATGGGTCCTTCTTGTAGTTGACCTTCTCGTTCCAGAACAAGGTCTTGTCACCATCGCCCCATGGGAATGCCTTGTTGCGGATGTTGAGGTAATCGTACTGTGGGCGATCCGCTGCTGGGGGTGCGTGTGCCTCGTGTTCCCAATGCTCATTCCATAGCGTGTAGGCATTGGCGCCAAAGATGATGAGACATGGGATTGCAACGCTATCGCGTGTTAGTACATGTATTTGGTGCCTATCTAGGAGCACAATGGTCTTGTTCTGCTGGTGGTGTGATCAAGATTTGGTGGAGGTGACATACTAGAGGGAGAGCTTGCGCCAGAGTTCTGTGTGATGTTAGTGATACACCATCCTAACTCAACACTTCATGTGACTACACATACCTGCAGATTCACCGGCATGAGCCTTCACGGCGGCTCGCTCTCGGTTGAACGCATTGTCCTGTGCGCCCGTGAACTGCTCCGTGGAGGAAGCCCAACGTCTCTGCACGGGCTGGCGGATCTGTGTAGGAAAGCGGCGAGCGGCGCCGAGGAAGGCTCGTTGAGACAGCATGGTGAATTGGGTGAAGAGGAGGTGAGAGGAGAGCAATTGATGCGTAAAGCTTGTCGTGCGAGAGGTGAAGTCGGTTCGAGCTTGTCCGCCAAGACCTTGCGTTTCCGGCTGCACTTCGCCGCGCTAACCATTAGCCGCTCGCTTAAAGGTTACGTCACGGGATCTGGTGGCGCCGACGCGAACCTCCAGCACAAAACGCGAACAATTGAACAATCAACGTGTCCAAATATGCTGTGAAAAGCTGTGCAAGGAGCATGGTGATGCAGAGGTTGCATGCACTATCGAGAATCGCGTGGCAGCCATGGGGATGCGGGTGACAACATGGAACGTCAACGGCATCCGTAATCCATTTGGCTACCAGCCATGGAGTACAACGAGGACATTCGATGCCATGTTTGAGATACTCGAGGCAGATATCGTGGTCATGCAAGAGCTCAAGATACAGAGAAAGGACCTCAAAGACGACATGGTACTCGTCCCAGGCTGGGACTGTTTCTTTAGTCTTCCGAAGCATAAGAAGGGTGAGAGCATGGTCTCCAAATATTTCATCCTTGGTGCTGACTGGTTCAGGCTACTCTGGTGTTGGTATCTACACTCGACAGAGCGTCTGCCAGCCCATACGAGCCGAAGAAGGTCTCCTGGGCGTCCTGTGTCCTCCTGGCTCAGACGTGCCTTATAGAGATCTGCCCGATGGAGAATCGATCGGCGGCTATCCGTCGTACGCTGCTTTGCTCGACTTGGACGTGGACCCTGCAGTTCTTGACTCCGAAGGTCGTTGCGTTGTGGTCGAGTTCCCTGCCTTTGTCATTTTCGGCGTATACTGTCCAGCCAACACGAGAGGCGATGAGGCAGGAGACAAATTCCGTCACGCTTTCTGGAACGCACTTGACATTCGCATTCGCAAATTACACGCCATGGGAAAGCGTGTCATCTTGACGGGCGATCTGAACAATGCAAAGTGTGAACTAGATATCGCCGGATCCGAGGAAGACAAACGGAAGGAAGGCGTCACGCACGCAGATTTCGTCTCCACGCCGAACAGGCGCATCTTCAATCAGATGCTCACTGATGGCGAGGTCTTTGGTCAACGAGACGAAGGCAGAGAAGAGCCTGTTCTGTGGGACACAACTCGAGCTTTCCATTCCAAACGAGAAGGCATGTACACGCATTGGGATACCAAGAAGAATACGCGACCTGGGAACTTCGGTTCACGAATCGACTACGTACTAACATCTGTTTCAATGGAGTCGTGGATCACGGACGCCAACATCCAGGAAGGTCTGCAGGGCTCCGACCACTGTCCTGTGTTCGCCATCATGGATGACATTGTCACCATTGGTGATGATCGTGTTCACCTGAAGGACATCATGAACCCTCCTGGCTACTTCGAAGGCGGTCAAAGACGTAAAGACATTCCGTCGAAAGCAACACTCGCATTCTCTGCTAGGCTTCTACCAGAGTTTAATGTAGGCCAAAGGCAAAATATCAAGGACATGTTCAAGAGACAGCCCTCTGGTGTAAAGAAGCTGTCCATGCCTACATTATCTCAAGGCGCCCTTGCGCATCCAGCGACGACGATCACTGAATCAAGCACAGACGCATCCTTGCCCCGGCACTCGACGCAGACATCATCCGCGAGCCAGACTTCCACACAGTCTCCATCAAAGGCCAGCGGCACAAAGAGGAAACCTTCGGAAGTGAACGGCTCGAAAGCAAAGAAGACCAAATCTAGTACGTCTGCTGCTTCTCCTCCAAACAAGGGTCAAGGCACGCTCCGAGCATTCTTTCGCCCGGCTGCAAGCGACAGCAAATCATCGGCCCTTGAGTCCGACCCTGAGCCGGCCATATCCGTTGTCGTCACGAATGCCTCCACTTCATTGCACCAAGCCATCGAACAGAGCAGACCACCTTCTCCAAGGGGCAATGGGATGGTTGCTGATGCGGCAGGCCCGGCGGCTGACGTTAAGGCAGAGCAGGACGCTGCCGGAATTGATGGCGTCATGAAGACAAGCTCAGACGAGGGCGATGAGGCCGCACTGTCGCATGAGGTAGAAAAGCGCATAGATTCGAGCGCAAAATGGGGCAAGCTAATGCGGAAACCGAAAATCCCACTCTGCGAGGACCATGATGAGCCTTGTAAGCAATTCCAAACGAAGAAGAAGGGAGCCAATTGTGGTAGAATCTTTTACATATGTGCGCGGCCACTCGGCCCGTCAGGAGAGAAGGAGAAAAACACGCAGTGGAGATGCAGGACCTTCATATGGGCGAGCGACTGGCAAGGAGGGGCCGCATCTGCAGGTGTTCCCTGATCTGTCAATTCGTGATCCAAGGACTCGATCGCCTTTGTGGTGCCTCGCTGGACGCAGCTCCTCAAGACAGAATGGAGCACGAGTGCATTCATGTCGCAAATCCTTGTCAGTGGAAATCTTTTCTCGAATCAATAGAAACATCCTAGTTTTCTTGTGCCAAGACTGATTGTCTTGCCATTAGCATTGTTCTAGCATTTTCGCAGGTCACATTGACTGGGAACCGCACCACTTAAAAGCACATGGGTCGCCGCGCTGCTTTCCCATATTGACAACCAAACAGCAAATCACGACACAACAGTGCGAGCGAAATGCCAACACACCCACAGATAGACGTTCCGGGTGAGCCGGGAATTAAGACGAACCACCTCACTCCTCCGCATCCTGACAATGTATGCATCGCCGACTACGTCCTTGGTCGCCTAACGAAGAAGGAGCGCGACCTGAACAACCACACGAAATGGGATCGACTTGATGATGAGGCGCAAGCCGACATATGTAGCGATCCGCGTAAGTTGCAACTTGAGCTGCCTGGACTCAGAGTACGTTCTAACAAATGATCCCGCGAATAGGCATGGCAATGGTAGCCCAAGTCAATCCGTACAACGCCGTCCCTCAACTCGCCAAAGAGCGCGAACTCCTTGACTTTGGGGACCGCAAAGTCCGTTTCCTTGACCGCATTTACACTCTCAAGCGCACCTTCGTGTTCAAACACAACGAGGAGACGAGCAATCTCACTGAGACCACATTCGACGAAATCATGGCCGAGTACAACTACCTCAAGACTTGTGATGATGAGTTCAACAATGAAGACGAGCGGAAGCAATACCTCAAGGTCATCAAGCGCTGGTTGAAGCAGATCATAACTATTCATAAGACCTGGCTCAAGTTTGAGGAGGACCTGGAAATGCTCAAGAAGATGGCCGTTGAGCACCAGCAAAGAGAGCTGAACCCCGAGCTTTTTGAAGAGCTCCTCGGCACGCCCTGGGCTCAGTTCCTGGATGAGGCAGCGCCTGGCTGGACGATGGATTGGGCGAACGGCCTTGACGTCGTCGAGAAGCAGCGCATTCCGAACAGCGCAGTGCGCATCGTCGAAGATTGGGAGAGAGAGACCGAGAATGTGTATCGGGATCACGACGAATCTAGGGGCGATGGCATCTACCACTTCAAGTCTGGTATTCAGGAAGCGCAGCAGACCAAGATCATCTCCAAAGACGGCAAGTTCTCGAGAACGTCAACCTTGGTATGATCTACTGCCTTACAATCGCTTCAGCTGCTAACTGCAAACAGGGTATCGCGGCAGGAACACCCTTTGGCAAGGTAAGTGGACTCTGGTGCCCTGCCCTGGCACCGACACGTGTTTTCGGGGTGTGTCAAGGCTGATTATAATGAACAGTTCCCTGGAGGTCTTGAGCATTACGAAGGCGACCTCTTCCCAGCTAATCAAATGATTTGTGAGTTTCTTATGATGCATCGAAAGTCCTCACTGACGGCAATCGCAGCTCGCATGGAGGGTCATCGGCCTGCTAACGACTGGAAAGCGGTCACGGTCCAGATCAAGAGACTAGCTCAAGACGAAGATGGAGAGAAGGATCCTGCTCAATAGAGCTGTGAATGTGATCACATGTTTCGCATGATGACTAGATTCGTGAAATCAGGTGGCTGGCATCGAGGCTTAGTGTGAAAATTCAGTTTTGAGGCGTTTTCGGTGTTTGCAGTGGAGAGGACTTCACTTCGGAAGCCTGATGCTCAACACCACGACCACATTTGTGCGACTTAACACGGTGTACACAATAGTAAGCCTACTCTATGTGATCGCCAGTACTCGCTTTGTATCGCATTGTAGAGTCTAGCCACGTACAAGCAGAGTTGGACGACTTGTCACCAGTTTTGGGTGCGCGCAACCAAGGACGAAGTGAGGATATAGTGATTTTTCCTACTGCAACTGAGGCCAAAGTGATATTTGCTGAAACGAAGGCCTGTCGCCGAAGACCTCATAAGAAAATTTCTGTGCCTTTGTCTTCTTGAAGTTCTTCTTATTCTTCTCTTCCTCATACTTCCTTTCAGCACACTGCTTTCGTACACAGCGACGCACACAACAAAGCACTTTCAATTCTTTGAAGCAAAATGTCTCAGACCATCTCCGCAGAGACATTGAACTGGTTTGCCTCTCACTCGCCAGAGCAGCTTGAGGAAATGAAAGTCTGCATCACAAAGCTTCAACTCCAAGCCCAGCATCCCCAACTCCTCGACCCAAGTCATGTGCGTGGCCCGATGCGCAAGAAACCGAAGGCCGCTGCAGCACGCCGTGGCAAGACCTCGAAAGGAGGCGTCCAACCACCAGAGCTCATCGGTGCAAAGCGGCCCCTGAACTCATGGATGGCGTTCCGTGCCTACTACGCTCCAATCTTCACCAGCTTTCAGCAGAAAGAAATCTCTGGCTTCCTCACGCGCATGTGGCACGCCGATCCATTCCACGCCAAATGGACCATTGCCGCAAAAGCCTACTCCGTCATCCGCAGCAAGACGACAAAGTCAGGCGCTCCTCTCGACGCCTTCCTTCAGGTCGTCTGCCCACGAATCGGTAAGCTTGCCTCTGCACATGGTAGACAACATTCGCTAACACTTCTTTAGGTCTCATCAGCCCGGCAGAGTATCTCTACAAGCTAGGCTGGGCGCTCAATAGCGAGCGAATTCTCGATCGGCTCTGGACACCCACCATTGCAGACTTCTCCCACGAAGAGCAGACCACTATCCTGTCAGCCGACGATCTCGTGAGAGCCTGCACCGATGCCGGCTATGTGGTAGAAGCCATCTCGCCTGGTGAGTTACAATTCAGCCCGTCACATTGGCAATCACTGACTGTGTTAGCTGTAACGACTGCGGCCGTTGCTCTGACCATGGCTGCTCAGCCTGCAACCGCCGAGAACGCGATTGAATCGCTGGAGTCTGCGAGCTTCACGCCAGAGACGAATGACGATGGCATCACCAGTGAAGGACTAGCCCCTACTGTCGAGTACCAAGCGAACAGCTACGTCCTTGCTGCCGCTCAAGACCAATATCCCTACAACGCCCAGTTCGAGGTCGGCGTTGAGATGGACCCAAGCCTGTACTACGACGTGGCTGGCAACGACCTCTTCAACTCAATGAACGTTGCAGACCCAGGCTCACTTCAGGACATCAATGTCGAGGGCTTTGGCTTCGAGATGGCTGACTGGGTCAATGATCCCTTCGCCAATTACTCCGTCAACGGCTGAGTGCGATCGCGAGGGTCTGGAACTGCAAGCTCTGGTCGGGCCTCCAAGCCTGCAAAATGTGATGTCTGTATGGGAGGTGTTATGTTTGTTTGAGCATGCTGCCAATGGGTTCTTCCGCGCGTTTGAGATTAATAGCGACATTGTGTCAAACCTGTCGATTGTATGTACGTCAAGACGGACAACGATTACGCAAATTCTTTTTCTGAATTGATCAAGTCACACGCGATTGCCAGCCGGCGACTGGCTTCTCTGCTTCAATTTTTCTGCCCACCGGTCGTTTTCGCTTCACATTCCTGTGATGACGCCCAAGCAGGAGCAGTTCTGTCAACGACTTGCAGAAACATGGAACTTCGACCAGAATGACTCGAAACTTGACGACGACGACAGCGACTCAGATGACCTCAAACCCAGCACACAGACAGCTCCAGTACGGCCCCTGCGTATCAAAGCCAATGAGAGGATGTCAAAAGACAGAGTGCTGGTGGTGGCGGCAGCGTACCAATTCGAGCAAGGTGTGAGTGCCGTCCTCGCACCAATTCTAGCCGATATCAGCGGCCTCGACAAGGCTTTACCAACGATGACGGGGCTGATGCACGCCTGGAATGAGAAGCAGCTCAAGGACGTACTTGAATTGTAAGCTTTCCGCTCTCGAAAGTCGTTCTCCACTGACCAGCACAGCAAAACCGACAGCGTGACAGACACGGCGCGACTGACTCAAAGTCAAGACCACATTGAAGATGGCGGACTCCTCCACAGCGCCTTCGAAGTCTGCAAAGAGCCAAACGCGAACGACCTCACCGCGATGTCCCGCGCACTTGGGGTACCGAGGGAGAAGATCAAAGAGTGGTGTAAGTTGCACACCACGACGTAATGAGGCCTGAGTACTGACAGACTCCAGTTGCACGGCAGCGCGCGAGGATGCAAGATGTCAATCGGCCTGCGGCGTGGGGCTCCCTTGCGCTGGTCAGGAATACCTTCGAGTTTGAGGCTCGTGTGTTCGCCCGAAAAGTGGATGCCAAAGCCCAACAAGCTCAAGCCGTCTATGCGAGTTTGGGAGTAGTTGAGGACTGGGATGAGGACGAAGAGATCGACATCAGTGATGATAGTGATCCTGAGCCAGCTTCAGACACGGACGAGTACGAAAGCGATCCCTTGGGTAGCTAGCACTGGAATGCAGCCTTGTCTCGCGAGAACAAAGGTGACGCGCATTCATTGGATGGGGAATGGAGGATCAGGGGAATAAAGGATCCTCTGTCTTTATTCCTGCTCCATCGTGCATCAATGCAGGATCAGTTGATGCTGTACCAGATGAAGTCATGGCCGATCTTCGTGCCCGTAATTGATAGGAATTAAAGGTGTAAAGACATGTGTTGAAGGGTATCAAAAAAGCGAAGTCTCCCATGCGAATCAAGCAAAGGTTTGTTTATGTTTACAGGATGAAGTTGATGAAGATCGAGCACGAGAAGTTGACGTGACGTGCCAAGTGACCTGGTTGAAGTGGAGCGTGGAGGTGTGCATTAGCTCCATAAAGGCTAGATCTGTACGCTGACGTCTGGGTCAGTGACTTCTGCGATCCAACCACGACCCGAACCACATCTGTCACTTGTACCAACGTGCGGGATCGACGTATGTAGCAGCTAGAAACACACATCTGGACGGCACAGCACCCGCAGAGAGGAGCGATGACACCAAGCCCTACCTCACCACGCAATGACGACTGCTAGTCATGGGCTTCCTCCACCTTGCCCTGGCCTATGTCCTCGGCGGCCTCACCTTCCTCCCACTCGTCATCCTCGCCGTCTTCGCACACGCATATTACACTCTCCCTGTCGTAGATCCAGCAACAGCACGTCAGAACCAAGATGACAACTCGCAAGAGGCAGTCGCAGGTCCAGTGGATCTGTCAAAGCTCCCAGCAGAATTGCAGAAGCCGGATCGAGAACGAGATGCTGCGGCAGGATACTTTGCGATCTCGAGGGAGTACGTGGCAGGAGGCGTGAATGGCAAGCCGCCGGAGAGACTGACGCCGGCGGGCGAAGTCATTGCTACCGAGAGCCCGAGTGTGTATCAGAGCATGTACCGCAGCATATTCGAAAGGAACAAGGCGCAGGGACCAAGCTTTGACACAGGAGGAGGGAACATCAAGGCGACGAAGAAGGCGAGAAATGTCTTCTATGTCGTGCTGAGATTGGGACATCTCATGCTGTACGACAACGCCGACCAGCTGGAGGTGCGGCATGTCATCTCGCTCGGCTTGTATGAGGTGGACGTCTACGGCGGCGGCGAGATGATCCCAGAAGGCGAGCTATGGGTCAAGAGAAATTGCATACGCTTGAAGATGAGGAATACAGACTACACTCTACGCGACTCGAAACCATACTACCTCTTCTCGGACAACTGCTCAGAGAAAGAGGACTTCTACCACGCCCTCATCCAGAACCAGCATCGATCCTCCTCGTCGGGCGAACCAGCAGTCGTACCTCTCAAGTTTGAAGCAGAGCACATGGTGAAGCTTGTGCAGCAGCTTCACGGCTCAGAAGAGCTCATGCAGACACGCTGGTTCAATGCACTGCTCGGCAGAATATTCCTCTCGCTGTACAAGACGAGCGACGTTCACGCATTCATACACGCAAAAATCATGAAGAAGCTCACGCGCATACAAACGCCGTCGTTCATCGAGGAGATCAAGGTCGGCAGAATAGACATGGGAAATGCAGCTCCCTTGTTCACAAATCAAAAGCTGAGAGAATTGACGTTGGATGGTGAGCTTGTGCTCGAGACAGATGTGCGATACTCGGGCAACTTCAGACTTGAGATTGCTGCACAAGTGCTCATTGATCTGGGAAAGCGCTTCAATGTGCGCAGAATCGACATACTTTTGTCAGGGATGCTGAAAAGTCTGGAAGGGCACTTGCTCATCAAAGTCAAGCCACCTCCATGCAATCGCCTTTGGATATCCTTTGAGACGATGCCGAAGTTGGATTTATCGATTGAACCAATTGTCAGCTCACGGCAAATTACCTATGGCATCATCCTTCGCACCATCGAAAGCAGGATCAGAGAAGTGCTCGGTGAAACATTGGTGTCTCCGAACTGGGACGACATACCTTTCAGCCACACTGAGGGCGACTCTGTGCGTGGTGGGTTGTGGGAATCTCATGCAGCTGGGCACAAGCACTCAGGTCCTGCTGCCGCAGATACTTCTGAAGAGCAGGGGAAGCATGAAATTGCGGGCGGCGCAGAGGCGCTGCCTAAATCACAGAGCACACCATCACTCGTACGAAGACGGCCCGTGGGAGCTTCAACGAATGGTAAGGCGAAGTCCACGAAGGGCTCGATAGACAGTGTCTCCATTTCGTCTGGACGCGAAAGCCCTGCCGCATCAAGCAAGCCGAAGACGATTCGATCAAGCTCATTCGCGAGCACATCTCCACCACTGGTCAGCATGAGTCCAACTCACGCCAGTGCGATTCGCGAAGACGGACAGGGAAGTCTGCCGGATGCAGCTTCAGCTATGAAAGGACTCTCTAGTCGTTCATCGTCTGTCGAATCAACACCACTTCCGACAGACCCACAAGCTCTCGATCCCGCCTTTGAAGCAGATGACACAACTGAGCAGAAAGACGGCGATGACCAGGATGTCTTCGCGATGGAAATGCCGGCAGACGAGACTCCATGTGCTGGTAGCGAGAGCCACAAAGCCTCACGTCGGAATGGCAGCAAATCATCCATCAACGTCGAAGGATTTGGAAACGCTCCTACGCCTGACTCGCCGCCAAAGAAGACGAAGACCTTCGTTGCAAATGCGCAAGTCGCCACTGCCGCGGCACGAAAGTGGGGCTATGACCTCGTCGCGAAAAGAGCGAGCACAATGCCACACTCGAACAATGGAAACGACTCGACACCTGAGCTCTCCAGCGCAGCGAGCGTGCAGAGTATGCCCATTGGGCGAGGCCAACCATTGCCGCCGCCTGGCCAACCGCTTCCAGGCCCGCAACGCAAGGGCTGGGCAGGTGCTCTCGGTAGCATCGGACGCAAGAAAGTGACTTCGCATACGCCATCGATATCGAGTCTCAGCTCTGAAGCACGCGACGCAGCGCTGAAAGCAGCAAAGGATGCTGTGGAAGCGACGCCACCTTTGCCTCCGAGGAGAAGCACAGAAGCTTCTTCGTCCACAACTTCGCTGCCGAGTACACCTACAACAGCGCAGAGCAGGAAGGGGAGCCAGCATTCGCGACGAAGTTCTACAAAGCTGCAGAGAGCCAGTGTGGATGGGAGTGGAGAAGACAAGGATAATGTATTGGTGATCAAGGCACCCGAGGCGGACAGCGAAGCATTGAAGGTCGATCTGGAAGAGAAGCCTACGCCTCAAGCTGTGCCTCTTGAGGACAACGAGGTGCATGATGTCCATTCTTCTGTCAGCAAGGAGATAGTAGAAGATACGGACACGACAGGCTCGGGTGTCTCCACGCCACCAAGCGAGAAGAACGAACAGTCCAAGGACGACAAGACGCCAACGCAGAACCGCGAGGCCGTCAATGATGATATTCTTGACAGTAATGATACACAGAAGGCTGATAGGGATAGCTTAGAGATGCTGCAGACGCTTGTACACTAGCTTTCTTGCGTGCATACGATGCTCCTTGCCAAAAAATAATGATAGTGTTTTCTTGATATGACACACGTATCAGATTTCGAGATACAAAGCTCATGCATCCTCCTTCCCCATGACCACATCCAAAGCCTTTCTTGCATGCATCACACTCCTTTCCAGCGCCGTCAATTTGGCGGTTGCGGCCATCAGGCTCGGGTCCTGGCTCTCAACCCTGATCTTCTCCTTCACCTTGACCTCCTGGCCCTTATACACAAACACCTCATCCAGCTCATCGTGTACCTGCGGTCTCGCAGCACCAAGAGCCTGCGCAAGTCGCCCTCGGAAGTCGAAAGGTGAGTGGAAGTCTCCTGCAGCAGCTTGTACAGGTTCCAGCGTCCGCAGCTCAAGCGTAAGGGCTGCATCGACAATGGAGAGGTGGAATGCCACGTTTGGAGGCAATGGTGGATCGAATGTGTTCGCATCCGCGGGGTCAGTATACCATGGCTTCACGATGGCATCGCTGCCGCCTTTCAGGGCATCTTTGGCTTCCTGAATGTTCACGTCTAGAAGACGGAGCTGGCCTGAGATGAAGTTTGCATCCTTGATGTCGCCAGCCCAAGTACTTGCGTCTACGACATCGAGACAGGCATTGATCCGTGAACGGGCGTCTGTGAGCTGGGAGAGGACCAGAGTCGGTGCTTGCGGTGCTGATGACACCACAAGCGGGTATACTGTCTGTCCTTTGGGAGGCGGCAGTGTCACCAATCTGAGCTTGATATCGCCCTTCACGATCCTCGCGCCAACTCTAGTCACTATGCCCTTCAAACTCTCACTCCGATGCGACGACAATGGCAGCGTCGACCCTTGCTCCTTGGGCGCCAGCAACTCAGCGCATTCTTCGAAACCGGCTTTCAGGGCAGCAAGAGACTCCTGCAGCGCATTGAGGAGCCATCCGAGCTCATTGGCCTAGAGCACCAGGAATCAGGATGCATGCTTCATAGAACAAAGAAGAGCGCTGACATAATATGTCATGTGCTTTTCCTTGACTCGGGAGTGGGGATGGAATCATACCAACGCACGCTTCTCCTCGATCTCCAACTCTGCAGGACTGATGGCCGGCCAGACCGCAGTCGCCATGTGTCCGTATCGTCACAAGCAGCGGATCCAGCTGCAAGCAAGATTCGATTCGCGGGCTCACCTCGGAAGCTCGCGGGCTTTCAGCGGAGTTGGTTCCAAGCTTTGTGCAGCCCTTGGGATGGGGTTCTGCTGTGGTGTCTTTGTCTGCTTCTGGTTGGAGATCTGAGGTTAGGGTGCTGCTTTGGGCAAGGTCGCGTGGCTTGACTCGGGCCTGGGCAATTTACGTCACCAGGGTGGACGGTTGCGTGGAGCTCGAGAGTGATGTCTCTGCTTTCAAGGAGTGACTTCTGATGGCAACAGTATTTGGATGTTAGTACAGAATGGAGTAGTGGTGAAAGCAGTCAGATTGTGTGGTCCTCACATGCACAACAACAGCAACCCTGCTCCCCCGAGCTGGCACTGTGCATCTCACAGCCGATCCATGAAAACGAAGCTATGATCATGTGGAGATCTGCGCTCATCGCGCTGCTGGAGAACCATGACGATGTTTCTTGGATGGCTCAAAAACTTCCAAGGCCATGACGTGGTTCAGGTCGCGAGCAGCCTCAAAACAGGCACAGCGCGCACTGCATCGTCGAGTTTTCTTTGTCACCCAGAGTCCATTCCAGTTAATTGAGTCCTTTGGTACGTTTTTGACATATTGAGAGCACAACGCATGCAGTCGTCGGAAGCGCATCCCAAGCTTCCCCCGCACAGACGTGATCATTCAGCAAAGTTTCTCCAGCTCATGCGCTAACCCGACCGTACCAGCCTCCGCGGTGCAAACGCATCTCGTCCTCCCGGCCACCTCTTAATACACCAGACGTCATCCATCACCAATAGCCAGTCACAATGGCAGCGCGACCAATCCTCGGCCTTCTCTCGCTCGTGCTCCTCGCCGGAGCCGTGCTGCTGCAGATCTTCATTGTGCTCGCCGGCGTCACGAACAGCACACCGGTGAATCTGGTCTACTTCCTCGAGACAACCACGAACGGCATCCCAGGCGCACGCAATCCATCACGATGGACACTCTTCTATATCTGCGGTGCCGATGGCTCACACAATGCCAACTGCGGATCTCCAGTGCCAGCGTTGCCATTCAACCCACCAGGACGATCAAACTTCGACACTGAGACCGGCGTCCCGGATGCCTTCATTGGCACGAACCGCTACTTTTACCTGTCGCGATTTGCGTTCGCGTTCTTCCTGATCTCCCTCGTCTTCGGTGTGATTGCGCTGTTCACTGGCCTGCTCGCTCTGTGCACTCGTCTCGGCGCATACCTCTCGAGCTTCAACACCTTCGTGGCAATGGGCTTCCAGGTCCTCTTCGCTGCTCTGATGACGTGAGTTGTCTTGCTTTGTTCAGTTCTTGCAATCGCTAAGAAAAACTACAGTGCCTGGTCTGTCCTCGGTCGCAACCACTTCCGCAATGCCGGTCAGGATGCACACCTCGGTCGATATGCCTATGGCTTCTCCTGGGCTGCAGTCGCCTGCTACTTCCTCTCCACCCTGCTCTTCTGCATCGGCGGCTCGGCAGGCAAGAACAAGGACACAACTCGCTCATCGCGCGGCGGTATGTTCCGACGCAGCCGAAGCACCCGCTCTCACCGCTCGCGCGGCTCCTTCATCGACAGCGAGCGTGGCGGCGGCATCAAGGACGAGTACTAGATGTCTCGTTCAGAGTGGGTGGTCCAGCAGGGACATGAAGAGCTGCTGGACGTGGGCGGTAATTCTGTATAACACGTAATAATGTCTTGACCACGATCGGCTCAGTCTGATCCTATCCGCATTACATGGTCATCAATACCCGGACACTCGCTCAAAAGAATGGAAAGCGCGGCGTTTCTGATCATTTTGTTTCTGTTGGGTATATGAGTCTACGAATATTTTGAACTGTACCTGTTCAAGTGTACTGCTGCTATACGAATATTAATGTCACAACGTCTAAACACATCCGACTACCACTTCTTCTTGCACTTTGACTTGACATTGCACAGCATAATGTCAGCACTGCAAATATGAAGAGGCAAGAGCAATACTTGGTTGGGCGTACACAAATGCATTTTAATATGATGCTGAAGACTATCATCTGCTGGCTTCCTCATAATTCGCCCTCGTAATTGTCTTACATTTTCCACCCATCCTCACCCCATAAGACCAGGCCAGATCGCTTAGGTGAGTATCACACACGCAAATTGTATCTCGCTCTTCCAGCCTGTAAATGCCCTCATCTAAATCATGTCCGATGGTGAACCCCCTTTCGCACCGCCACGGCCTGCGTCGGTGGATGCTGAAGGAGAGCGATTGCATCCACCGAGCGGGCGATCCGATCGTTGGAAGGAAAATCCTAAGAATATGGTGGTCGTCGTGGTCGTCATGTGATACGATGCGGATACTGAATCTTCTAGTCGGCTTGCAGAGCGGTGCCTGCGTATGTTTTGGGGTGGTTTTTGTGTTCAAGAGTTCTTCGCGAGAAGAACGTGGTCCTTTCTGGTTCGTGTGCGAGTTTCGAGAGCCTGTCGCGTTCGTGTGTGCGCTCCACGGCAGGCTTCGTCTTCGCGCGCGCCCAGAAAGGGGCAGTAAGAATGGTATCATCGTATGGCATATACCCATGTTCCTATTCAAAGCGTCTCCGTCCCTCACACCCAAGTCCATTGGAGGCTATAGTAAACGAGCAATCCATTCCCAGGATTGCTTTCGCGAGCCCGAAACGCCTTGCTGTTCGCTATTCCATCATTAAAGCCAATCCCGTACCGTGATAAGAAAAGTTCGTGATTCCCGTCGCTATGCTGCAAAAACTTGCTATGTCGCTGTAAAATATGGACCATTCGAAAGATAAAAGAGTTGAAACCGGAAAAGTGTGAAAGTGCATTTGGGCACAATCATGGGAGGACTGAGGGTCTTCGATCAGCTGGAGTGCGAAGACTTTTTGCGTGGCCGCTCGGACGTAGCATAGTCATTTTCGGGATGCCATTGCTCGGGCTCGAAATCGGGATTGTTGAAATGCGCCGTGTTGTAATGGGAGCTGTACTTGGTCAGCGTGACATTGAGGCAGCCGATCAGCAGAACTTACTTGCGGAAGATCGCGGTCTGGCAGAGCGACTGGTGTGGTGCGTGATTCATCTCCATGGTGTACTCCCAAGCGGACGGACGGAAAGGCGTTTCGCGAGCTACAAGTGGATGATGCGGTAAAGTCATGGTCGCCATGGCGCTTTGTTGCATCGGAGTGCTCTGGAAATACATGTCATGCACTGGCACGCTTGGGACACTCGGGTAGCTGGGCGTCACTGCAGTGCGAGGCGAAGCAATGGCTGGAGACATTGGGCTAGGGGCGAAGTCATACTGTCCAATTCCCTGATCCCAACTTGCAGGAGCTGGTTGGAAGAACGACAACCCCGGGATCTCGAGAGCCTCGGCGTGGAATGGTGTTCTGTGGTGCAGAGTCTCGCTCTGTGAGTGGTTAAGAGCGACAAGAACATCTTGCTGCTGAGTTTGAGAGATGGACTTGGTCGTGACGAGATCTTCGGCCTTGTAGAGAATGTCGTAGTGACCCGGTCGATAGAGCAGGCGAATCTTCGCGGAGGGCCTTTCTGATCCTGTCCAGCCGTACTGGATCACGTTGATGGTCTCTCCTGGGCTGCGATCGAGGTAGTGAACTTCTGCAGCGAGACCAGCGGGTGACACCAGGACAGCAAGCATTGCACTAAGGCCCACTTCTTCTAGCTCACAGACTGCAGGCTCTATCTTCGCTTGGGCGTATTGATGCACCGGCATATCGATGTACGGCTGGTACTGATCTGGGTACTTCTTCATCCACGCACTCGTCAACAGCTGCAGATGTGATCAGCGACATATAGTGTCGAGTGAATCGTCGAAAATACCTTGAAGTACGTGATCATGGCCATGGACAGATTGAGATCATTGAATGTCGCGTGTATAATGTCCATGCCAGCAGCCACAGGCAGATTCGCAAGCTTGTGGAGAAGATCCCATACTTCTTCGGCGAAGTCAACATAAATTGCTTCGTCGAATCCAGCTTCAGTCATGACATTGCGGAAGGACTTCAAGCGCGCGACTTCTTCCTCAAACTTGTATGGCTCGGCGGTTCGGACGAGAGCTTCGAAGTAGCAGAATGCGACCGCTGCAAGCGTGAATTAGGCCATTGAAACTTGCATCGTGAGGATTAAACTTTTGCACTAACCTCGCCAACCGCAGTGCCCATCTCCACGACATGTTCGATAGTGGGCGAAGCTTTGGGGTAGAGACTGGAGCTAGCTGTCAATTGCAAGCTCTGTGACAACCACAGATCGCGTCTCAACATACCGCAGTCTTCACCTGATAAACCGGGTCGGCGTTGGCATACTCGGTGGTAATCACGCTGCTGTCGAGAAGATCGCTCACGAGCGGACCCTACGTGGGGAGAAAAATCGCAAGTCAGTGGGATGTGAAGGCTGCACAGCAAGAAAGAGACATGGATGTGTGAGACGAGAAATCGAGATGCATCGCAGAAAGTGACCGAGTCGCGGACAAACTCACAGTGGCATCGGGCTCCCACTTGTTGGAGAGCTCCTGCAGTCGAGCCAGCTCGTCATCCTGCTGCTGCTGGGCAGAGTACGCGGCCATCCTCTGCGGATTGAGGATTGCGGAACGGACGAACTGGTGTTGGTGGGCGACAGCTTGACCAGCAGTGTTGTAGTTCGCGGGAAGATCCGCTGCTGGCGGCGCTGCTGCTGCCGGTCGATACGGGAGGTGGAATGGCCCGGCGGGGGTCCCACATGCAGCACCTGCCTGGCCAGCGAATGAGGACGTCGACGCTGATCCCAATCCCAGATTGCCGTTGGCGGAGGATGCGTGGTGCTGCTGGTAGCGATGGAGTTGATGCGTGTCCAAGCCACCACTCACGGATGCAGGACCTATGTCCCCGAGTGCGAATTGCTGGTGAGGATGCGTGGAGGGGTGGTCGGCGTAGTGATGGAATGCGCTTAAAAACGCCGCCTGGCCATTCATCATTGTCGCGCTTACCCGTTTCAGCACTGTCCAAACAACAATCAGGCTTGGAGGGTAATCGACGCTCCCTTTCCTTCAGTTCGGTGAGCTTGATGGAGCCGTCTCCCTTGGTGTCAATCGTCGTTGTTGCCGCTATTGCTGCTGCGAGGCTCAGCTGGTACCCGTGATCCTCGCCAGTGGAGAAAGGACGGGCGAAACTCAAGAGTAATGAGGAAAGGAAAGAAAATGCGGAAGATCGATGGACAAGAATGAGCGACGGTATGGATCTGGGGTGGGTTGCGAGCACAGCAGCAAGAGGTGTGGACGGTCAGGACTCGCTGCAATACTGATGGTCACCCAGATGATCAGGAATCCATTGAATAGGACGGGGCAGTAGTGCTCGTCTTTAGTATGATGCAGACTCCGCGACTATGACCCTTTGTGTTACGCATGCTTGTGGGCAAATATATCTGGACGACGCAGCCCAGCGCGGTCGACGGTGCATCTTCTTCTTGAGCCGTTGCGCCGCCCCTGATACAGACAAGAATCCCAGGTGCCAGGTACAAAAGGGCATTTGCGATACCATTCAGACGCTTCCCCGTTGAGACCATTTCTCCTGCCTGTAGCACCGAAGGGTCACTCGCGCTGCTCGCGGCTCCAAGTACCTGTCCTCAGTGCGTACTGTCCGAGGCGAAAGGCTGGCGCCTCCTGCAACTCGAGCGATTCGCACCGTGTCACGGTGCCAGCAGAGGATGACCAGGTCGATGGAGATTTCATCGCGACACAAGATCTGTGGATGTGATCGCCTCCGAGTGTACTTTTGAAATCATATCCTTGCCCCCGGTTTATACTATCATGGATGCCTCCGAACCGCTACACTGTCCAAAACTGCCGTTCGGCTGGCAAACACCTTCTTGCTGCGCTCTATTCTCTTCACTTGCATCAGCGCTAGGGCTTTTGACTGTTGTACCACAGCAGGCACTTGCAGGCCTGGCCCTACTATGGCGCCGAAATTTGCGATCCATCACATACGAAGCTCCGCAAGCCATGTTGTCCCAGCGTGCTGGGACTATGCAAGTGTCCCCCACCTTGATTTGCTGGATGCGCCGACTGAGTACAAGAGCATGCGCCAAGCGCAGTGAAAGGAATGGTCTCATCGGCCAGCAGACCTTGCAATGGGGATCAGCGCTGGTTCACCACGATTCTGTCGGGTGGAATAAAAATCCCCAATTCGCCTCCTTCAGCAGAATCTGCGAGGCGCCGCTTCTGACGATCGGAGGCTGAAGTGCCATGGGCGTGGCAAGACGGTACCTGTCTGAGGCTCAAATGGAAACTACCAAAACGTCCGACAATTACTTCAACGGTGGGGCGGACGGGGAAGAAATACAAATATCTCCTTATGTGGAGAACCATAAGTAGGAATACTTCGACATCTGTCCCACCTTATCAGGCGGGGTGTTAAGGTGTCGTTACATTAAGCCATCAGGTCTCAACTATTCAAGTTCTTAACTGCAAAGTGGCCACAGGCGTTCTGTAACCTGATGGCTTGCAACGAGAGTGTTTCTCGCCAATCACGAGGCCGCGCCTTGCGATGTCCTGAGACGCAGCATTGCTGCATCGAAAAGCCTCTCCTGTGCGTCATTCGTCTCTTCATCCCTTTGCACTCAAGCCGGGCAGCTTGCCTAGATTACCGCCCTTGCCCTTGCCTCCTGATTTGAGTCTTCCTCCGAAGCTGTTCGATGGCTTGCCAGACGAGGCTTGCATCGAGGGTACCGAGAAGCCGGCAGTGTCCTCAGATCTGAAGCCTTCACCCTCACTCAGCACAGTGGTCCACAGCGAGCCAATCGCTGAACTCCACTCGCGCACAGCGTTGACCCGGTCCATGTCCGTGTTGCTCTCCACCTCGACGGTCCCGGCTTGCTGGTCCATCTTGCCATGCAACTTCTTGTCGACGATCAAGAAGCCAAGAATGTCCTGCGCCTCGGTCAGGGATATCTTGAGCTGCTTGGAAACGAAGTCTAGAGTGAAGCGGGTGTACGGGGCGACTAGTTTGAGGACGGCTTTTGTTCGCATGTTACGGGTGACCTCGTCGATATTCTCTGCAATGAATGGATCGCTTAGCAGATCTGTGTTCGATTGCAGGATCTTCTCGTAGCCGTGGATATCGTCTCGCTGATACGCATCGACCAGGTCCGTCATCGCCGCAATTCGTGGGTCGTTCTTGTAGGGCTTAGTCTCCTGCGAGTCAAAAGGATTGATATCGGAGCCCATCAGCATCGTCGTGAGCACGAGGTACTTGAGCACCTGGATGCGCTGCAGAGACCCTGCCTCGTCGTAGTTCTTGAAGCTTTCGAAAAAGTCGCTCTGTGCCTCCTTCCAGTTCTCCTCGCTCATGTGCATCTTGCCACCGCATTCTCGTATGATTCCCATAATCTTGGGATGTGGCACCGCTGACTTGACTCGGAGAGCACGCTGGTACAGTGCCTTTAGTCTCTTGCTGTTTCGTGTCTCGGCGTACATCTGAATCTCAAGTGCATACACCTCGAGTAGCAGTGTGCCCTTGCTCGGATCGTCTGAGCCGTCTTCCTTCTGACATGATTTGTGCAGCGTCCTCAGCTTCTCCGTCAATCGTCGGTAGTCCTTCTGCGCAAACCATAACCGCGCAAGCTTGATGTTGGTCTTGAGGAAGAGTCTCTCGTTGTTTGTGTTGGCGAAGGAGTCAAGCGTAAGGGAGTAGAACTGCTCGATACTTGAGTTTGCGGTATCGTCTTCGGCGTTCTTCTCGACAAAGTCCAGCATGTTGTTGATCGACTTCTCGGAGTGATTGCGCGTAACGGCTGACTTGACGTAGGTGAGGAGCTCTCGGTAATGCACAACAGCATCTTCGTATCTCTTCAGCTTGAACTCGATTTTGATCGCCTGCTTCAGGCCTTTGAAACCCCTGTATCCGTGTCAATTGTGACCATGGCCTACAAGTATGTGGAAAGTGACGCACCATTCACCCTTCTCGTCTTCTAACGCGGGAACGCCTAAGAACTCCTCAATCGCCTCTTCAGGATTGTCTGCCTTCATCTGCTTTGCATTGTAGTACTTGTTCTCGATATCGACATCGCCGCCTTGCTCGTCATCGTCATCTTCGTATTCAAAGTCGTAGCTACAGCCTTGTGTTAGAGAGGCGTGTGTCTTTGATGCAGGCAGCACTTACTCCTCCTGGTCGGAGTCCTGCATGAAATCGTCGTCCGACATCGTGAATGTAGTTCTGACAATACTCTATGATTCTTTTGAAAAAAAAAGTCAAGTGCGCTTCAGATTATCGAAATATCAGCGGGGTTCTGTTGTGATGGCGTAGTTGTAAGGATTGCCCGCAAATGGAGGCCCGCGTCCAGCTCACTGCCTAATTTGGCGGGCACGTGCAAGGCTTCAGCCTCGTCTGCATTTTATCTCGATGCGCTGCATTGATGGTGGCATATAGGTGTTACTGGTGCAAGAACATAATCCAGAACTGAGCAAGCAATCCAAAAACACGCGATCTGATATGATCGCTTGTGAAAGCTGTGCCTCAGACCTACATGGACCAAGCACTGGAGGATAGTAGTGCCGGTGGAGCGTAGGAGCTGCTTTGATCGCGACGCTTTCCAGCGCAACTTTGCGCAGCGATTTACGATGTCAAGCGGTCCGGTACCTCAATCAACCCGACACCTTGATGCTCAATTGAGGCGAATTGCCCACAGCCTATACCCCTTCACGCAGTGTGGCGTTCGTCTGATGTGAGCCGCTGCGGCTCGTCGGCAAGATCCTTCGAAAGACTGAAATGTATCAGAATAGAGTGAGCGTATATCAAACACCTTGTTGCCTGTCGATGGCAAAGAACTTGTCAAGCCCCAACGACACGCAGCAGATCTCATCATCCGACGAGGATGTGCTTGCCCTGACAGGCCCACACGCCTCCACCACGAAGGCAAGGGCACGCCGCACGATGATCTCAAGTTGAGATGAGAACACACTCGTACTGCTCCAACTCTGAGAGCGAAAGCTGAATGGAGACCGAAGTTCCCGAGAAGACAGCGCATCCTTGTCATCAGCGTGGCTGCATGAGCATGACATGTGCCGCTAGATGCGATCGCATTTTTGTCCCGCAGCGGGAGACGGCTGTTGGGGTTCAAAGATGGGGCTGGACGATTGATCGGCATCCCAAACGCAGACCCAAAAGACCGCCGCTGCATCGTCGTCATTGAGCAGCGTCTACAAACAACCTTTCCACCTCAATCACACGGACATTTTGGTATACATCACATTGCTCGTCTGCTGTCCACGCGAAGGTTCCTCACGGAAAGTCTATTCGGCTATCATCCGTCCCCCGTCTGCGTGGGCGCATAAACTCAAGCGCGTCCCACCATTGGACAGCTTTCCATCTTGTGGCTTGATCGACCTCGACCAACCTTTTTGCGCCGACCTCACTTTGACTGGACAACCCCATTTCCTTTGCGACGAGCAGATATAACCCACGATGCCACTCTGTGGAGGGTCGAAGACGGTGTCGCGAAAGCTGGTGCTGCTGTATGTTGCTCGGAGACTCCACCGTGGAGCCGCCAATGGCTGGTGGAGGCCGATCGGATGTTGACTTGTGTTTCGCAGTGGTGACGGTGCTTGCGGCAAGACCTCGTTACTGAACGTCTTTACGAGAGGGTATGGGATCTCAATTGACTCGTGTGGGAGTGTGGGCTAACATGCGATCTGTATAGGTACTTCCCGACGGTGTAGTAGGTATCTCCGAGCATATCGTGGCAGGAACCATGTCTAATCACTTCAACCTTGATATAGCGAGCCGACGGTTTTCGGTATGTTCCACTCATGATCTGAATCGCTAGCCTTCACTAACAGACGTGCAGAAAACTACGTGCATGGTAATGCTTGAAACTCCTTCGGTCGCAAACGCTCTTCTCACGAGATCGCAGACATCTTCATCGACAACACTCATGTAGAACTCAGCTTGTGGGACACAGCCGGTCAGGAGGAGTTCGACCGGCTGCGATCGCTATCATATGACAATACGCACGCAATCATGCTTTGCTTCAGTGTATGGGATCCGATAAGTGGCATTGCGTCTGGACGGCAGGATAACAAGAGAACAGGTCGATTCATCGGATTCGCTTGAGAACATCGAAACGAAGTGGAAGAGCGAGATCGAAGAGAATTGCCCGGGCGTTAAGCTCGTTCTCGTAGCGCTAAAGTGCGATTTGCGCGAGCGTGGACAAGATGATGAGGAAGAGGCACAAGAGCCAAAGAGGCCCATGATCGAGTACAAGCAGGGTCTGCAAGTTGCTCAGAGGATAAAGGCTCTTCGCTACCTTGGTATGCTTCCCAGAGGTTGTTAATTGGGTCTTGAAGCTCACTACGAGGAACAGAATGCTCAGCCATGAAGAACCGTGGCGTCAACGAAGCCTTCACTGAAGCTGCACGAGTAGCTCTGTCAGTCAAGAACTCAGCAGACAAGTCGTCCTCTTGTACTGTCATGTAAGTCTCTTGCTTCAGCAAGCGCGTGCCCTGTCTGGACCGCCTTGAACTGGACGAGCGAGCGAGCAGGATCACGAGACCAGCAGTACCGGGAGATCATCGGATGAGAATCGACCAACACGAACGAACACACGAGCGGATGAACGATATTAGAGCTGGAGAGGCCATGGATTACGAGCATTTGTGAGATTTCTCTGAGGCGAGCTGCATTCGCTTCATCTTTGCTATTTGGGAGCGCTGGCGTTATTTGACGATTTTGGTCTGCCTGGATGGCCTTTCAGCGACAGCTAGGGCATCATGTTGCCTCGTTAGGCTCATCTAGGAGCAGAGTGTCATCTGGGACGTGGTCTGAGTTTGGCTGCATGCGCGTTGGAGCATAGCAGCGTTTGTACATTTGATTCCCTCCTTCGTAATCCGTTCTATCGACCAGCGGCTCCGCAGCTGACTCGGCGCTTGCATGTACTGTATGTACAAAAGCAATTGATTCACCAGAGGGAGGCACTTTGCAGCATAAACAATTGACGCATTCCACGCTCATGGAACATGTTTCTTGGTATCAAACTTCAGATTCATTTGATGATTCGCCAGGCACACATGACCTCCGATCACTCGAGTTATGACACAATCCTTCGTGTTTTGATATTTGAAGCCCGTGTTCCATCCATCCGCTCAAAGATGAAAGAGATTTTCGCCGTGAACCCAATGCATAATCACATCCCACATACACGATATCCCCAAGCAAGACAGCGAACCGCTTAGATGAAGGTCTCGTATGGCGCTGGGGCAATGTTCTCGGGCCAGTTGTCCTTCAGGCTGATGGTTCGTGCCTCCTTTGGCTTGGCTGGCTGGCGCTTGACATCGACGGTCTCGCCCTTGGCCTTGGCCTCCTTCTTTCTCCGTGCGTTCTCCTTGACTCTGAGGATGAACTCTTCTCGGCTGCGGGAGTGGCGGACGTGCTGCTCAATAGTCAGTGTCGTGGCTCTTGCATCGTGCAGTGATTGCGAGGAAGGTGTACCTCAATGCGGACGTTGATGCGCTTCTCGATGTATCGGTTGCCGACCTGCTTGTACATGATCACACCAACAGCGGACTTGGTGACGTTCTGTGCCGATTGTCAGTCGAACTGTTCGTATCTCTTATGCATTGCCAAATCTTACGTAGATGACGCCAGTCTTGCCATGGTAGACCTATCCTTCCTGTCAGTCATTGTCCACCTTTCTTCCCTCCAGACATCTCTTTCTGACCTTGTATGGGAGACCCTTCTGAACAGCACCGTTTGCGACGACGTCGACGATATCTCCGACCCTGTGATCGCTATTAGAGGAGGCCCAAGTCGAATGTGCTACGGATGCACGAACTTGTAGTTGCGGAGGTAAGTGCTGAGAGGGATGTAGCCGGTCTGCTTGAAGCCTCGCGAGAAGGCGTAGCGCGTACCGGCACGGAGACCAGCTGAGTGACCCATTGTGATTGAGTCTGTGGTGCGTTAGTGGTGTCGGCTTGGTGTTGTCGCAAGAACTGAGATTCGCGATGTAATATTCGCAAGTGTGTGAGTGGCACTATGCCGAAACAAGAAGGCTTGCAAGCCTTGGATCCTGAGGCAGAACATCTCGATGTCTTGACTTCAAGAACATGAGTGCATGTTCGATAGACATAATAGAGCATGTTCTCTTCATTTTCGTTTCTAACAAATCTTCTAGTTACCTTATGCTCGTATTCAATTTCGACTCTCACATCTGTCCCGGGGCGGAAGGGCTTGGTGTTGTTTCTTCGCACCACGGATCTCGCCAACAGAGCATCTCAAAATCTCGCTGTCATTCCACCAGAGGATCTGACATGAAAACGACTTTAAGATCCAGTCTGATTTGATGGATCATTGAATGAAGTGCAAAGTATCGGATGTGAAGTAATTTGGAAGAACTTTGAAGCATTTCAATTCTGTGCGCACATGGCAGCAGCACAACTACATTGAAGAGCCCGCATGCAATTGCCATTGATGAACTCCTTTCCATGCCTGTCCTTTCTCTGATCTTGATCTCGTCGACTCATATGCAGGAGCACTTCGTGCGCATGATTTTGCCAACAATCGATGATGCTACGGTGAAGAAGAGCGAGACGCTTAGTCGAACAGACCGAAGCCCATGTCCTCGTCCGACTCCTCCTTCTCCTCCTCCTTCTCTTCAGCCTTCGTCTCCTCGGCGGCAGCAGCGCCACCGGCAGCAGCACCACCGGCGGCTGGGGCACCGCCAGCACCACCAGATGGAACGGAGGCAAGCTTGCTTGAGCCCTCCGAGATCAGCTATGGGCGCAGTCAGTTTACGATATCTTTTGCGCTCATGATGCTTGTCTCAACCCACCTCGTTGATGTCCTTGCCCTCGAGCTCGGAGAGGAGCTTCTCCAGACGCTCGTCATCAGCCTCAATGCCAACGGACTCGAGGACGTCCTTGATGTCCTTCGCACTTGGGCTGGCGTTGCCACCGAGGCCGAGAAGGAGGTATGCTGCGAGGCTGTGGCATGTCAGGTTTGTCTTCGAGTTTCGCGCATTGCGGTGCGATCATACTGCTTCATTTTTGGTGTGGGTTCTGAGACTGATGTTAGCAAAGATTCGCGGTAACAATCACGAGCCCGAGAACATACGGAGATTGTGGATGTGTGAAGACTGAGAGACAATCGATTTAAGCGTATTAACGCAGACTGTATCGTCAAGTCCCGGCTTTGTGTGTGAGGTGACTAGTTTTGATCAGAAATCTGCCAGTGCGATGTCCGATTCCCGCAAAGTGCGTCCTGCCAAGATTTGCAGCTCCACTCCTGAGGCACCAACGCATCACGCCTGAGGCTGCCACATCGTGCAGCCATCGTCACCTGTCTATAAAGCCAAGTGCTCAGCGCAGGCGAACAATAACATATTCTCCCGCTCTATTGTTCTTATTGTCCACATCTCTCCGTCTATACAATCACATGACGGCTCTCGGCGTATAAAAGCGAGACGGCGAATCCTCTCTTCCTACCACAGCATGCGACTTAACTCATATCCAGTGGAGATTGGCGCATTCGACTCATAACCTCCACTCACCATGAGTGTAAGTAGCGCTCCGAAGAGGCGCCCTCACTGTTGCTGACATGATCTTTTGCAGTACCTCAACGGACTTCTATCTTCCATCGGTGACGATGCGCCTCCTCGTGCGCCAGGCTCAGCTCGACCGGCCCCACCACCGGCGGCGAAGCGGAAAGCTGATGACGACCTGACGAGCGGCCCCGCGAAGCGCCCAACGACTCCGGCTAACGCTACGAACGGCGACATCAAGAGGCCGATCACACCGAGCAGTGGAGCAAATGGTGCATCGAAGCCCAGACCAGTCGCTCCAGCCGCGAATGGCAAATACCAAGGCGCAGCTCGTCCAGGCGCGACGGCAACGGCGAAGAAGCCTGAAAGCAAGCCGCAAGGTTCGAATGGCGAATCTCTGGGCGTCAAGACTGGTCTTAAGCCAGCGAGCGGCACCACTGCGAAACCTGCAACACCCACGGCCGACAAGCCTGCGCCGAAGAAGGGCTCTTACGCAGACATCTTGGCTCGAGCCAAAGCTGCTCAGCAGTCGAAGACGCCGGTGGGCGTCATCCAGCACAAGCAAGGCGAAAAGATCGATCGGAGCAAGGCGCTGAAAGAGGCTTCGAAAGAGAAGGGTGGTGCCTCGAAGATCAAGAAGGAAGGAGATCGATCTAGAACTGGCAGCGCGGAGATCCCATTGCGACCAGGTGAGAAGTCGAAACAGCGACCCAAGCAGCTTGAGAAGAGCGACTACAAGGGCTCGGCTGCATACTCAGGCTCAGCGAAGCCCACCACACCAGTGTACGCCGGCAGCGCTCGTCCAGGTCAAGGGAAGAAGCCCCCGCCGAAGAGATACGATGGCTATGCCGGCACGGACGAAGAGCTCGACGATTACGATGAGGAAGATGACTACTACTCCGATTCTGATGACATGGAGGCTGGTGCATTTGACGTGGAGAGGGAGGAGCAGGAAGCGCTTCGAGCGGCCAAGCGCGACGATGCTGCTGAGCTCGCGCTGGAGAACAAGCTTAAGGCAGAGAAGCTGGAGAGGAAGAGAAGACTCGAGGAGCTGGCTGCTGGGCGACTCAAGCGAAAGAACACGGGCTTCTGAGTTTGTCGTGGTCCCCGCGTCTTCACTACTAGCATAGCGATCACTTGGGAGTATTCGATGGCTCGTTCTCCTCGGCGGCATCAGTGTATTAGTTTAGCGTGGCGTTGGTCATTTCTGGACAGCGAACCGTATTGACAAAGGAACATGGGGACTTCTCAGGTCCGAAGATATCCGCTGTGCTTGCATTCATGCATCAGAGACTAGCTAGAGAATTTGGGCCACTTCTGTCTCTGCACGTCAATCTCTCTATACCTCTGATCTCGACGCTGGGCCCTGCAGTCATAGAATTCCTTGTGTCGCAGCTCAATAGCATCGAATCAATAATTGTTCGTTGTCACGACGCTCTGAGTATCGTCTTGTGCTGTATAAATGCAACTCGCCACGTGCGCACGTGAGTTCATTCGCGTTGCAGTCCGAGTCCTGACATGTCTGGAGACCTTGTGCTAGAGGTCTCCAGCTCACTACTGCGGACTTCTCCTTCTCGTGCCTATCCATTCAGCAGGCTCGATACAAGCATCCTTCGCGGCGTACAGGAACCCAGTTGCTCATCGTACGCATGCAAGTTGGTCAGGATTGATAACTATGCATTTCAACCGCAATGTCATGCTCAAGTGCCCTCGCCACCACCCTTGGACTTTCTTTTCTTCTTTTTTGACTTGTCCTTCTCTGGTGATTCCTCCTCTTGCGCTGGCGCCCTGGACTTCGCCTTCACTAGCTCCAGATCCTCCTCTGGCACATCCAACACAGACTCCTCACTCCTCTTCGCCTTCTTCTTTCTCTTACTCTTGCCCTCACCATCTCCACCCATGGCCTCCAGCTTCCTCTTAGCCTCGGCCTTCGCCTGCTCCTCCCTGCTCGCCCTCAGCTTGTCGTACCGCTCGTTGCCCGCCAGTCCGTGCTTCACTATTCTGCCCGCTGCCTTCTTGTCCAACTTCATGTCTGGCTCCTTCTCTCCATACTTCGCTGGGTTCTCTACCTGGTCGATCTTCTGCATGTAGTGCTGCACTCGCTTCAGCTCGTCCATAATCGGATGCGAGACCGCTTCGGTGGGGTTGGATGCGACATTGAGCTTATCGTACGAGAGGAGAATGGACTCGATTGCGTATGTCGTGAGTGTGTAGAGTTTCGCTCTCTCCAGAGGTGACAGGGCCGCGGCTGTCGTCGCGAGCGGCTGGGAGAGTAGAGGTGCGAGAGTCGTAGAGAGTGTGTCGATGTTGGCGCTCAGGTCGTCCAGAAGATCTGTCGCTGCTGAATCCGCCATGATTTCCGCGGCAGTCGAATTTGAGCTCAGTCTCGTCGCTTCGATATCACCTCGGTAGTCAATTAGGTGATGTTAGAGTGAGGAATGTTCGCAGGAAATATTTCTTGAAAGGCTGAAGTGAGCGGCCAATCAGCATCCGATCGCGAAGTGTCTTCGAGGTCTCGCCAGTCGACGTCACGAAAGTCCAACTCAACAACAACACACTCTAATCACTTTCTTCTCTGTCTCCAAGCTTCACTTGTACATATCCACCTCATGAAGTTCTGTTCATAATCTCTACATTACCATCAAACTGTCTGCCATCAAGTACGCAGCTCCGCTTCTGCGGATCCGGTCCAGAATACCTCGAGCCCCTCGGCCATGCTACGGCGGTAACACTTGCCTTGCCCGGGCGGGCTTTGATACTCCCATTATCAAGAGAAGGAGGTTCTCCTCGTGGTTTAGTGAATCCCCAATGGATCCACAAGGCAAGAGAGGCAATGAGCAGGCTCAAGACACAGCGTGAGCATGAGCATGCACGATCCAATATCGCGAGCTAATAGTTAGCTAGACAGGAGCAAGTGCCATGGTCAGATCAACAGGAGCAGCCAATATCATACGATCCAAGAGAAGCACCATTGCCGCCAGAGCTCGCTGAAGAAGTGCAAGATGTACCTCGCAGGATACACATACTAGGCACTGGCAGCATTGGCAGACTAGTCGCCCACTCTCTACGAGACCTACCGAATCCTCCGCCAGTGACACTCATACTGCATTCGCTCAAATATTGGAAAGCATGGCAGGCATCAACAAAGGAGATCACGATCAGGACCGAGGGCATAGCTGTAGCACGAGGAGGCTTCGATGCTGAACTGCAGCCAGCTGGGTTCAGACGCCATGGCAAAGCTATATCAAAGGAGGACTACAATGAGGGATACGACCGCTTGCAGGAGCGCGAAGATATGCACGAGACCGTCGCCGCACAAGAAGAATACGTGGACCCTCGTAACTACACACCCGAGGGGTCGATGAGCGACGAGATGATCCACAACCTCGTTGTCTGCGTGAAGGCATACCGGACAGTTGCAGCTCTCGAGAAATTGAAGCATCGCCTGGGACCCGAGTCAACTGTGCTGTTCCTACAGAATGGAATGGGTCAAATTGACGAGGTCAACGAGAAGGTCTTTCCCGATCCTGCGACTAGGCCGAAGTATCTGGCCGGCATCATGTCTCATGGAGTACATTCGCAGCCGGGCATGGTAGCAACACATGCAGGACAGGGCACCATCGCCATCGGTGTTCCACCATCCAAGCCCTCTGCCAGCTCAGCAGCTCCTCCAGACTCGTCAAATAGCGCTCCAGATGGCACATCACCCACCTCACGCTATCTGTTACGGACCATGTGCCGCTCGCCAACACTTGCAGCCGTGCCCAATTCACCCACAGAGCTACTCCAGGCTCAGCTCGATAAGCTCGCCATGAATGCAATCATCAACCCAATCACCTCACTTATGGATATGCGCAACGGAGCTCTCCTTTACAACTTCGCCCTCACGCGCGCAATGCGTCTTCTCCTCGGCGAGATCTCACTCGTCATCCGCTCACTACCAGAACTCTCCCATCTCCCCAATGTGGGCACGCGATTCGCGCCAGACAGGCTCGAGACGCTGGTCGTGGGCATCGCAGACAGGACGAGGAACAACATCAGCAGCATGCTTGCTGATACTAGGTCGGGCAATTTGACGGAGATTCAGTATATCAATGGGTACATTGTGAAGCGAGGCGAGGAATTGGGTATTACGTGTTACATGAATTATCTGATGGTGCAATTGGTGAGAGGGAAGCAGCAGCTGATCAGCTATGAGAAGCAGGATGAATTCCCAATTGCTGGGACGGAAGAAAAGCAGCCCGAGGACCGGTCATGATCAGGAAGCAATGTACAAAATTCGTCTGGGATGTTACATGTTCGAGTGGATGCTAGAGCACATTGTGCCCTAATTTGAGACCATTGGCTTCAAGTAATGACTTCTCAGAACCAAATTGCTCATCGCAACGCAGGATACAGTATGGTCACAACAGTCAACGTCAATGTCAATGTCAAGAAAGATGGGATGATCAAGTAGTCAGAAAACCATAGAGAGGTAGAGGTAATTGATGTCACAATCGAAGCTCGATGGCTTCCTGCTTTGCATTTCGTGTCAATGCTACCATATCACATTTTTCATACTCCATGCGGCACACAAGCAGGTGAAGTCTGCTGCCATAAAAAGCCACAACGACCAGCCTTGATACGCCGATGCCTATGTTGATGGTGATGCTGCAACCTTTTCAGTCGCGTACATCTACTCCTCCTCCTCATCACCAGCGTCGTCGTCCTTCTTCTCAGCCGCCTTGGCCTTCTTTCTTCGGACACGGCCTGGACGTCCTCCACCGAATGGCGAGGTGAGCGCGAAGTCGATGTGCTTCTGGGAGTCGAGACGGACGATGAAGGATGGGACGTTGACGATCTGCTTGCCGACACTGTGTACATTGTCAGAATTTGAGCTCCCCCATGTAATTGCGCAAGACATACCGGATGTGGCGCTGCTTGATCAGGACACGGGCGTGGTGGATGGACTTTGCGAGACCGAGCTTGTAGACGCAGGTCTGCAGACGGCGCTCCAAGAAATCCTCGACCTTGAGGGCCAAGACGTAATCGAGCTTCATGCGCGACTCATCGAGCACACCGACACGGACGAGACGGCGAATGAGGGCGTTACCTTCGAAAAGACGCTTGGGGCTATCATAGTCACACATTAGCTTCCCACGCTGCAGAATTGGGGTGTGCAAAAAGAGGGCGATACATACTCCTTCTCGTCAAGGGTGAGCAGTTGACGGGCAGCACGACGGATCTTGGACAAGGTGAGCTGGACACGCCAGACCTCACGCTTGTTCCTCAGACCATACTCGCCCACAATCTTCAACTCAGAGTCCCTATCAAACACCAACTGTCAACCTTTCAATTGTTCCATGCGACTTAAGCAGAGACAAGCTCTGGGCTCATTGGTCGGGAACGTACAGACGCGCAGACTCGAACGGTCGGCGAGGGACCTTGTAGGTCTTGCTGTAGCTTCGTGGCGCCATCGTGTGTTGTCGTTGTCGATATGCGATGTCGAACGAGGAAGCCCGAAAAGTTGGTGGTGGACGAAATGGATGTGTGCGCTAAATAAAAGCGGGCCCGTGGGTGCCTTGGCCGCAATTAGGCAGAAAACACCACAAGAATTTGAGTGCCTTTGCTCAGCACCACACCAACTCCTCCGACTTGACAACAACCGCAATCATGGCTGACGAGTACGACGCCGAGCAGGTACGTCTGACACAAAATAACAAAGCCCTTTCGAATACTAACATACACCAACAGGCTGCCGGTACGTTTATCTGCAGACGACAGATACACATCCTCTTCCCCGACTTCACAGTCGCCTCCAACCTCACCCACACACACATTGGCTGCAAATTCACTTTCGACAAGCGGAGCGCACTGAAGCAGCGCGCAAACCGCAAGAAACGCACAACCCGAAGGACTTCGCGTACTCAAAGAAGGAAAGGACAAAAAGGCTGACATGACAACTTCCACCAGAGATCAAGAGAAAGAGAGCATTCAGAAAGTTCACCTTCCGCGGCATTGACCTCGATCAACTGCTCGACCTGTCCAGCGAAGACCTCCGCGATGTCGTCCACGCGCGTGCACGCAGACGATTCAACCGCGGTCTGAAGGTTGGTGACATCAGTCACTCTTGATCATGGAAGTTTGAGAACACTTTTTCGTTAACACAACATCACACACAGCGCAAGCCTATGGGCCTCATCAAGAAGCTCCGCAAGGCTAAGCAGGAGGCCAAGCCAAACGAGAAGCCCGACCTCGTCAAGACCCACCTCCGAGACATGATCGTCGTCCCCGAGATGATCGGCTCAGTCATCGGCATCTACAGCGGCAAGGAGTTCAACCAGGTCGAGATCAAGCCAGAGATGGTCGGGTACTACCTGGGCGAGTTCAGCATCTCATACAGGCCCGTCAAGCACGGTCGACCAGGTATCGGTGCCACCCACTCTTCGCGTTTCATTCCTCTCAAGTAAACGGGTTGGGTATTCGGTATGTGCTATGCTACTGGTTCAAGGGCGAAAATCACGCAAGTATGCGGACGGCAAGCAATGAGTTCATCGATGGAATGGATATTGTGCCGTATTTGTCGAGATGCATTGATGGTCAATGGGTGTCATGATAACACTACATAGCGTCTTCTAAGGAAAATGGAGCGCTGAACGGCGTTGTGTCTTTACAAGCAAAAATGCAAAGAACGATGCTTCACCCAAACCTCTCTCACTTTTTCAGTTAAATATAACGCATTGGACTTGAGGTCGCACTGTGCGTCGTGAAGCTCACGTGATCCGGCACACGCAGAGATCGCGCCATCTTCCATGGCGTCTTCACAAGTCCAGAGCCGCTAGAGATCTTGTATTGTCATGCAGGAACCATGCATGTCCTTCCGAATATCATATCGTCAAATCATTCACGAAAGGGCGCTGTCACGGCCGTTTCACGACAGTCACAAATGATGCCATACATCCCGAGCCTCGTCTTGCTGACAAAAGCACAGCATTCTCGAAGACGCGACCTAAGTCCGCCAGACAATTACTCAACGACCTTCCCATTGCGGCGAGCACTTTTACGAGCTGTCATGAATATAAGAAAGCATTCCTCCATCCTCATGAGGAGTCATTGCATCATCACGTCTAAACTTCACGATTTCCACCTTCCGTCCCTGAGCTAGGCGATTGCGCCATTCCTTTGTGTGTGTCGACGAAGTGTACTCTTCACGCGAGCGGTGAACAACGAACAGTCGTATCTTCCTACATAATCTTGAATCTTCTTCTTCCTAGAGACATCCTTCTGTACGAATCGTAATTGCTTCCCTATATCTGCCGAGCTCCCAGTCCTTGCATTTCCTGTTCCCCGCCGTGGGGCAAAGGATCGAAAGATATAGGTACTCGAGAAACACAAGCAGACTTCCCGGCACGGTGGCCAATTCGACAACCATGACCGTGCCAGAGCAGCAGGCGATTGAGACGCCGCCACGGGCGCCTTCTCCAGTACACAGATTCGGCACACTGGCAGTACATGCCGGGTCGCCGCATGATCCAGTAACCGGCGCCGTGATCGAGCCTGTGAGTGTGGACGAAGAATTGCGAATTGAGAAGTGCTCACGAACATACAGATCTCCCTCTCCACGACCTTTGCGCAAACGACAGTCGGCAATCCAGTCGGTCTATACGAGTACACGCGCTCCGCAAACCCGAATCGCGACAACTTCGAGAAAGCGGTCGCCGCATTAGAACATGCGAAATATGCGCTCGCATTCGCCTCCGGCTCCTCTACGACCGCTATCATATTACAATCGCTCGCAGCAGGATCACATGTCGTCTCCATCAGCGATGTATACGGCGGCACGCACAGATACTTCACGAAGGTCGCAGCGGCACATGGTGTGCACGTCACATTCAGCCCGAGCATTGAGCTCGAAGTATCGGAGCTGATAAGACCCGGCGAGACGAAGTTGATCTGGATCGAGACACCGAGTAATCCGACACTCAGCTTGACGGATATCAGAGCAGTGGCGACAGTGGCGCATCAGCATGGTATTAAGGTCGTGGTGGACAATACTTTCCTGTCGCCATACATCCAGAACCCGCTCGATCACGGCGCAGATATTGTGGTGCACAGCGTGACGAAGTATATCAATGGACACTCGGACGTGCTCATGGGCGCCGCGGCATTCAACTCAGATGCTCTGTTCGAGCGTCTGTCCTTCCTGCAGAATGCGATCGGCGCTGTCCCGTCGGCATTCGACTGCTGGCTTGCGCATAGAGGTCTGAAGACTCTGCATCTCCGAGCCAGAGAGGCAGCCACGAATGCATCGATCGTCGCAAAGACATTGCAGCAGTCTCCACACGTCATCGCGGTCAACTACCCAGGTTTACCCTCGCATCCACAGCACAAAGTCACGCTCAAGCAACACCGAGACGGTCTAGGTGGCGGTATGCTCTCGTTCCGCATCCAAGGCGGCAGACAAGCAGCTGAAGCCTTCTGCGCTGCAACGAAGATCTTCACACTGGCAGAATCGCTAGGTGGTGTCGAGTCGTTGGTCGAAGTTCCGGCATCGATGACGCATGCTGGTATCCCAAAGGAGCAGAGGGAGGCAGCGGGTGTGTTTGACGATCTTGTGAGAGTGAGCTGTGGTATTGAGGATGGAGAGGACCTGAAGAGCGATGTTTTGCAGGCGCTTGAGAAGGCGGTTGTGGGACCGAAAATCACAAATGGTCTGAGGAAGGCAAGCAATGGCGCTGCTTGAGACTCAGTAGTGATATGATACGCATCTGATTTGGCGTCTTCGGTTTGGGCTGGATACTGGTAGAATATACCTGATCATGAATGGGTATCAATACTATTGCAACTTCTGAGTAAAGCAAGCACATGGCTATTCCGAATACCGTCGCGATCCGAATTCAAGCCGTTCTGGAGATCGTCCATTCAGCAGAACGAATAGCCATCTATTAGGATAAACATCGAATGAAAGGCGGACAGTATTAAGGGCGACGGATTGAACACTAAGGAGGTTTTGATAACATTGTTCAACATACAGATGAGTCCATCCAACATCAATGTCAATCTGGCGCCGCAGCCCAGAGACAATGAGCAACACCTCGTTCTTCGCGTAAGCATCCCACAAAGGAAAGATCATTACACCGTCATCATGAAATGCGTCCATCGTGTCTCAGTGGATGAATGAAATAGAGCCCCAAAATGAACTTGAGCATCTAGAAGTCCCAGAAGCTCTTGCCTTCCTCCTGCTTCTTGGCTCCGCCTGCGCGGCCAGCCTTGGGCTTGACAGGCGCCTGCTCCTCTTCACCTGCGCTGTCATCACCAATGCCCCAGCCACGGCCGCCGCTGGTCTTGTTGCCGCCCATACCGTCATTGGCGGTCTTGTAGATCTTGCGCTTGGGCTGAGCATTCTCCTTGGCAATAATGTCGGCCTCGTCGTCAAACAAGCTCCATTTGGCATCCAACGTCTTCAAGACCTTCTGCTTGTTCTGGTCCAGAGACTTCTTTGGCTGGTCAGGCACGCCATTGCGGCCCACGGAGGGAGAATTGTCGGTGATCTCGTAGTGCGCAGCAAAGTCGCGAGCACGGTCGTCCCGGTTGACGTTCGTGACTGTGGTCAATGGCTTCTTTGAGTCATCTTGGTCGGTGACGTTGTCCTTGTACAGGCCCATACCGTCCTTGTGGGCTCGTGGCTTCGGCTTGTCTGCAGCTGGAGTACCATCGTCGACGAATTCGAAGTGGGTCTCTGCGTCTGGACGCGCTTTGTGGGTCGGTGCTCGGAAGACGGGAGACTTCTCTCCCTGCTACGAAAGTCAGTAAATTCATCACATTGACTGGATCGGATACACGAACCTCCTCTGTGTCCTCCCAGTTCATGGTGCGCTTGTCCTGGGTGCGAACCTTCATGCGCGGCTTGTCAGGGGTAACGAAGTCCTCGAAGTTCCATTGGCTTTGATGCTTGGTATTGCGAGTTGGCAGACCACCTTGCGAAGCTTCCTCGCCATCGCCGAACTCAAAGTGATTGTACTTCTTGGTGTTGCCGCCCTTGGTGCCCCGCTCTGGAGAGGTACCTGTAGGCTCCTGGTCATCGAACAAACGGATTGGGCCATAGTTCTTGCCTGCGCCAGCTTTCGCAGGCGATGACGAGCGAATGTGCGATGGTGTGCCATTTCCTCGCTCCTCTGGAGCACCAAGAATGTCCGTCAGATTACGTGTAGGTGGCTTAGCCGAAGACGCGCGAGCATAGGATGGACCACTGAAACGCGAATCCTCATCATCGGCGTTGACATCGCGTGGAGCGAAGAGCGAGAGTGAGGCATGCGGGTCGCCTGTAGCACTAGTAGTGCTTCCTCGAGAGCGCGAGTTGATGACGACTTCATCGCTTGACTTCGTTGAGCGTCTCGAGAACGACGGCTCCTGTGCTGAGGTCTGCTCTGCAGTTGCGCTTCTTGCGATCAGCTTGATCTGATCTTTGCCATCTCGAATGGGCCAGTTCCGCGACCGCGAGCCAATGACTTCGACTTGCTTCAGCAGTGAGCCCTGGTCCCAGTACAGACGAATCTGAGATATCTTTTGGTTCGAATCGAATTGAACAATGTGGATCTGTGTCGCGTGTCAGTGCTTGAGCTTGCATGTCATTGTACACGTGCGCATGGCTCTTGATGCATCTCATTGGTGCAGCACAAGGTGCCTCATGGATGCGGGCTGCAAACAGAGGTGTTGCTTACCATAGGCAACGACACAATCTTGTCCGCGAGAAAGTTGTCATCCAAGCCAGGGAGGAAGGCGCCACCACCGGCAATGAGCTCGATCGTGGTTTCCGTATCCACACACAGGCCATTGCTGCTCTCAATGGCGCTAAGCACACGTTCACTCTTCTTCTTGAGCAGTTTCTGTTGTGCGGCGAGATGCTTCAGGATCGCCGTCGGCTCGTTGATGGTCGTCAAGGTCGGCACATAATTGAGCGACGCAGACTCGGCAAGGGCACCGGTAGATGGGGCCGCTAGGTATGCCTCGTACTTCGATCGCAAGGTGGACATGTTGCAGGTGTATGCAAGGTGTATGTAGCTGTGTAAGACCAAAAGACCGTCCGGCAGGAGTCGCGTCGGCTGTGGCAGTTGATTGGCGGGGAACCTTGATACTCGTGGCTGCTGGCTAGGCTGAGAGATCGCTCAAGGAAACGCTGTCGACAAGTAACGAGTGCGGTGAGTATTGCGTTGCTTGCGTGCTGAAGATTTGTTTGTGAAGAAAGGGGACTGTTTGTCGCGATCAGCAAAACATAAGCATACGCGACACGTCTGCAGAAAGCCTGGCAATAACGAGCAAGGAGAATCCCAGGATGTTGTTTCAGTAAACAAGGAAGGAGCGCTAGTCTGGAAGCGGCCTAGATGCGGCTCATCCCTGCATGCACGTTGTTTCAGAAAAATCCACGAAGTCCACGCCGCAAAATCACGAGTCATCTGAATTTCGATTGGCCATGCGGGAAGCGGACTTCGAGAGCATTTATCTTTGACGCAAGGAAATGCACAGAGGTCCGGAGGACGAGCCTTGAATTCAATGTACGCCCCAGGTTGTGCTGCTCATAGTATAAGTAACGTGACCATCTTCACCAGCCCTCATCATGCTGTGAACTGCCTCTCGATGCATCGACAAGGACGTTTGAGACGCCAGACTGATAATACAAATTCGATAGTCGTTGTGCGCTGCTGCTCGATCTAGTATGCAGACCTCCAAGAGTTCTTTATGCGAGACTACTGCAAGCTAAATGACGGACCAATTTCGTATGCCGTGCATGCAGAAGGAGTGCATATTCATTCTGCACAGGTGGAGGCGGAGAATGCGTCGAGACCTCCCACAATGACAGCTGCAATCTCTGGCTGCAGTTGCAGATGCACAATCTCACGCACCGTTGAGATGAGGCAAGGCATAGGACAAATTTTACATCAAGGAATACAGTCCTGAAGCACCTTGGCTGCTGGAATGCCATGGATGGCCATGGGCGCACGCATTTCGCCAAACTCCGAACGATGTAGTTGTGATCGCTCACAAAGCAGCCGGAATGGTGGTGGATGCCACGCTGATGCGACCACATAACGGCGATACCACGCAGCGGAGGCTTCATCCGTGTGGAGGGAATACACTTGGTCATGGAACATCAGCGGTAGAGATTCATAACCCACATAGCGTTTCACATAATTGTCCCAAACTCTCGAGGACAAAAGCAATACTCGACTCTAGAAATAGTACTTCAACAGTCTAGCTCCAGTTCAGAGCAGATCCCACTCAGCCTCACGGGCTTGAAGATCGCACTCTGTATTTGCTTATGTGATAGATCACACCAAAAATATCCTGCCTCCTTCCTGAACGAGCAGAACCTTCATGCACATCATTGATCATCAAGTCGAAGTGTGATCAGTCGAAATCTTGGTACGCTGTGGGGTTGCCGCGACAAATATGTGGAACACGTTGCTGATTCTCCGATAACGTTGGAGAACTGTCCGACACGCTATGTTCAATGTTTGTGGGGTTCACGATGTGTCGTAGAAAGCGGCTTCATGTGGAGAAGACATATGCTGAGACAGATATTGCGACAGTGATGAGTATGGGTCCACCAGCAGGCTCAAAGCCCGCGGAGCAGTATTGAATTGACGATGGTGGGAAATGGTATCTTCGAGTACAGAGAGCAGCTTTTCCACTGACCAGCCTTCCCTAACATTGGTGCAGTCTAATACTCGAACTGCAAAACAATTATCGCTCAACATGGCAAGCGCCTAGAACGTACATACGAAAATATATCGAATACAAATATCGTATATGGCGTGAATGATCACTAGACAATCAGTAGATGTGCCCATAGCCATGGTCTTTTTCCAACGCCCGCTAAATGATGCAGCAAGTAAACAAAATCAAGGCTCGACTTGAATCCCGAGCGCCGTGTATGTCAAGAACAGCAGCGGCTATCGTGATTTGACGCGATCGAAGAACTTCCTGAACACCCCCGAGCGGCGGTTTCGTGCCGGTGTTGTCTTGACAGCAAATGCACCATTCTGTCCAGTCATGTCATCGCTAAGATGCAGCGCTTCCAAAGCAAGAGGATCCTTCTCTTCTTGTGCACCCCAACCATACAGCTCTTCTTCTGTTGCTCGCAATTCAGGACGAGTTAGCGTCATCCGCAATGTCATCTCGCGGTTCGCAAGTGGGTCGTATATCGATGATGGGTCGTGGTCAGGGTCGACTTCCATGATCTCTGACATGCCGTCGAAGTTGAAGCGCAGGGATGGTAGGTCTGACTTGTCGAGGCCTTTGAATATAGATGCTCCGTAGGGCCTGACTCGTGGACCGAGCTCTTCGCCGCTCGAGGGTGTAACGGGGGAATCATTGTATGATATCGTATCGCCATCTGACGATTCGATAGATTTTCGAGTTTCTAGAAAGTCGACTCGATTGTCTCTGAGGAAGTGCTGCGCATCATTGCCAGAATTGGAGTATGAAATCGTGCGGAAGGGCTGATCTCTTTCGCATGTCGAGGTCCTGGCAGGCAAGCTAGGGAAGCCAAATTCGACGGCCTCATCAAACTTCTGCGGCGACGCAAGATATTTTCGGAGCTTCTTTCGTGCTTCGGGGTCTTGATAGTACGTAGCGGCAGGGTCAATTGAGAGGTTGGAATCTGTGCTCGGCCGCACCATGGTCGCTGTGCGAGAGCTCATCTGGCGCTGATGATGAGGAAAGGACGGGGATGACGGCGAGCATAGCGTTGGCGAGGAGAGCTGTGATTTAGGAGAAAAGACCGAGCTCGTCGGGCGGTGTAAAGAGACGTCCTTCAGCAGGGATGGTCTTCGCGAATCGACCCTGGCGGGCTTGCCGTCGAAACAGTTCATCGGAGCCGTAACGGGACGTGGAAGCTCTATGGAAGGAACTTTCGAGTCCTTGCGCAGGGCTGAGTTTGAGAGTCGACGCGAGTATTTAGCCGATGACGTTGTCGAGGGTGGGTAGGATCCTTGTGAAGATCTCGGTATCGTCAAGGGGGCTCCGACCACGAGTTGGCTCTGTATCCTGAGCTGCTCCTCCTTTGAAAATTGCTGGCGGCGGATTTTGTCGGGGAGCGAAAGATAGAAGTCTGTTTCAGCTTTGACGTTTAGATGTCCGAGGTTGAGACTATTTTGATGTTTTCGTCGTCTTATGGAAGAAGCGAGGGATGTTGAGGTGACCGGCCGTACTCCTGTGCCTGAAGTGCGTGGGCGTTGACGATGTCTCGAGGGCGCACAATGAGTGTATACATTGGAGGATTGTTGTAGAATCTGAAGCCGCTCGAGCGTGGAAAAGTATTTTCTTCTATTAATGCAGGTCAGCTAGCTGTCCATATGCTTCCCAGCTACGAGACAAGTCTGGCATTAGTTTCACATCCCGCGCAATTCGCATAGGACAAATCGACGCTAGGATTAGATGCAGCACCGGAGTCAGAGTCAAGACGTGCCTGTCTGTTTCTGCAGCATTGGGCTGGTGCTAGCAAGCAAAGAGCAAAAGATCGTTGAACATTGCCCGACTTGTCTTCAAGCCGATCTCGAGCATGTGCGATAGTATCAACCCCAGCACTTACTGGACAGACGTTGGCAAGCTCTGAAATTCACTCTCCGTGAGCAATGCAGGGTGTGCTTGCTTGTGCAGGGAGCTGCACCGACGCATCTTGGGATTCGACAGGGCGGGCATTTCGTCTCTGCCGTGTAGGCCGTCGTGAAGTTTGCCGCGAGGCAACTGAGCACTACATGAGCGACGTTGTCAGTATTTATCGCGAACTTGTGACGTGTGGGAAGCACCAACCTTGACTGCTGCCAGCGCTTCGGCCCTGGTTTCGACATGGCTCCTTGCGGGAAGACTAGTAGACATGCGGACTTTCATGACCAGGCAAACCTTGCATGCTCAGAAACCCCAGCTACAGCATCGGTGCCGCTTGTTTCTGCTGCGTCGAGGGCCGTCCTCTTCGTTTGGAAGATGAACGCGAATCCTATTACACGAGGGAACAGGATGGTCCACGTTCACCAGGATTCTCTTCGAAACGAAAAGAGTGGCGGCAACGAGTCAAGCAAACGCGGCAAGGGAAGCACAACCCGCTAGCCAGATTCTGACAGCTTGGATCGATGAACTATCGAGATCAAGATCCTAGAGCGCCTTGGTCGGGAAGTTCGAAAGCGTTGTACTTGAAGGATGAAGCTCGCGAAATTCGTCCTCAATGTCAGACCATCGTGCTCCTTTAAGGTGCTCGGCCTCTCCCCTCATGTCCACAGTCGATCTCAAGCACAATAGTTCGTTTTTGTATGTTCTCCTGATGACAAGCGCCTCCACCCTCTCCGGATCGCAACGCGGAAGAAGCAAAAATGGGGCTGTTTGTGGCCGGATCCGGCTCTAGTTGATAGCATTTCTCACAGACAAGACCGAAGCTCGTTCACAACTTGTCCACCTTCCCAACATTCTGGTTTGAGAGTGATCGCGCTTTGACATGATTTGATTGGTGTGGTGTGCTATGGCGATGCGCGCGAACGATTCTCCTCCACAGAGCTGCAGTAGCTTGCAGATATGACCCAAGTAGATTCTTCGAGTTCCGTCCGGGCAGGTCTTTGCAATTCTGCTGTAGGTCCCCTTGACAACGATTAATGGGACGTCTACCCGATGTTGCACAAGCTGCATCGCGAAACTGCTTCGAACGAGAAGGATTCGCCGCAGTCCATGTGCTCGGATGTCAAGCGGATCGCTACACGAAATGCTCTCCAGTTTTGTGCAACCGGATCTGTGCTACTGCTTAGCGCTGATCAGGGGATACGAATATCAGGACCCAGCTTCTGCGAGCTTGATGTCACAATGCAAATCCACTCCAGAACGATTTGCATAAAGGTTACATACAAGTCAGACCAGAGAAAGAGAGCTACTTTAGCGAAAAAACGCTCTCAGAAGCTCGGGCAAAGACCAGGTAACTTTGTGCAGATGAAAGCTTTTAGTCGCAGGATCTCATATGCACAACCGAGCGCCATCTGCAGGTTCTTGCTGCACCGTCTCCTTTTGTCGAGATATGTATGATTATGGTAGACGGCACGCTCAGCCAGAGTAGCGCATCCATTCCGGCCACGGGACAAACCAATCTCTGCGATACATTTCATTGAAAAAACACAACCCGTTCATCCACCTGATTGGCGTAATTTTAGTTCGCGATGCTGGATCTGGATTGTGCGCGACTTCTAGTGATGCCCATCGCCAATTCTTCCTCGCCAGTATCTCGCCGTCCTTGAACTCGTGATCTGGTTCCACAGATGTAAAACCGTATGTAGCGACCACATCATTTTCTGGATCGTGGGGCACAAAAACACCTGCGTATGGATGCCACTTGTCGTGTTGGAATGGCCGTGCCATTATCAGCGGTCGACCTTGTGCCATGGCGCGACAGGTGCTCTTTGCCATCATGATCTTGTAGTGCTTCGCACTCCAGTACTGTTGATATCCAGTCTGACCGGAGAGCTGATCATCCAAGAACACAGTGATTAGATGACTGAGAGCAGTGATGTTATGGCTCAGAAGATACTTGGCGAGCGCTCTTAAGAGACTGATCTCTACGTTGTTAAGCTGAGCAGTGTCTTTTGGATCGTAGGTTTGCCAGTATTCTTCTTTAGCGGCATCCGAGACTCTCACGAAGAATTTGCGATCAGCACGAGAGACAACGCCCCAGACGATCATGCCATTCATGGATAGCCTTGGTCTTGAGTATCTGGCACACTTGATGAAGATGAGCTCGCTGCTCTCTACTGGGGGCTCGACTGGTAGCATCTCTCGCTGTAAGCAATCGAAGAAGCTCTTGCCAATGACCTCTTTGATCGCTATGCCATGTCGCAGGATCTCTCCGTTCAGTAGGCAGAGCGTCAAGATCGCCAAACTCAATTGTACCTTCTCCGCTTCGAGGAGTTGTGCGTTTAATCTCTGAGTGTAGCGGCAGCAATTTGATGCAATCGCGAGGACATCTGTCTGAACACTGATTGCACGAGAGCAGATATCATCGAAGATTGCTGGCGCCATAAGCATATCGTATACCTATCGTCCGTGATTTGTAAAGACACGTGTACCATCGTGCCGAACGCAAGATCTTCGAGCAGCGTTCTTTGATTGCCCAGTTGCCGCGCTTATTCAGCGCGAGACACAGGATTGTTGTTGCGAATCGAAAGTTGACCGAGCTCACCTCGATCTCGCCGTCCGTGTTGCCCAAATCAACATGGCCGCCTTCAGGGAACATCCCAGTCAAATTAAGGGCACAGGGTATGAGTAACTTCATGTTTCTCGATGCGAGGAAGTCTTCCTGGAATATCCAGGCTCTGTGCCAGAGGGCATCGCTGAGGATCAACTCGATGAGGTCCAAGATGGGATCTGCTTCTGACAAAGGAATGCGTAACACTGCATCGTTGCCCTCGAGTTCCGCAAATTCATTCTCGAGTAAGCTCTTGAGCATCCCGACCTGCGCAATCGAGTCCAGTGGAGTAAACAGTAGTCCAAGTGTGCAACTGCAATAATGATAGACCAGATCCATCGAATTGACAGCCACGATCTTTTCGTCGCCATCATCTTGATTGATGCAAAGCTTGTCGAGCCAAACTGGAGTGTTGCGATAGAGAGGATTGCAAGCTCTGAATCGTCGCACGCGATCTAGGACAATATTCTGTGGCATGCGCACGCCTGGTGTGTCCTCTGGCACGAATTTGTAGCGCCCTGTGACATCGTACTGATCTGCGAGCTGCCAAGGACAAGAGATCGCGATGTATTTCGCCGAGTGCACGTGTCGCACCTCGATGACTGCTGAATCTTCACCCTGGCTCGTGGTTGTGTCGTCATCAAATTCGATGCAGCGGCGCATTGCAGATTTGTTCTGTAAGCTTCTCACTAGACCGGCTTTCCTTTGTACTGCAACCACTTTCGACAGAATCGAGCCGTTCGCCTTGGTCACGATTTCGTGAATCGACAATTCTGTATCGTTCTCCATAGTGAAGTCCGTGAGGCCTGATCAGCCGATGAGGAACGGGTGGAGTATCTGGGCTATTGAGTCGCAAGGTATTAATATTATGCCTGTGAGTGACATTAGAAGTCATCAAGCCTGTTAATAGAAGACATCGTATGGCATAGAAGTTGCTGTGGTCCACGTGGTTCATTATGGTATCTTAAGCGCCTTGCTCCGCTGTGTTGCCCGTTCAGCCAGCTGCGCCCCTTAATTTGATGTATGCATCTATCGTCTAATTCGTACCCATGACAGCTTTCTGGGCAATTCTTAGCAAGGCATACTTCAAAAGCGAAGCTCAAAGACACTCACCCTTGCGCTTTCATATAGAGGCGTGATTCCAGTCCAGAGCTTGAACTGATTAACGCCCTACCCGATAAGAACTTCCAAACCGTTCACAGTCTTTCACCCAGACTGCTCCGCTAATTCCATCATCACCGTCACTGGAGGCTTGTACGCCATTTCGAGTAAGATTCTGCTCTCCGACAAGCCTACGGCTGGACGATTGGGCTTTGTAATCTTCGGCTCCTTCTCTGTGGGCGGCGTCTTACGACCACCTTACTCAAAGATTTGCGTGACGGACAGCCGCATGGCATCGTTAATAGGCTTATCTGCAGGTATCGTGCTGATTGCAATCCAGTCGGAGAACTCCATGGTGGACATTGCGTACGCTGGTTATGGTTTCATGAATACTGTCATCTCCGCCGCGGACGGGGTGAGTCTAGAAGACACCAAGACAACAAAACTTGGGAATGGGGCGAGATCAGAGGTCAAGACCAGTAGGATTCTCGGCTAGGATGCAAGACTAGATGTACAAGTGTGTCTTCCATGCTCGGATACCACGTGATTTTTTCTTCGCTGCTCAAACTACCAATTTGCACCGCCTAGAACTGGTTGTTAGCTGGGAGGTCACGACGGGAACAGGACTGAGCTCACTGCTGACCGGATCTGAATGGACCCAATATCGAAGCTGGTGTCCTGACATTGCGCCAGTGATCTCTGTGATCCCAGGTGCCATCGCATCGTATGGTTGAGAACGAGGTGGTTCGTGGTCGGCTGAAAGGTCGGAGAAGAGGCCACCCTCAGGAAGACGTTGAATCAGAGGACGCAAAGGAGCGCTTCTGTGATTTCAAGGTAGGTCGTCATGCCGCACAGAGAACTGATTGTGCCAGGGACAAGACAACATGGGAGCAGAGCGCATGTCGAAAGTGCAGTCGACCCTAGGAGTGCTTGTCGATGCTTCTGTGATCCCAGTCGAGGGAAGCGTTGGGAGTCGAGAGCCGATCGTGAGGAGGCTGGACAGTACTCAAGGGCGAGGCGCATTCGTTGAGTCGGACCATGACGAAGCTCGAGATCGTTGCTTCTGCGGCCCAAGCTCTAGGTCGGCTGTACTGTTCGGACTTTTCGATACTGCAGGTGGTTGTCGGCGCCGCGGATACCTCTCAGCAGTCGAATAGAGCCCAAGGAAACACAAGCCATAGATCGCTGAAAGGAGGATGACCCCGCCAATGAGGGAGCCCAGTCCGATGAGAATGTATTGCCATCCTGCTAGGTCTCTTATGCTGGATAAGAGGAGTTGCGAGACTTGTTGCAGAGGCGTACAAGCACGATCAATAGTGCTGTGATCCCAGCGAGTACCACAAGACCACCAATGATGATGCCGGCGATGTGACCTGGAGTGAGCGGCCAGCAGTGCATGTCCAAATGGTGCTCCTCGAGGACTTTCCCGGAGATTGCTAGGCGTTCTGGAAAGTCCGGATCGTACTTCAAGGCTTTGATTGCGTTTTCGAAAGCGCTACGAGTCAAGCGGCGGTTCTCCTCGAGGCTGAATCCGTGCTTGTTGTAGGCCCAGCAGTAGACCATTCCGGCTAATGAGATCAAGTGTGATCAATTCCCGCGCGCTCAGATCGATTGTCCGGCCGTGGCTGTGGAATCAGAGCGTGCTTTGATGAGACTGGTGGTTCAAAACAGTGAAGTAAAGATACTGGATAATCCTGCTGGGATGAAGTGGAGATGTGCAAAAAAGAACGAAGATGGTCGACGACGGGGAGAGTGGATTATATGCGAGTAAGCACAGATCACTGCCAAACAGTGCAGTTGCTCGTCCACGGCAAGACCAATTTCGACTTGCAGGCAAGAACGAAAGTGGTCCTCTGGCTTCCCGATCACTTGAGGAAGGCACTCACCCACATCACAGCCTATCAGCTCGCGAGCTCTGGCCTTAGTCGATGTTGGGCAGCTGCGCGACTGCTCTCAGACTACACAGCACCTGCCTGCACCAGCAAAATTTGTCACACCTAAAGGTCTGCGCCTTCCTTTGAAGGTACAACAGGCGTGTTGAATGCTCCAAAGCAGGCTGGCGTGATGGACTCGTGCACACCGACACGTACGCGAGGTCCTTCCGTGAGGGCGGCGGTCATGGGAATCTTTTGCAAGCAGGAACGGCAAGTGTTGGCACAAGATTGTCCGGAAGCAAAGTTGGATTGATCTACAGCACTTTTACTCCTTCAATCCCCCATCTCCAATTGTCTAGTATGCAAAGTCTATGTAACATGCGAACAGAGTGTGACTTCGAGTAGACTGTCCCGAGGCTCGCGTTCGGACGGCCACTTGACATCAAATCACTTATGCAATGAGCGCGGCAACGAACACGGCCAGACCGAGCCCAGCAGCGCTTCTAGTGACGGTACTCGCAGCACCAGTGTACAGCGGAGGTTGCGAGGCAGCGGCAGCAGGCTTCGATGCAACGACAGGTGGGCTTGGAGGCGGAGCGGCAGCTGGTGGAGCTTGAGCTGGCGGCGCTGGAGCCGGTGGAGCTTGAGCCGGTGGAGCAACTGATGGCTTGGGCGCTGAGGGTGCTGGAGGAGCCGGTGGTCCGACGGGTGGTGGTGCGTAGTAGCTTGGTGCGGGAGCGACTGGAGGGGCTGGAGGAGCTGGAGGAGCCGCTGGGGGCGCGACGGGCGGTGCGGCTGGCGGCTGATATCCTGGGTTCTGAATCTGTCCGTCACCGATCTGCTGGATAGGAATTGGGCTCGCCTTTGGGGCGGCTGGAGCCGATGCCGCTAGGCCAGCTGGAGCAGCAGAGGACGCAGCACCGTAGCCGCTGGCCTTAGGGGCAGCAGTGGCCTGAATCTGACCATCAGAGATCTGTCCGACGGCTTTTGATTGGGCAAGGGTGGATCCCGCCGCGGCGAGTCCGACGAAGGCAGCTGAGAAGCGCATGATGAAGCTTAGATCGTGTCGACGAGTGTTTTGGTGATGGCAAAGCGAGTGACTTGAGGTGATTAGCAGGATCGTCTGTCGCTCAGGCTTTAAGAACGAGATCTTCCGTCTGAATCACAAGGGAGCCAATGTGATTTCCATGGATAACTCCTTGCAGCGTCAGCCTTCTCACGAACTATGGAATGGAGGTTGGACGAAGTCAACGCTGCACCAATACTGAATCACGACTCGGCGCCCAATAGAAAATCAGTGTTTGGACAAATCCCTGTGATGTACTTCACAGAATGCTCAATTGCTCGTCATGAGTGGTTTGCCTTGGTCCAACGTTGCAACTGCTGTCCAGAAATCGTGCCTGTTCTGGCCATTGCAGAATCTCTGTAGAGTGAGCAAGCTTCATTGTCCTGACTGGATGTGTCTCGAGGGCGAGTTGTGAGTCAAATCATTTTGATGATTTCGGATTGCTACTGTGAGACGAAGGAGGGAAGACATAGAGAAGATGCAAATGCGCGACCCGAAGAGGCAGGGTCTCACATCTCGAAGTCACGTGGAATTCTCATATCCGGTACCATGACCCAAAGTCTTGCTTCGATTGATCTATGATGCTATATTACCGTCGCCATCTTCATAAAGTGGTCGACCTAGTCGCTGCTATACAGATTGATACCTCCAACGCTATGCTATGCAAATTCCAGGTCGTTACATGAACAACCGCGACAAAAGAAATAGTGGCATGAAACGTTTATTTGGACAACCAATTGACCCACTCGCACATGCAACCTCCTGATCCTCCGTCAATGCCTCCAGGTCCGCCCTGCGGAACAGTAACGGGCGAGTCCACGAATGCCTGCGAAGGATTGACGATGCTGCCTCCGAACGCACGATCTTCTGGCTGGATCTTGCGAGCGTTGATGTCAATGACGCCTCGATCGTCCATGCCGTAGCAGAACAGCATCTTGGTCGTGGCGCCTCCGCCGTGCCTGTCCAGTGTGATCGTGATTGGATATGGGAAGCTGCCCGGACGCACGAAGGTCACTGACCCAGGCTCTGGTCTTGTTTCGCCGTCAGGTGGAGTAAGCACTTCAGCGCTCTTGCCCTTGTTGGTGAAGATCTGCACCTTGAAGCGCGTGTCTGTCCATGTGCATCGCGAGGTCGCTGCATCCTGAGTGGACCCGCCGTTGGCAT